>OX411880.1:44479612-45079612 GCA_948293265.1 Cheilosia impressa
CGTCATTCGTCATTCGTCATTCGTCGGATCGTCATTCAAGTTGAGTCCAAGAAATTGGGCCACTTCAGTTGGATGGGACAAGAGCATTAGTGGTGTAAGTGTGGTGGGTTTGGCCGGACAATTAAAAAGGTGTTGTACATCGTGTGGGCCTAAGTTGCATTGAGGGCATTTGTCTTCAATGTTGGGGTCCAGGCGTGCCATGTAATTGTTTAAAAGGTGGCACCAGCCCGAACGAAGTTGGGCTAGAGTAGTTCTGGTTGGTCTGGGGAGTAATTTCTCTGCGGGGGCAATAGGTGGAGGTCTGCCGCCAAGTACCACGTTCACTTTGTAGCTGGTGATCGCGTTTGAGACGAAGGTTTGGTGTATGTGGTTTTTGCCGGACTGGTATAGATCGAAGTTGATAAGTGGTTGTTGTTGTGTGAGGTGGCTTATTTCGTCTTGTAGATGCAGGATGCATCTGCGTATGCAACGGGGAGGTTTAGGAGCCGATATAAGGTTGTGATTGGGGTGATCAGGAAGGTGACAAGCAAGTAGAAATTGTTGAGTGAGCATGTTGTGTGTTTTGATCGGGAGCATCATTGTTTCTGTATGAAGGTGATCTTCGTCTGCCATGAGATGACAACCTGTGATAGTGCGCATGGCTGTGTTGTGGCATACTTGGAGGTGCTTCCAGTTGGTGTCGCTTAATTGTGGGGTCCAAATATGTGCTGCGTAATTTAAAACTGATCGACCGATCGCTTTGTAAGTGGCGAGGAGTGTTTCCTGTCTTTCCCCCACGAACTTCCGGCAAGTGATTTGATGATGTTGTTTCTGGACCTGAGGCGATTTTGATGTTAGTGGCGTGAGTCGAGAAGCTAAACATATTGTCGAAAGTGACTCCTAGGAGGTTTGGGGTGTGCGATAGTGGGAATGCGTCTTTCAGCGATAGATATGTCTAACTCTAGCCTCACTTCCTTTGTCCATGACGTAAATAATGTTGCGGAAGACTTATCTGGTGATAGTTTGAGGTTGCCGTCTTTAAAGAATCTGTCTATAGTTCTTAGGTAGGTGTTGATCGAAGCAGTGAGGTCATGGATGTTAGGACCTGATGTTAGTATTGTGCAGTCGTCTGCATACGATACTATGTTTATTCCTGCTGGAGGTGGCGGTAGCTTAGAAATGTAATAGTTGAAGAGAAGGGGAGATAGTACCCCGCCTCGAGGCACACCTTGTTTGGTTTTCCTGTGTTTTGATTTGGAATTCCACAAACGTTTGTCTGCCACTAAGGTAGTTTGCAAGCCAACGTTTGGTGGAGTTTGCCAGAGATGACTCAAAGATGTCTTTGAGCAGAAAGGAGTGGCTTACTGTGTCAAAGGCTTTGGACAGGTCTAGGGCTACAGCTATGGTTCTGTGGCAGGGCCTCGGTTGGTTTAAGCCATTGCTGATTTGACTGGTGATGACGTTTAGGGCTGACGTGGTGCCGTGGAGTTTGCGGAATCCGTGTTGGTGGTTGGCTAACGGTAAGTGTTCGGTGAGCTTTGGAAGAAGAAGGGCCTCAAGGGTTTTCGCGACTGGAGAGAGAAGGGAGATTGGTCGATATGAGTTGGCTTGATCAGCTGGTTTCCCTGGTTTGAGCAGTGGGATCACTCTGCCGATTTTCCATGTCCCAGGGATCAGTAAGCTTTGAGTTGAGAGGTTGAAAATAGTTGTTAGATATTTAATACCTGAATCTCCTAGGTGTTTTAGCATAATCATAGATATTCCGTCAGGACCGAGTGCTTTAGATGGTTTTGCGGCTTTAATTGCTGCTAACACTTGATCTGCGGTATATTGATCGCTATCTCCGGCTGTTTGCAGGTGGTGAAGCTTGCGTTGAATTGCTGGGTTGGGTGTTCATTGAAGAGTCTATTGAAAAACTTTGCGCACTCTCTTGGGTTATTCACGGGGCCTTCGTTGAAGTATATGGCCATATTGTTGTTGGTTTTAGCTGGGTTAGACAGAGCCTTGATGGTAGACCAGAGTTTTTTGATTCCCGTGCCAAGGTTGCAGTTTTCGAGATGTTTGGACCATTTAGCTCTTTTGAATTCATCAACAAGGCGCTTGATGTTGTTATTGAGTTGTTGAATTCTGGGGTTGGAAGGGTCTGATCTCCTGATATTGTCGCGTTCTTCTGCGAGTGCTATTGCGGCTGGTGGAAAGTTCGGGCGAATTTTGGGTATTCTGCCTCCTGGAACGAATCGCTGTACTGCTTTTTGCATTGTTATGCGAAATTTCCTCTCACCAGCGTGGACGTTTGTTGGTTGTGGTAAGCTATTGAATATATTTTCAGTGAAAGCTGTGAAACTGTTCCAATCAGCTTTGTTGAAGTTGAGGAAGGTTCTTTTTTCGGAGAGCTGGAATTCACAGTCGCTGTTAATTGTAATGGTGATTGGTAAGTGGTCTGAGTTTAGTTGGACACTTGTATACCAAGTGGTGTTAGTTAACATGGAGGCGTGGGCGAGACTGATGTCGGGGGAGCTTTGGCAGTTGCCCGCGAGTCTAGTGGGAGTTGCCTCATTGAGGATACCAAAATTTTATCCATCTAATAGATCTGCGATGTGTGAACCACGATGATCTCTGGCGATGTTTTGATCCCATGCTTCGTGGTGAGCATTGATGTCACCTAGGATGAGGGTGGCATCGCTGTTGAGAATGAGATCTAAAGGAGGCAAGTATCCTGATGGGCAGCTACCTACCGGGGGGATGTAGATGTTGGTGATTACCACTGTTGGTACAAAAGATGTAATTGCAATAGTTTGCTGCTCAAGAATGCCATCCGAGGTTGCGGGTTGCGGAATAGGTGTGTATTGTATGCTGTCGTGCACTAAGAACGCCAGTCCGCCGCCATGGTCAGAGGATCTGTCGTGACGGATGATTGTGTACTCTCCTGATCTCCTGAGTGGGTTTCTAGGAGTGAGTTTGGTTTCTTGAATTGCAGCTATGCGGATGTCATGATGGTCCATGAAATAGGTCAGTTCGGCAATCTTTCCTGAAAGACCATTGCAGTTGATCTGAAGCACTTTGAGATTGGTGAGAGGCTGCGGTGTTCTGCTTGTATATGGTGGTGGTGTTGAGCTAGAAGTTGTGCTAGAAGTTGTGAGTTGTGGTGGAGGTGAGGATCTATTTATGGGTGGTGGTTGCTGTTGTTGAGGGTCCAGGCAGCATCTGCCAATGAAGTTAGTGGACCACATTCTATGGTTTCTCAGGCCTGAGCAGTTGCGTAGGTGGCACCATTGAAGGCATTGGTTGCATTTCACTGAGGTGGAGTTTTGTCGAATTGGGTTATGGCAGGTTGAACAAATCCACGTTAGGAGGTGGTGATGCTGTTGCGGCGTTCTGGTGGTGGTGTGTCCAGGGCGGCAGCATCGGCCCTTGAATTGGGTGGTCCATTCTCTGTGGTTGTTAAGTCCCGAGCAGTTGCGAAGGTGGCACCATTCAAGGCACTCGTTGCATTTGACTGAGGTGGAGTTTCGTTTGATGTTTTTCCTGCAGACCGAGCAAATCCAAACCAGGGGGCCGGGATTAGATTCAAATTCGGCGATGAGGAGTAGTTGCGGGGCAGGTTTGCCGGGAAAGTCTGCTCCATTGAGGAAAAAAAAACGAGGCATTGAGATTGTAGGTGTATACGTACTTGTTCGGAATTTCTTTGGTTGGACTTTGTGCGAATGACAAAATTTGACGAATGTTGACGAAAGTTGACGAATGTTGCTGATGGAATAGACGATCTTTGGTCGAGGCCGGGCTGAGGAGTCCGGCTGCGAGTCGCTTCGGTACGTAGAACCAATAGTCGTGGAAGCGGGATTTTTCCGTCTCTTATATGGGATATTTGTTCATATTCTGTGCTAATTGCGTCAATAGCTTTTCTTAAGGCAAATATGCTGACGGACGTAAGGGGATTATTTTCACTTTGGGGCGCGATTAGGACAAATCTTGGATTTCTATAGGATGATGTTTTAAGGAGTTCGGGGAATTCGTCAAGGAGGTTAAGAGTTATTTTATTTTTTTTGGCCCTGGGTTCGGAAAGCGAGACTTCGGAAAGGCCGCTAAACCGATTTCCCGGTTTCATTTTAGGCCCTGAGGCCATACTGCAAAGCGATAACAACACAACACTCAAGGTTACAATTAACCAGTTGTTTGAGAGTAAAAGGGAGAAGGAGAGATTTTTATTTTTTTTTAGAGAGTGTTTTGAGTACTTGTGCACGGAAGGGGGAAGCCGATCGACAATGATGCGTACACCACGAAAGCTAGTCGGTGACTGCGAAAAAAAACAGATTTCTGTTCTGAAATGTAATTTTTTTTCGGGTGGAATATTGTTCAGGCGAAACTCACAATAAGGCTGAATGGGATCTCCAACTCCTAATTCAATTTTGTGAACAGGAAGGCCATGGGCTGTAATGCTATTTACAAACTCGAGCCGTTAATTTACTTTCTCATCTTGACTCCTCTTCAAGCTTTTTTTGAAAGGAAAAATACCCGCGAAATGGGTAATTACCCACGATCTGGTATCACAGATACCTATAACTATTTGACATTACTTTCATAAAAACTCTTTTTTTTTTGTAAGCAAAACAGAGATAAACAAACCTTTTCTACATATTTTACATTTCATTTACCTATGGGTTTATTTTTTTTCCTGCCTCTGTCTGTCTCCCTCTCCCTTACAGGAGTAAAGTAGGGTTAAAAGATATGTCAATATATTGCGCGGTTAGTATGTTTGATTTGAGAGTGAAGTGCATATCCACTCACGCAGGTGAAAATCGCAGAAATGATTAAAATTTTGCCTATTTATTTAAAAACCTTTTAAGTTTTCGAGTTAATGGATATCCTAAGTTGTACCAGATGTCCTCTATAAGATGGTGTTTACAATATTTAAATGCTCCCAGTATTTTCGAACGGAAAGCGTTGCAAAGAAAAAAGCGAAACAAAACGAAACAAATAAATTACTCTTGTCCATTTTTTTCCGGAATTTATAGAGATATAGATTTGAAACAAAGTGGAGATTGTAGGAATAGGTATCCTCTATAGGCCTGCGAAAAATGCAATCGAAGATTTTTGCATTTAAAGACATGCAGTCAAATTCAATCTTAGTCGAATAGAACTACACCAATTTTATTTATATGATTAGGGAGAGATTGGTCAACATTTGAATTCTGTAGTGCTCTCTTTACTGTGCACGTTTTAACATTATTGAAGGCACCTTCAATATCAAGGAACGCCGCCAGTGTATATTCTTTATCTTTAAGTGATTTCTCTATAGAGCTAACGACCTCGTGCAATGCTGTATCCACCCCTTTGCCTTTTATATAAGCATGTTGAGCGGAGGAAATCGCACTGTCATTTAGCCGATTACGTATTAAGACGTTCATTAGTTTTTCAAAAGTTTTTAGAATAAATGATGTCAGACTTATCGGCCTGAATTCTTTGGCGGTGGTGTGGCTAGATTTCCCTGCCTTCGGAATGAAGACGACCTTAACCTCTCGCCATGTCTTAGAAATGTATCCGCATTCCAGACTGCGACTGAAAAGCCTTTTTAAGAACGGTGTAATAATACATAATTCCAGACATACATATCTTGGAAACGGTCCATACGATTGTATCAAAAATTAATTTCTAAGGTTCTATGGTCATTTCTAACTTATGGCAAACTCAGTTTTTCTCTGTAGATATTACCGTAAAATAAATTTTTGGAAAAAGTAATTTTTTAAAATTTTTATTTTCTTTAGTTAACCTGAAAATGCCAATAACGATTTTGACCAAAATGCAAACTTACAGTAAAATTGATGTTTTCAAAATGATTGCGTCCTTAATTTTCAATTCGAATCACCGAAATCGTTCGTTTTGAAAACTGCTCATATCTTGAAAGCCTCATTTTCGATTTCGATAAAACCAAGTATGTAATGCTTACATACTATGTATTTTTCAAACTAAACATTGCAATATTTGGTGCTGTTTTGCTCTAACGATTTTGATCAGATTCCGTACTTATTTTTTCTCTAAAAATTGGAACAAATCAATTTCTTAAATATTTTTCAGAAATGACTACCCAAATCCCGGATTTTCCCACTTTTTTAAGTAGGTATATAAAATTATTAATTTAATGAGAATGAAAAGTAAATGAAAGAAATCAATGTGTGCACAGTGCCGGTCGTCGCTTAGCTCATTTCTGTTTTTGTCTCTCACCAACGTTGCCACACACATATCTGCGGTATATTTTTGAAATAATAACAATGCCTTACTTCAAATGGAAATGCAATAACAGTTACGTAAAACTTCTTTTGAGCAGCTTCTCATTTTTTTAACCATATTGAATATGCTCACTAAGAATAACTAAAAGAACTTGGAGCTTACACAATCAGCAACTACCACTTCATTTGCACCAAAACTTTTGATAAACGAGAAAGTTAGAGTCGTGCACTTTATTTTCATAAACTTTTAGAAAGAAATGCTTTTGTTCGATTGGGAAAATATGTAGTTTTAATTTTGTGTGAATTGGACATCACTTCTGACAAATAACAAGATTTTGTATATGTTTGCTGTGCCAGTGAGTGTCAGAGGGAGAAATAAATGGTGCGTTCTTAACGAAAATGGAAATAAAACGTTATATCGTAACCATATTAACCATGTTTTATGTGGTATTTGATTGGGCTTCTTCAGATTTGCTCTCAGATTTCAGATATTTGTGCGATTGGAATATGTGTATGTATGTGGAAATGCTCGCCCGGATTGATTTCTAAACATTAATTAACAAAAATAGGTCCACTCGATGCAATGCGTTTCTTTGCAGTTGAAAAATTTCACTAAAATGTAAACAAACTACACTAGTTGACAAACTCAAACGCACGTGTATTGGTAAATCTGAGAAAATATCCAGAATCGCAAAAGTGTTCTGAAATCTGAAAAAGATTGTTTTTTTTTGTACCAAACGAACATAAAAATTGCTCTGAGAGCAAAAAAAGTGCTCTGAGAGCGCCCAATCGAATACCACATTAGAAACCGAACGCACAGCGGAAATGAACCACATGGCTGTCAGGGTATACCACGGTAATACCAGGTGAGCAATGTGGTTTGAGCGTGGTATCGATACACATACAAGAATCTTTTCGCCACTATCATGAAGTGGAGAATAGTTTTACTTATGTCGTTTTCCATGAGACCACCAGAGTTTTTTTTTCAGATTTTACGCGGCCCATGGAACATGCAACAAAATTGATCTGCTTTTGTAGGATTAGTGCGTTATTTGACAGAAATATTAGTTGTTTAAATAGCATTCGTTTTTGGAAAAATCAACCACGGATATCTACTTGAAATAGTTCCACCTGTTGTAGATACAAATTGATTAGTTTTGGTGATTCCTAGTTTTCTGGTGACGAGGAAGACAATCGGCCTTACCAATAATCAACTTTAGTCTGGAAGTTTACGCAAAGACCCCACACTTTCCAAAATCGCTTTACCAATAAACAAATATAGTTGCCAGAATATCGCTAACTGTAGGGTTAAATGTTAATGTTCAGAAACCCATGTTTATCTCGGGCATTAGCTAAATAAATCCTCCAAATGTCATTTTGAAGAAGAGTGTTGCCCAACTATCCTAAATGATGGTATGGAATTTCGTAAAAGGAGCAAATTTACATACGCTGTTGTTCAGCCTGAACGTTTATAATTATAAACTAATTTTAGTAAATGTAAATGTTTTCTGATTTTATTCGTTGGAATACAACAATGCAAGTGGTTTTTAAGTCTAGCAAACACAAATTTGTACAAATGTATGGACAAAATTGAAAAATAATACATTTTTGTTTTATTTCTAAACACTTACCTCCGTATTAATAAACAAAAATGTGCACAAGTAAGTTAGCTAGTAGGCATCAGATAGCATACAAAAATTTTACGTAACTGCTGAATAAAGAGTCGATAACTTTTACGCAGCGTTTATTAATGTTTGGGTTAAAATATGTACTTCGAATATTTTGATTAAAGGAAATGGTTAGAACTTGCTTCATGATTGATTTTAATTTTATAGTTTGTAACGAATGCTTGCTGAGTAAAAAAAAAATTTGATATAAGTTTGGGATCTTTCCAAGAATTTCTTGAGAGTAGTCGCTAAGAGAATAAAATATCTGTTAATTTAATATTGGACAGCTCATACCTGAATACCTTCTTTTTTTTTTACAATTCTCAGTACCTTAGGCGCCAGGTAGATTTTGGATGAAGACCTCAAATATTGGTGTGGAAATGGTTGTTGTGAAAAGGTTGACTTCGCGAAAAATATAGATAGAAGAATTGTCAGCATTCAGCAAAATCCACGCGAAATAATCAATTTGGGAACTGCTGGAGGAATATCAGGTAGTATGTGCGAATTTAAGATATACAAAGTTCTGTATTACTACTTGGTGCGAATTCATCTAGGAGAAAACATTACAGCTTTCGTGAAGAAGAATGTCCACGGCTTTATATTTTTTTCCCCAATTAAGTAATATAAAAAATGAAATTTTTAAAAGATCAAATTGTATTTATTTTCAAACCTCCATATACTTTTGGAAGTACTGTTTTTCAAACGGAAATGAATAAGCAGGTTAATATTTCTTTCGAAAATATTCACTTGCTAACGATCTAAATGTGATCTTTAGACTACCAATAAGTTTTGATTTGCATCAGCCAACGAATAAATCAAAGCATTCTAATAAACTTTGTTCTGTTTATTGAATAATTTAAAAGAGACCTTATTACGGCACAAATTCACTCATAAATCAATCGTGAAGTATAAGAAAACAAAGGAAAGAGTAATATAAAAAGTTCCGAAAATTGTGTCCGATCGAACAATAGGGCATTACTGATTTGCATACGATATTTGACAGATCAGCGGATATTTTGTGCGTTTCCCATTTTCTGTTTTGTTTTTTGCTTATAATAAGCTTCAAAAAGCCTTTAAAAGAAATCTGTTGGGCAAATTAATTTGCAATTTATATATTACTTTTTTTTTAGAATATTATTATTACTATAATGTATTAACATACAATCTTAAATATATAAGCTAACATTGTATTTTTTGTGAGCACTAGCTGCGGAGCTTTCGGCTCTGAGGTAACTTAAATTTGAAAGTTAGTTAGTTGAGTATCTATATAATTTTTACATATTCGGCCTTACCAATAATCAACTTTAGTCTGGAAGTTTACGCAAAGACCCCACACTTTCCAAAATCCCTTTACCAATAAACAAGTATAGTTGCCAGAATATCGCTAACTGTAGGGTTAAATGTTAATGTTCAGAAACCCATGTTTATCTGGGGCATTAGCTAAATAAATCCTCCCGAAATGTCATTTTGAAGAAAAGTGTTGCCCAACTATCCTAATGGATGGTATGGAATTTTGTAATAGGAGCAAATTTACATACGCTGTTGATCAGCCTGAACGTTTATAATTATAAACTAATTTTAGTATATGTAAATGTTTTATGATTTTATTCGTTGGAATACAACAATGCAAGTGGTTTTTAAGTCTAGCAAACACAAATTTCTAAAAATGTTTGCACAAAATTTAAAAATAATGCATTATTGTTTTATTTCTAAACACTTACCCCCGTATTAATAAACAAAAATGTGCACAAGTAAGTTAGCTAGTAGGCATCAGATAGCATACAAAAATTTGACGTAACTGCTGAATAACGAGTTGATAACTTTTACGTAGCGTTTATTAATATTTGGGTTAAAATATATACTTTGAATATTTTGATTAAAAGAAATGGTAAGTGTTTTTCTCTGCTTTATCTTGTTTAACCGCTAGTGCTTGCGGATTGATTGATATTCATTTTAGTTTGTAACGAATGCATGCTAAGTAAAAAATAAATTTGATATAAGTTTGGGATCTTTCCAAGAATTTCTTGAAAGTAGTCGCTAAGAGAATAAAATATCTGTTCATTTAATATTGGACAGCTCAGGCCTGAATACTTTTTTTTACAATTCTCAGTACCTTAGGCGGCAGGTAGATTTTGAATGAAGATCTCAAATATTGGTGTGGAAATGGTTGTTGTGAAAAGGTTGACTTAGCGGAAAATATAGATAGAAGAATTGTCAGCATTCAGAAAAATCCACGCGAAATAATAAATTTAGGAACTGCTGGAGGAATATCAGGTAGTATGTCCGAATTTAAGATATACAAAGTTCTTTATTACTTGGTGCGATTCCGAATACCGATCTAAATGTGATCGTTAGACTACCAATAAGTTTTGATTGGCATTATCAGCCAACGAATAAATCAAAGCATTCTACTAAACTGTGTTCCGTTTATTGAATAATTTAAAAGAGACCTTATTACGACACAAATTCACTCATAAATCAATCGTGAAGTATAAGAAAACAAAGGAAAGAGTAATATAAAAAGTTCCGAAAATTGTGTCCGATCGAACAATTGGGCATTACTGATTTGCATACGATATTTGACAGATCAGCGGATATTTTGTGCATTTCCTATTTTCTGTTTTGTTTTTTGCTTATAATAAGCTTGAAAAAGCATTTAAAAGAAATCTGTTGGGCAAATTAATTTGCAATTTATATATTCCTTTTTTTTAGAAAAAAATCCTCGTTGTGAAATAAACCATTGACCTTGTTTTTCACGAAAACAAATTATGAAATTTGAATTCTGCGATGAAAAAAATGTAATAGTTTCTAAGAAAGTTGTCGCACTATCAAATGTGGAGGTCTAATTGTTTATTGGTACCGTTTCACTAATGCTGCACTTTTTTACTAAAGCTGGCAACCAGCTAATCGTCGACATTAGTGTTTGATTATTAGTAAGGCCGATTAGGATTTTTATAAATTAACTAGTTTATGGTACTTATATTTCTAGATTTAAATTGGCAATATAGTTGTACATTTGTATAATGTTATCACTACTAGGGTTACTAAGCATTTCGAAGGCTGATCTGTTTGGAGGCAGTATACGGTTGGCGGTTGTGAAGGATGGACATTGGCCTATGTCGAAAACATGGTTAATGTCAATGTTGGAATTGCGCATTTGGCACAGTGCAGGTCTTTCGCCCTTTAGGAGATGCTGGTGTGTGGTAGACGTGTGTCCCAGACGTAATCTGACGAAAATCGTGTTCATAGCTTTTGGTGTAGGAGAGGGTATGATGGTTTTAATTTTGTTGTGTTTATTGATGAATAATGGTGATGGTAGTTGGTCCAGTCAAGAAGTTCTTTTGATTTGAGCTTGAAATTCGCTATTCGCTTCAGTTTTGCGGATCTTTTTATAAGAGAGTCTCTGATCTTGTTAATAATACTGGTGTTGTGATTAGGGTTCATGATGGCTCTTAAAACTGAAAGGCTGTCCGTGCATATGATGAATTTCGTGCGTAATTTAGCTGTTAAAGTTATAGTTTTATCTATAGCAACGGCTTCAGCAGTAAAAATAGATGCATCTATTGGTAAAATTCCTATGCTTATTATAGCACCGTTTTCGTGCGTAGCAGCAAATGATGTGCTAAAATTGGTTTTAGATCCGTGGGAGAACACAAAATGCCACTTTGCTAGTCTTCAGTTTGGATGAGATGCTCATAAATAAACACCGAAACATATCCGGTGACGTGTTAATTTTTTTTTGTGCGATAAGTCCATAATCAGAGATGAACGTTTTATGAACCATGGGGAAAATGAGTATTTGTACGGAATATTGCGCTTAATAGGTATCTCCAAGTGTTTTGCGGTATCAATAGCAAGAGAGATGGCTGATGGTATACGTCTGGTGGTTTTTGCGTTTATTTCGGAAATATAGTCTGTCGATAAATGAGCCTTTACTGTAGGCTGCCTTTATAAGTAACTTAGCTATGGTTGCAAACACACGTTCTTCGAGAGATGGGAGTCCAGCTTCGGCCAATATATTTTTTATAGGTCTAATGAGGTATGCATTGATACTTCTACGTGCTGCTTGATGATAAAATGCCTTTATAAGGTTGATTGTAGATATTGGGCAGTTGCCGTAGATTAGTAACCCGTAATCGATTTTACTTAATACTAAACATCTAGCGATACTACAGAGAGTGTTAATGTTAGAGTTACATTTTTTACTAGCTAAATAATTAACTATGCCGGCTCTTGCAGTTAGACTCTTGCGCTGTTCTATACAATGTGGTTTCCAACTATATTTTTTGTTAAACAATAAGCCTAGTATTCTTAAATTATCCACATTTTCTATATTAATATCGTTAAAACTAAAGGACAAACCACAACATGAAGTTTTGCGGCAAATGTGCAGAGATTTGCATTTATCAAGTGAGAGCTTAGCACCCGAACGGGTTGACCATTTTTGAATATCCTTTATAACGCTGCATAGTTTATTTTTTGTCTTACTTAGATCACTGTTTTTACACAAGATGTAAATGTCATCCGCATAAACGCAGTGATCTAGAAATTTGTGTTGAGTGATTATTTTGCTTACATCATCAAAAGCTATTATAAAAAGTACTACTGATAATGGCGAACCTTGGGGAATGCCATTGAAAAGTGAAAAAGAAGGTGAATAGCAGTTATTTGTTTTAACACAGATTTTTCTGTTTGTTAGAAATGACTTCACGTAGTTGTATATTTTAGGGCCAGTCCAAGTTTTGAGTTTAGATAAGACCAAATGTATGCCTATCCTATCAAAGGCCCTTTCAAAATCGAGCGAGAGAATTGTGACGTGATCGCGAGATGGAGATGTAGTGATCTAGGTGGAGTAGAGCATCCGCACAACTTTTACCTGATTTAAAAGCGACTTGGTTGGGACTAAATAGTTTTTTTTTTGTTTCAATAAACCACAGTAATCTTTTAGCCACTATCTTTTCAAGTACCTTGGACATGCAAGGAATTAGCGATATGGGGCGATAGCGGTTTACATTGCTTATGTTTTTATTAGGTTTGGGTAGAGGTATTATTATGTCGAGCTTCCAACTTTGTGGAATTATGCCTTCATCGAGAATATCTATATCTATCTATATATCTATATACATATAATAAAACTGTAGCTGATTTCATATGTACGCGGTTGGCGTGAAAACTATTGCACAGATTTCGATGAAACTTTTTTTGAAATGTCTCTTAAGATCCTGAGATGGACATAGGCTATTCCTTACATTGCCATGCCTATTTTTTGGGAGCGTTTTTGACCAAAATGTGTTTTTTTTCTTACTTTAGTGCCTTTTTATCGCTTTTACTCAAACAATTCTTAACCAATGCAAATAAAACAAAATACCAACAAGAGCCAAAACTTCCGTAATTATTTTAAGCCATCAATCAGGTTTCTGTGTTATCTAGAAGCTAAGCTACAACCCAAAATCTAACACGAAAAAACTAAATTTATTTTCTCAAATCGAAAATTATCAGCAAGCGTTGTTCTTGATCGCTGTTCTGCTTTGGGGTGGGTGGGTGGCGCACATCGCACAAGCACATGTCAAGAAAAACTGCGTGAAGTTTTCTCCGATTAAGTGAAACGAAAGAGAAGTAGGCGAGGTGAGTGTGGATGTAATCAACAGCGACAATGTTTTTCTGAGGAACTGCGCAGATGGCCAATGACGTGCGATGATGGACGTATGGTGGTGTAAATATGTATATTGAGTTTAAGGTTTTTGTTTTTGGGGGTTGTGATACTACCTACATTGATGTCTACAGTAAAGTATTAAAGAATTCAAGAACTGAAGACGATATAGGTGAATAAATTTGTTTGATTTATTGTTGGTGTAAATACAATGCACTCTATATTATTTCTGTAGTTTCTATAGTAGTATATTTATCTCTTGCGATTCACACGCTCAACCAAATTTAACAAATGAAGTGTCAAAAAAAGAGGTTTTCTTGCTTCTTATTTTTGCATTTTTAGTTTTTACAAATATTAACAATTGAAAAAGTTAAACATTTACCACATTAAACTTTAACTACGCAGTTGCGTAAAAACTATACCTAGGTACTTTTCTTTCATTCATCATGCCCGTACAAGCGACTCCGACACAGACTGTGTGACCGTTGCAGCATTCTGAAAAGTCGTACGAAAAAGGGCCAATGAGAAGAAAAGGTGTAATTTCTGAAGCAGAATAGCTTATTTCAAATTCGTGAACGATATTTAACAAGTATTGGTTCGTTAAACACTATAATAGTGCTGTGATAAGCAACTGCGTTACATTTGAAATGTTTTTATTTGGATATAAGAGCTTTTGAAATATTTTGAAAGCGCCTTCTTCAACTAAAAAAGGGCTTAAATAGCAAAAAGTTGTGCCAGGCTCTCAAAAAAAGTTTCAAATCGCAACTTTAGTCGCAAAATGGTCACGCTGAATTGCAATTCACAGCAGAGATAGAAAAACTAAGAGAGATTTTATTTTCAAAATTAGCGGGGGAATTGGATAGGAACGCTAAACCTGACGGGCTTTTAATACTTAGTTTATAAATAAAACATTTGGGATCCACTTAACTGCAAAAGTAAGATTGTTACCTTTGAAATGTTACCTTTTTACGACCGCAAAAACAATTTTTATCAATTTTGGTATAGGGATTGATGGGACCTCTGAGAATGACATTCGCTATTTTTTGTCGTGAAAACAAAACGTGAAGGGGATGAAGAATTGGATGCAAGTTTAAATGACGAACCAATTATTTCTCAAGTTAGGGATAATAAAATTCTATACTTTTGGTATAATACCAATGAATTTAAATGTGTACGCTGTAGGGCTGATAGGTTGGCTTAAAAGATAGGATAGTTTTGGACCCGATAAGTGGCGCTGTTGTTGATAAAAATATTTTAATTGAGTTACTCTAAGTACTAATTGTACGCAGACGAAGTCGCGGGCACCAGCTAGTATATAATGAAACTGTAGCTGTTTTCATGTGTTCGCGGTTGGCGTGAAAACTACTGCACAGATTTCGATGAAATTTTTTTTGAAATGTCCCTTAAGATCTGGAGAAGAACATAGGCTATTCATTTCATTGCTATGCCTATTTTTTTCGAGCGTTTTTGACCAAAATGTGTTTTTTTCTGACTTTACTGCCTTTTAATCGGTTTTACTCAAACAATTCTTAATCAATGCAAACAAAACAAAATGCCAACAAGAGCCAAAACTTCCATAATTATTTTAAGCCATCAATCAGCTTTCTGTGTCATCAAGAAGCTAAAGCTACAACCCAAAATCTATCACGAAAAACTAAATTTATTTTCTCAAATCGAAAATTATCAACAACCGTTGTTCCTGATCGCTGTTCTGCTTTATGGTGGGTGGGTGGCGCACATCGCACAAGCACATACATGTCAGGAAAAACTGCGTAATGTTTTCTCCGGTTGTGAAACGAAAGAGAAGTAGGCGAGGTGAGTGTGGAATGTTGATGTAATCAACAGCGACAATGTTTTTCTAAGGAAATGCGCAGATGGCCGATGACGTGCGTGTAAATATGTATATTGAGTTTAAGGTTTTTGTTTTTTGTGGTAGTGATATTACCTACATTGATATCTACCATCTATCATTGTCGTTGTAAATACAAATTTAGTTTAAGGTTTTTGTTTTAGTGGTTGTTTTGATCATAAACAAACCATACTGAGACCCCCAACTCACAATCCTCTTGCCGCTGGCCCCCTCAGTTTTTTTTCAAATTCGCCATTTTGTATTCCTATCGGTGTTATGTCAATTGGGAATCCGTGTGACATGCAAAAACATACAAAAAATACAAAAATAAATGCTGCCAACCTGGCAACCGTGTGGAAATGTGAAAGAGTTCGGAAATACCACATTTTAGCATAACTGAATGCCATTGGTTAGTAATTATAAATTTTTTGAAGGTGAATAATATGATTTGTGTGGTTAATAAAACTATCTAAAGGAAATGTTTTACATACCAGAAATATATTAGGACAAATATGGTTGTGTATTTCCCGCTTTTGGATATAATTAACTTCGATTTCGTGTGTAATTTTTTCTTAAATAATAAAGAAAATTTGCTCAAAATGTTTTTATTTTCCCTTAACCAACCTACATTCTTAATTTTTCGCAAATATTTTAAGCAAATGTACACTTTTTCCTAAAAAAAATATTATTCACACGTAATGAACAATTTCAAATTTAACGGATAAAATTCTATGAACGCTGCAAGCCACTTTTGCCCAAAGCGGAAGTGGCATATGCAAGGTGCGAGTGTATTTGTTTCTGAAGTTACGTGACATTTGTCAATACGAATTTCTATGTAACAATACAAGCGCACTTAGCATTTGCCACCCCATAGAAATATAGCTTGTAGGCTAAGTAACGAGAAATCGGCCGAAGTTGGTGGTCTCAGTATTGTCTCTGGTTTTGATATTACCTACGTGAAGAAGTGAAGAGTTCAAGAAGTTGAACTGTATTACTTACGTTGTTAAATTTAAATTTCTTAAATTGGTGTTTTAGGTGAATAGATTTGTTTAATTTATTGTTTGATAAAGAGAGTCGACGGCCGAAGAGAGTTAAAGTCGTAGGAAATCTAAAAGAGAATTTTTAAAATTTGCGGGGGAATCGGGTAGGAATGCTGTTATGTTATTTCAAAACATAGTTTTGTTGTCAGTTGTAATTTTTGCACAGAAAATTCAACATAGCCTTGATATAATCCTAATATTATTTATAAATGCGAAAGTAAGATTGTTACCTTTTAACGACCGCATAACCAATTTTTATGATATCGGTATAGGGATAGATGGGACCTATGAGAATGACATATTCTACTTTTTGTCGCGAAAACAAAATGTGAAGGGGATATTTAAATGACGAACCAATTATTTCTCAAGTTAGCGATAATAAAATTCATCATAGGTAGGTACGTATCTATATTTGGTAAGAAATAAATATATTTGCTGCGTATTTTATTAATGAATTTAAATGTGTAGGGCTAATTGGTTGGATTGAAATATTAGATAGTTTTGGACCCGATAAGTTGCGCTGTTGTTGATATAAATATTTAAATTGAATTACTCGAAGTAATAATTCTACGCAGACGAAGTCGCGGGTACCAGCTAGTTATTATATAATTCCCTAAGCCTATGACTTACTGCGCATGGGAGATTTTTTAACATAGGATAAGATACCCTGTTTCTGCTAGGTGTTTTACCTTTGAGCCTCGTTAGGCAGCATTCCAATTCTAGACTTGTAATAGCTTTTTCTATATATGTGCCGATATTTAACCTGAAGGAGTAGAGATACATTTTATTCGTTGGACTGTATAGTTACCAGTCAGTCAGAGGAGAAAAGTCCAGAATCCGAGCGGAAGTTGCACAAACAACTGAAGCAAAGGATGAAGAGGGGCAGAAAGAGACAAAGATTGGCCTTGACCAAATCTGTCTCAGCGAAAGGCATAAACAAGTCGGTCGAGGAATTGACTGAAATGGTTGCCAACTTGACGTCGACTGAAACCTCTCCAGAAGACGGTGGATCAAGGAAACGGTTCAAATGTTCCGGGACCATGAATCCGCCCGAAACTGAGAAGAAGGGGACGGAAGGCGGAAGGGAAGACGGACAGTCTGTTCAACATGGGGTCAGTCCACAGGTACCACACTCCAGTGGTTATGTGAATGGACAACATGTATAACGGACTATTAGTCAACCCGAAGAGCAGAAATCGTGCAAGGCCGAGCAACCTGGACCAAGCAAAGTAAAGCGAAAGCTGAGCCAAGCTATGGGAAGGAGAGCAAAGCAAGCAGATGATGCAAAGCCTTACGCTAGGAGTGAGAGAGCCAAAGTTGACAAGGGCGTAAAAACCTTTGCTCAAACAGCGGCGAACGATCTCCAAATGGGTGTTACCGACATGAGTCGAGATGGAGGGATAGAAGCTTCACAGTTGAGTATTTTCAAAAATGCTTTGCTGAGGGCTCTAGACTTACTTCCGACAAATGCAGGTGATATCGGTGTAAAGAAGATAACCTTGGAGGAAGGGATTACAGCAATAAAATGCGTTAACCAAGAAACCAAGGGTTGGCTATGTGAGACTGTAGGGAAGATGACCGACCTATGGGAGGGAATCAACCTTAAAATAGACAGGCTTCACATACTAAAGGATGTGGAAAGGTTGATAATCTTCGTTCCCGGTGAACCCGTGAGCAAAGATGTCATCCTTGCCAGACTTTGTCGTCAAAACTCCTGTGTGAAGGACTCTTCGAAATGGAGGGTTATTCATGCGGGAAGGTATGATGACAAAAAAATTTGGTGGAACCAAGCTGACGATCTGGTGCCCGAGGGAGGAAGCGAGGCTGGTTAGACAAGCAGGAGATAGACTCTTTTGCGGGTTGGACATAGCATTCGTGAAGTTCCAAGGATCATCGGAAAAGACTCAACTTGGAAAGCCACCCAGTAGGGCGACGAAGTGATAGACACCATGGAGATGGGATCAACACAAGTCGGGCGGGAGGTGGGCCCGTACCGGGAAAAGCTGAGGGTGATTTAATTGAACCTTCATCACAGCAAAGCAGCATCAGCAATGATGACTAAATGTTTTGATGAGGATTCGTTTGATATAGCCCTGATACAGGAGCCTTGGATCTTTAGAGACAAGATTAGAGGACTCCCAAATAGCGTTGCTGAGCTGCACTATGCGCAAACCAGCGAAAGAATTAGGTCCTGTATCCTGGTGAGACACGGAGTTCAAGCATATAAATTGCCGGATCTCTGTGCCCCAGACCTTGCAACAGTACGAGTAGGATCAGGTGCGGGAAGCTTTGTCATAGCATCTGCGTACCTGCCGTACGATTCTCCAGAACCTCCTCCGACAAGAGAGTTAGAGTCGTTGGTGAATGCATGCAGGATCAGGAACGAGGATCTAATAATTGGTTGTGATGCTAATGCACATAATACAGTGTGGGGCAGCACTAACGTTAATTACAGAGGAGAAAACTTATTCTAATTTGTATCATGCAAGGATCTAGCTATCTTAAACAGGGGAACAGAGCCAACCTTCGTGGATGTGAGGCGAGGGGAAGTGATCGATGTTACCCTGTGCAGTAGCCAGATAATTGAAAGAGTATCAAATTGGAGGGTAATGGATAAGGCTACATTGTCGGATGACAGAGCCATTTCATTTGATGTTCGCTATGGATCTAAAAAGAAAAAGGATTGGAAATACATCAGAATTCCGAAGAACACGGATAGGACAAAATACCTCGAAGTGTTGGAGGAAAAACTGAATGTAGTGACATTCGGAATACCGAAAAATACTTGGCATGTGGAATCACAGCTGAAGCATCTGCAATCAGCTGTTGAAGATGCGTACCTAGTGGCTTGCACACCTACTTTAGTGGAAAAACAAGATCCTGCGCCTTGGTGGTGCCGGGAACTTGAAAAGCTAAAAAAGGATGTGAGGAAGGCCTTTAATCACGCCATGAGGAGGGGAGAACCCGAAGCATGGGATGAATATAAGGCGAAAAAGAAAGAGATGAATGTTACTCTGCGACGACGTAAAAGGGAGTCATGGAGGGACTTTTGCTCGAGCACGAGGAGTACATCTGAAGTCAGTAGACTACAAAAGATTGTCTCGAGAGATCCAGTTTCCAAGATCGGACTCCTTAGTAATAGAGCGGGGGAGATGGTGGAAACACTGAATCACACAAATGAGGTCCTAATGGAGGTACACTTTCCAGGAAGCTATAAGTCAGATCAGCCCTGGGCTCCAAGGAAACAAGGAGCGAACAGGATGGATAGGACGGAAGCAGAAGGGATAGCGACACCAAAAGCGGTCGAGGGTGCGATAGCAACATTCTCACCCTTCAAAACTGCGTGGCCAGATGGTATATTTCCAGGTCTAATGCAATGGGGTGTAGACTTAATTGCACCAAGGCTCAGGAATATATACGCTGCATGCCTAGCAATATGCTATATCCCGATTACATGGAGGGAAGCAAATGTGGTCTTCCTTCCAAAACTGGGAAAAAAGGACTACACCGAGGCAAAGTCATTCCGACCAGTCAGCCTAACATCCTTCCTTTTAAAAGCAATGGAAAGGGTGATAGTGGACTATATGGAAAGCACCGCGCTTAGGACGTATCCTTTGAATAGTAGACAGCATGCATACAGGGCAGGCATGTCTACAGAAACAGCGTTACATCAAGTAGTACGCGTTGCCGAGGAAGAGCTAAATACCGGGGGCATTACAATGACCACTATAATGGACATTTAAGGTGCCTTCGATAAGATATGCTTTATAAGTCTGAAACAAGCCTTAGAAAAACGTAGGGTTAACCCACTTGTAGTAAGATGGGTGGACAATATGTTAAATACAATGGCGATAAATATTCAGACGGGAACCTCGAAACTCAGAGGAAGGGTTAGCAGAGGTTGCCCACAAGGAGGTGTTCTCTCACCTACACTGTGGAATATCACTGTGGACTCTCTTCTTGACAGACTTGAGGCAACTCGCATTCACACAGTGGGATATGCCGATGACATAGTAATAATGGCCAGAGACAAATTCATGGCCGTCACCGCAGATATCATGAGGAACGCACTCAGAGTGGTTGAGCGGTGGTGTCTGGAACAAGGACTCTCCATTAATGCGGGGAAAACAGATCTAATAGTCTTCACTAGGAAGAGGAAAAATCTGGAATTTCGGCCCTTAACACTTTTCGGATCGGAACTAACAATGACTAAGAAGGTTAAGTATCTGGGAGTCTATCTAGATACTGGACTTACTTGGAATTAACATGTTGAGGAGAATGTCCGGAGGGCAAAAAGGGTACTACATCAATGCAAACGTGTATGTGGACAGAGGTGGGGACTCTCACCTAGGTCAGCATACTTGATGTATACGGTGATAACTAGACCCATTATCACGTACGCCTCGGTTGTATGGTGGGCGAAAGCCTCTCAGAAAACTGTGAGGAAGCACCTGGATAGGCTTCAACGCTTAGCATGTATAGGACTTACAGGTGCAATACGTACAACCCCAACATGCGCATTGGAAGTCATCATGGGGATCTTACCGCTAGACTTATTTATTAAGAAAGCAGCGGCCCAAACGGCACTTCGCTTGCATCGAGCTGCGAAATGCCTCAATCGTGGTACGATCTATGGACATAGGAAGATCCTGGAACTTGTCAAAAACGAGATTAGGGAGCTAAACATGCCTATGGATCGAATAACAAGGGTGCGTATTATGGAAAGTAATCACAAAACTTGTATTGAGAACGGATTACTTCCAGAAAAAAAAATGGTGAAATAGTGATTTTCACGGATGGATCCATGATGGATGGCGGAGCGGGGGCCGGTATCTATTCAGAAGAGCTGGAACTTGGCCGTCACATTAGCCTCGGGAAATACACTTCAGTATACCAGGCTGAGATGATTGCTTTGCTTCATGCGTTGGACTTCTTGCTTGAGAGTCAGGTGGAAGGAAGAAATATCCTAATAGCACTAGACAATCAGGCGGTGATCAGATGCATGGAACAAACAAGCATCACAACATCATTGGCACTGGAATGTGTACTTAAGCTCAATAAGTGTTCATCTAAAAATGAACTAACACTGACTTGGGTACGAGGACACATAGGGATCGAAGGCAATGAAAAGGCGGACTCCCTTGCAAAACAGGGGTCAACTGAAAAGTTGCTGGGACCAGAACCATTCTCTTCAATTGGCAGAGGAATGGTAGAACAGCTAATTCACAAATGGATTACGGCAGAACACCTGAGAAGGTGGTCAACCGTGGAACAATGTAGACAAGCTAAAATGGCAATAAAGTGGCCGACCTGCTCCACTCAAAGAAGGGTTCTAAGTATGAGTCGAGGAACATTGAAATGGGTGGTGGCTTTGTCTACAGGACATGTTAATTTCGGGTATCACTTAAGGAAAATGGGCCTTAGAGAGGATGATACTTGTAAACTATGCCTGGAGAAATCTGAGACAGCGGCACACATACTGTGTCAATGTCCGGCGTTGGCTAGCAGAAGAATGAGGATCTTGGGACATCATCGGGTCGAGGCCCAGTCGATAAAACAGATCTCCCATAAACAGATGCTAGCGTTAACACTAGGAATCGAGCTCAGAGAAGAACTGTGGAGAAATCCAGAGAGTCTACCTGAGTAAGATTTACAGTGGTAGAGAGACGAAAAGAGACCCGACAATGGTGGTTTGATTTGAAAATCTCTCGAAATCTATATATATATATATATATATATATACCAGTCAGACTTCGGATATTATGTCAAATTGTAGAAGGGGAGGAGTTTGGATTTAGCGATGAAGTGAAGTTATTTTAGCACTTCTCTTTGCTATTTTTTAATTCTCTACGGAATTTGGCATTCGATTTTTTATATGATATGAGGTTAACTTGGTTAGGATGTTTTTTGAAATTGCGCCATGATTTCATTTTCTCACATCGGAGTGTCTTAAGCATAGGATTCCACCAGGGAACTTTCCGTTTGGGGGTTTTTGGTGAGCTTTCAGGTATTGACTTGTTGGCAGCAACAAAAATAGATTTAAGGAGCAGGTCCGCCTCTTTATTAATATTTGGTGAGGGATTTTTGTCTGATTAGTATTCTAAAATGGCCTTTTTGAAAAAAGGCCAATTAGCGAGGTCAGTTTTGAATTTGCTACTCACCGGCGTATTCGAGTAAGCGGGACCAATAGCTATAGTGGAAACTATAGGGAAATGATCACTATTAGATAGATCCTCCAATATTTTCCAAGTAATTCTGGGGAATAAGTCGGGCGAGCAGCATGTGACGTCAATATGAGTAAATGTGCTGTGTGTAGAAAAATGCGTGGGGGAACCGTCGTTCAACATCTTGAGATTTGAGTTTTCTAAATCCATGGCGGAGAAGGTTTGATCGGGCAGAATATAAATGGATATTAAAGGAAATTTTAAGTGTAGCTGGATTTCGAAGGCTAACGTTAGTATATTGGAGCTAATAGGTAATGGCTTGTGAGGTATGTTGTTCTTGATAAGTATACCGATGCCTTGTTTTGCAGTGTGATTATAGGGGAAATTTGTAAATTTATATTGGTGTTGCTTGGTTTAGATTTTTGGTTAGGTAGGATTGATGGGTTTGTGTAGCGACCTCGACCTCTGGAGGTCGAAGTATATGAGTATTTAACTTGTTGACTCTGCAACCCAGGCCCAACTCTGAAATGAGTCTGGATGGTTCAACACCTGAGGTGCAGAGTCTGTATTGGGGAGAGTATCAATGTTTTTATGATGTGTCATCATCATTTGGCTTATAGTATTTATTGTTGTTTATTAGTGATTGAGTGATAGATGAGATTGGTGATTGTATGGTAGTGTTGTAAGTGAGTGTTTTTGGGTGTTTGTTGAGTGGATTATCTTCTGAGAGAAGAGTATCAGTTATATGTGCGTTTGGAGATGAGATAATCGATTGTTTTTGCGATTGTGTCGTTACCGTAGCTGCGAGTGAGTAGGGTGGTGTTAATGAGCTTTGAGGTGTATTTGTGGAGGGGACAGTTTGTGTCAAATTTGTGCTGTTGCTGTGTTTGATTTTGCAGTTTTGTTTGTTGGAGGAAATTGATGGGACTGCGTTATTTCTCGTGGCCTGTGCCTGGGTGTGTAGTTTGGGTGCATTGTTATTTGCGGCTAGTTCGGTTTTAGATGAGGAGGTGGGTGAAGAGCTGAGTATAGGAGATTGAAACGGGGCGGAGTTCGAGGTTGTTTGAGTTGTGGAGGGTGTATGTGAGCTACTAGGAGAAATACCTCGTGTGGCTGCGGAATATGTAGTGGATAATAACGGAATTGGGTTTTGCTCCCTGAATATTTTCTTTGCGTCAGCCATGCTACATTTCTTTGTTGTTTTTATTTTGAGCACTTCTTTGTCATTGATGTCCCGTTTGCATGTTTTAGAGGAAGCTGGATGTTCTTCCGAACAATTGCCGCATGAAATACGTGTGCAAACTTGTGGTTCATGGGGAGGGAGATTGCAGGTTTCACAAGCGACAGCGCTATTGCACCTCTTGGTGGTATGGCCAAGAAGTTGGCAGTTGCGGCAGCGCATGGGGTTGGGGAAGTATTCTTCAACTTTTATAGTGTGCCAACCAATAGTGACAGTGGTGGGAGTGCGGAAGCGGTCGAAAGTTAGGAGCACGAGGCCAGTTGCCCGAAGTTGGTTATCGGTTGTTGGTTTTTATACCCTCCAGAGGAAGGTATATTCACTTTGCCAATACATTTGTAACGCCAAGAAGGAGTCACCGGAGACCTCATATCTGAATCAGGATCACATTCTGAATCGATTTAGCCATGTCCGTCTGTCTGTCTGTCTGTCTGTTGAAAGCACGATAGCGCCCAAAGTAATTGACGTAGGTGAACGAAATTTGGTGAAAGGACTTCTTTTTATCGGCGTCAGGTTGGTATGGAAAATGGGCTATGTCGGTCAAGTAGTTCTGGTACCTCCCATACAAAACCAATATTGGACCCATTTGTCTTTCTGTCTGTTGAAAGCACGATAGCGCTCAAAGTAATTGACGTAGGTGAACGAAATTTGGTGAAAGGACTTCTTTTTATTGGCGTCAGGTTGGTATTGAAAATGAGCTATGTCGGTCAAGTAGTTCTGGTACCTCCCATGCAAAACCAATATTGGGCCCACATGTCTCTCTGTCTGTTGAAAGCACGATAGCGCCCAAAGTAATTGACGTAGGTGAACGAAATTCGGTGAAAGGACTTCTTTTTATCGGCGTCAGGTTGGTATTGAAAATGAGCTATGTCGGTCAAGTAGTTCTGGTACCTCCCATGCAAAACCAATATTGGGCCCACATGTCTCTCTGTCTGTTGAAAGCACGATAGCGCCCAAAGTAATTGACTTAGGTGAACGAAATTTGGTGAAAGGACTTCTTTTTATCGGCGTCAGGTTGGTATTAAAAATGGGCTATGTCGGTCAAGTAATTCTGGTACCTCTCATACAAAACCAATATTAGAAAACATATTATGTTTAAAACACGATAGAGTCGAAAAGAATCTACCTAGACAAGTGAAATTTTGTGAGAAAACTTATTTTTTTACTATTAAAAATGGGCTATGTCGGTCAAGTAGTTCTGGTGCCTCCCTGACAAAAACAAATTTTGCATGACTTGTATGCAGTGGAGGGTATAAAAACATCGGCCAGGCCGATGATAACACTTTTACTTGTTTTTCTTTTTTATTGTTGGGCTCAGACAACAGTTCGATATCAAGCGTGCCAAACCTGTTGCCCAAGCGAGCGTTGGCGGCCCAGGGGCCATGTTTAAACCGTACACGCACTTAAATAAATGTATTTGTTTGCGGTACTGGATAAAAGCGAAAATTCAGACAAAAAAAATTTAACTAGTGAGATTGTAACGGGAAAACTCAGTGACGCAAAGAAGAAAATAGGCGGATCGGAGTTGATAACGAAGTTGCCGGCTTGAAGGTTATACGGTGACTGTTTTTCAAACTCTTAAAACCTTGCATAGTTCCTCAGTAAGATTTGTTTTAGAATACTGTTCTATTATTTGGTCACCAGCATATCAGGTGCATATAAATCGGATTGAACGTATACAAACGTCTTTTTCAAGATATTGCCTTCGTCACTTTAATGGGTCAGTAAAAATGCCCAGTTATGAAGAAAGATGTCGGATAATTAACTTAAAGTACCTTGAAACGAGAAGACTTATTCAGGACATAGCGTTTGTAAAAGACATCGCTTCTGGAAGAATAAACTCACCGTTCTTACTATCCAATCTCTCTTTTTACGTTCCGGAAATACCGTTACGTGAGCATGGCTTGTTTTATGAACCTTATCATTCAACAAGCTATGAAAGAAATGAGCCTTTAACTAGGTGCATTAGGAGTTTTAATTCAATATGCAACTCCGTTGATTCCAGTGTCGATATTTCGACAGAATTGCATTTAAAAAAAGATTAAATGAATTGTTATAATTGCTCATAGGGTTTTTTTACTTTTGCTTAGAATCTTACTAATGTAATTATCAAAAGCACAAGTTTTTCCCGTAAGGTAATTGATTATATTTTTTCTTGTACACTAAGTGGAAGTTTTTTTTTCTTATTTCTTTTCGAAAAATGTTTAAACTTAATTTTTTTCTCTTCACTTGAAGAGTTTTTTTTTAGCTATATATACATATATTTACTTATTATTATTATTATTATTTTTTTTTTTTTTGTTTTTTTTAAATATTTTTTCTCTTATGTTAAGAGTTTTTTTTTTTTTGGTTTTTGTTTTTAAAAATTATATGGTCTGTAAATTGTAAAATGGTAGACTTAAATAAATAAATAAATAAAATCCTTGTTGTGAAATGAACCATTAACCTTGTTTTTCACGAAAACAAATTATGAAATTTGAATTCTGCAATGACAAAAAATTTAATAGTTTCTAAGAAAGTTATCGCACTAGCAAATGTGGAGGTCTTATTGTTTATTGGTACCGTTTCACTAATGCTGTACATTTTTACTAAAGCTCGGAACCAGCTAATCGTCGACATTAATGTTTGATTATTAGTAAGTCCGATTGACGATATCATAGTTTTGACCGAGCTCATAGTCACCCCTTTCGGGAATAATATTTCCCTCGGAATGATTTCTATTCAGCAATCTGATTTACATTGCTGACAAGGGAATCATTTCCATCGGAATTTATTCGTTTAAACTACATACATATTTTTTAAATAAATCTTATACACGTTCGCAGTTAAAAAAATGCCGGATTTCGCGTGGCGGTAGCTCTGTGGTATGATCTCAATAGCCAATCAAAATAGCCGCAATTAAGAATAAAGTGTGCAGCTTATGTTTTACTGTTTTCGAGGTGAGTTCTGAATAAAACTGGTTGGGTGTGAAGCCTGAAATGCGATATCAATGAATAAAAACATATTTCTGTATTTGGATGTGCAAGCAGTTTTATATGTGATTATTTATTTATTCATAGTGATTTTGAATTTTCGCCTTGTTGACTGATAATAAAAATTAGTAAATAACAAAGCTCAAAAAATGAACCAGTGCTTTTTGGGCTTGTTGTTGCATGGATAATAAAACATTGGGAATTTCTCCAAAGATCACTTATTGCATCTATACAACGATGGTTAGGCCCAACATTGCTTACGCTTCCATAGTATGGTGGAACAAAGTCACACAGAAAACCGCCATCTTAAAGCTCAACAAGATACATCGTCTAGCGTGTCTGAGCATCTTCGAAGCCATGTGGACTTGTCCTACAGCTGCTATAGAAGCCCTAATAGGACTAACACCCGCCCCCCCCCCCCCCCCCACATTTATATTAAAAAAGTGTCAATACGCAGCTCAGTAAATTTTATACAAATGAAAGATATACACATCTGCAATCACACGGACCTGATGACTCTTTTTTCAAAGATCACAGAACTTGATTTATGATCTGCGCGATCGCCTCCCAAAAACTCTCAGGGTTATCGCAAATAAATTCCGATGGAAATGTTTCCCTTGTCAGCAATGTAAATCAGATTGCTGAATAGGAAACATTCCCAGGAAAATTTTATTCCGGATAGAGGTGGCTATGTTTGAACAGAAGACTCTCCACGGAGATCACTAAAAGAGAAACATGGGCCAGCAATAACACAACAAATTGCCAAAAAGACATAAAGTGGTATACGGATGTTTCCAAAATGGAATCAGGGGTCGGAGCCGAATATTCGGACCAAACCAAACTGTCTCAGCCATATTTCAGGCAGAGCTCCATGTCATTAAAGAATGCGCAAACCTCATATACAACACAACTATCAAAGGCGCTAACATTCATATATCCGCGGATAGTCAAGCAGCTATAAATGCCTTTATCACATTTAACTCCAAACAAAAACAAAACTAAAATATAGTAGGTTCCCGGTCACGAGAGAATTAAAGGTAATGAATAAGCCGATGAACTCGCCAGAAAAGGCGCCGAAACACCCTTCACAAGTCCTGAACCCTACCAATTAGTTATTAAAACGCATGACCCTAAGTAGGTTTTACAATGTATTACAATGCGCGAATTTTCCCTAATTTGTTATGTAATTTTCAAATTACATATGTAGTTTTATTGTTTACAAAAGCCCAGTGACCCTTTTCGGGAACAATGTTCAAGACAAATTTAGACTCCATCATTACATTCTGGATTTAACGATTTTTTATATACTAATACTAGTGATCTAAATCTATATATAAAAATTGAGCCTTAAAATTGTGTGCGTTTGTCTCCGATTCACGCCTTAACGCATCTACCGATTTTAACCAAACTTTCACACATCTTTCGTCTATATATCATTTTTGTGAAGTTTGGTTGAAATCGAAACGTGCGTTTGTTGTGCATGCGTGAAAAAACATATGAATTTCAGTACATTTTGTTATTTTTCCACATTATTTATATACAAATCAATTGCTGAGGTAAAAAACCAAGAACGGCTCAACGGATTTGAATATTTATTTTTATTTTGCTTATCTTAAATCAGGGATGGTTTAGGAGAAATAAAAATTCGGAAAATTCTAAACAGGTGACGTTGTACTAAGCACATATCGTTTTTTCATCTATCGACTTCTATAGGTATACTAGCTGACCCGGCAAACGTTGTTTTGCCATATAAATTATTTCAAGTGAATATTTTGGTTATTAAATGAAAAATAACGAATTTATTGTAAGTGCGTGTGTGAATGTTTTAACGATCCATAAAAATGATCGAATGTTATCAATGAAATAGAACGATGAAACGATTTAACCAAAAATATGTTTGATTTTTATGCTGCTGGAAATGACAGTGAGCATTGTCATTCGATAATCTGTAGAAAATAAGTGAGAACCTATTTCACTCTGTTGTATGGTAACACTATTCTCACAACATTTTACACCCTACGTTTTGTTTTGTTTTTCATTGTGACACTTTTAATAAAACCTTCTTACTTTGAATTTCATCGAAACAGGTTGTCTTTTAATATTATTCGCTCCTGAGATATTTTCCTGTTCCTGCCTTTTTTATTCAACAGGTTATGGGCCCAGTCTCGCCCAGGAAAATACGGATTAATCTGCCCATCAATTATAAAGTTTTCCAAAAGTTTCTCAGACGGATTTCTCAGATTTTCTTGGATTAGAAATTGAGGTTATGGCGACTTCATAGATACCGGCAATTGAGAAAGGGACGTGAAAATTATTGTTGGGTTGGACTATTAAAAACATTAATAACAACAAATTTAAAGGAATGTGATTCCTTTGAAACATACGTCAACAGAGTGATTTCTACTGCCCATAAACTAAGCGCAATCGGTATGAATGTCTCCGATGAATGGGTTGGTACGTTATTGCTGGCAGGGTTAGGCGATAATTATAAGCCCATGATTATGGGACTAGAAAGCTCTGGTGTACAGATTTCAGCGGACGCAATAAAAACCAAATTACTTCAAGACATCAAGGATGATGATAGTTGTTGTGGTGGTGGTGCAAATGCTGTCGTTTTATATAGTGGTAGTGGTGGCAAAGGAGCTGCGAAGAAAGGCAATCAACGGCGTGCATTAGGACCTAAGTGTTTCGAATGTAAAATGCACGGACACATTGCCAGAAATTGTCCCAGCAAAGGTCAGACAACAGATGGAAGAAGTAAGCAGCGAAATGTGGTGCTGTTCACATCGTTCGTAGCGAGGACGAGCAAGGCTCACAGCACAGAATGGTTTATCGACTCCGGAGCTTCAGAGCACATGACAAATCGCAGAGACTGGTTGCGAAATGTGTATCCGGTCAACAAAGAAGAAGTTACGGTTGCAGATAGTTTTAACTTGGATGTCAAAGCTAGAGGTGTCGTCGAAATGCAATTTTTTGTGAAAGATGAGACACGTGACGATTGGCAATGTGCTTTATATTCCAAATTTGTGCGCAAATCTTTTTTCGGTCAGCCAGATGGCGAAACATGGTTACATCATCGAATTTAAAGCCGACGAATTCATTATTTCGGATAACCACAGAAGAGTAATAGCTACAGGAAGTCAGGTGAACGGTAAGCTATACAAATTAAACACTGGAATATCAATGCAGGCAAACGCAATCAACATGATGGTGGACAAGAAGTTGTCGTATGAGCTGTGGCATCGTCGACTCGGTCATCCAAGTCAAAATGCATTAATCAATATGCAGAGAGGAGCTGTCACGGGGATTGACTTTGCTGATTTTAAAGTAATACATTGCGTTAAATGTTTAGAAGGCAAACATTCCCGAAAGCCGTTTAAAGCATCTAAAAATATGTCTAGAGAGTTTTTAGAGTTGGTACACTCAGATCTGTGCGGACCAATTGAACAATCGTCTCTTGATGGTGCTCGGTATTTTTTGGTTTTCTTAGATGATTTTTCACACAAGGTTTTCGTTTACATTCTTAAATCAAAAACGGAAGTGGATGAAAAATTCATCGAGTTTAAAAAAATAGTGGAAAATGAAACAGATCGAAAAGTAAAAACTCTACGAACAGACAACGGCAGTGAGTACTGCAACCATGATTTTCTGAAGTATTTAAGCAGCTGTGGAATTCAGGGCCAAACAACGGTTCCGTACACACCTCAACAGAATGGCAAGGCAGAAAGAATGGGAAAGGTTCGTAGTATGTTATCAGATGCAGCGTTAGAGAAAAGTTTTTGGGCCGAGGCGGTTTTGTATGCCGCATATTTAGTTAACCGTACAACAACAAGAGTGCTGGGGGACTTCAAAACACCGGAGGAGATTTGGACGAAAAAGAAACCAGATGCGAGTCATCTTCGGGAGTTCGGATCCTCGGCAATGGTACATATACCAAGTCAAAAGAGAAAAAAACTGGATCCTAAATCAATGCTTTGTATACTGCTCGGTTATTGCGTGAACTCAAAAGCCTATAGAGTTTACGAACCGAAGAAGAAGAGATTAATTATCAGCCGTGATGTTATATGCCTGGAAAATCAGCCTTTTGGACAGGTATGTGGTAAAGGAAACACAAATAACATATTTTCTTCCTTCTTAGAGAGCTCAGTGGAAGAAACATTTATTGATATTGGCGGTGAAATTGATTATAGCCATGGTGCTGCTGCGAACGACGATGATGCTGTTGTTGTTGCTGCGAAAGAGGAAGATGCTGCTGTTATTGGTGTCCCAGATAAAAATGTTGCTGTTGTAGCTGAGGAGGAAGCTGATAACTATACTACAGAGTCAGATGAGTCATTTTATTCTGACGATGATTACGTTCCCCCAACTTTAGAAGAGCCCACAGCATTCGAAAGCGTAAGAAGATCGGAAAGAGCAAAAATACCTAAAAAATATGATGATTACGTGACATTTATGGCGAATAGGAAAACAAATTGTGATCCAACAACTTACGTAGAAGCGATTTCTAGAGATGATGCTGAGCGGTGGAGAGAAGTCATTAAAAACGAATATGCTGCTTTGCAAGCGAATGACACATGGGAGGAGGCTGAATTGCCACCAGGAAAAAAGACGCTGAACACAAAGTGGGTGTTTAAAACAAAAGTAGACACAAATAGTGGAATGTGTCACTACAAGGCTCGGCTAGTGGCAAAGGGGTGTAGCCAACGAAAAGGAATTGACTACTAAGAGACATTTTCCCCTGTTGTGCGATACGAATCCATTCGTTTTCTTTTGGCCTTAGCTGCTCGAAACAATTTGGGTGTTGAACAGATGGATGCAATTACTGCATTTCTTCAGGGAGATCTTCAGGAGGAAATTTATATCACTCAACCAGAAGGTTTTGGAATTGGAAATAAAACGCTTCGTTTAAAGAAATCCATTTAGAGTTTAAAGCAGTCATCAAGAACGTGGAACTTAAAACTCGATAGTGCTTTGAAAGACTTTGGATTGAAGCAGTCGGAGTTGGATCCATGTATATATTTCCAGCACATGCATTGCAAGTTTATCGCAGTTGCCGTTTATGTGGATGATTTATTAATCATAGACAATCATCCCGAGTTAAAACATCGCTTAAAATCGAACATGAAGAAACAATTTCACATGAAGGACATTGGTGCTGCTAACTCATTTCTGGGGCTACGTTTACGGAGAGACAAAGCGAAAGGTATGATTTGGATAGATCAGGAGAAATATATCCATAAAATGGTTGACAGATTCGGGTTGACCAATTGTAACGAATGCTCTACGCCAATGGACAACAACCAAAGATTAAGTAAAACCATGTCTCCCAATACATAAGCTGAAAAGGAAGAGATGTGGAGAGTCCCATATCAGGAACTGATTGGTAGCTTGCTATTTGCTGCTCAGGTGTCAAGATCAGACATCAGCTATGCTGTCAATCATTTGAGCTATTGGGCTTGCAGAAGGAGCTTATAAAGGAGAAGCAGGAACAGATTTACTTATTCTGCGACAACCAGAGTGCTATTTGTCTATCATCTACGAATGCATACCATGCTAGGACAAAATACATTGATGTAAGACATAATTTTTTTCGTAGTGTGATTAATAAGGAACGGATCAAGCTAAGCTACGTGAAAACTTTGGAAATGGTTTCCGACATTATGACGAAGGGGCTGCCAGCAGAGAAGACATTTTTTTGTGCTAAGTCCATGGGACTTGAGAAATAGATTCTAGTGGGGGTGTAGAAAATAGGTGAGAACCTATTTCACTCTGTTGTATGGTAACACTATTCTCACAACATTGTACACCCTGCGTTTTACGCTGTCATTGTGACACTTTTAATAAAACCTTCTTCTTACTTTGAATTTCATCGAAACAGGTTGTCTTTTATTATTCGCTCCTGAGATATTTTCCTGTTCCTGCCTTTTTTATTCAACATAATCAACCTTGAAACGTTCGTGAATCTTGTGTTCTAGTGAGAAGAAATCGCTGCCATATCGGTGCGGAGCACTTCGGAAATATCGCTGCGATCAAGAATTTCATGTCGTATCTCATCGGAACGTACCTATGTATATATGTATATGTAAAGTTAAATATTAAAAGTTTTGTCCACTGTCGGTTATTTCAAGTACGACGACAGTTGATATAACTTATTCGCCGTTGAAGATATATTCCAAGTGGATATCGAGCAAATACATGAAGGTTCCGCCCTGGGAAAATGGTCTTCCTGAGTCGGAGTATGTTGATTAATGCCACACCATAAAAAAATAACCAAAAAAAATTTGTGGGGTGAACCACCCTTAACACTTAGGGGTATAAAAGTTAGCTATTAATCTATTCTCAGACCCACTGAATATACATATAAAATATCTTCAAAATCGGTCGAGCCGTTTCGGAGGAGTATAAACACTAAAACTGTGACACGAGATTTTTATATAAATACTAGCTGACCCGGCGAACTTCGTTCCGCCCAAATCCGTTAATGAAATGAATATAATCATGATTATTTTTAGATTCGAACGAATAATCTATGTCTCTATTCGTTCGAAAGAACTTTGTGTATTTTGAGATTCGAACGAATAATATTCACTATCGAGAATGTCATAAAATGAATTTAAAAGAATTCAACTTTCGAAATCAGCGGTTGGATATTTTTATCTTATATGGAGTGAACATACTTTTGTTTTTTTTATAGAGGCTCTTTTTTCATTGTTTTAATAAAACTATATAAATATTTAAAATAGTAACTACTTATTGAGAAATACATGCTACGATCTACAAAAATGTGAAGTAGAAGTCTTTTCTGAAATGGGACCAGGCTTAAGAATATTAAAATGTGTTATTAAGTAATATTTTGACATGCTAAAGTCTGAATTTCAAATATGAGTATCTAATAAAATAGGTTTTAAATTTTGTTATAAAATTGCGAACCCATATTGTTGAAGTAAGGAATGCAAAAAGAAGGTATTATGTTATATTGAACCTCAAGTTTTTAAGTTATTTATTCAACTCAATTCTGGTTACACTACCTCTTAAATATGGTTATTGTATAAACAAAACTAATTTTTTTTTGATACAGTTTTTCTGTAAACAATCGGTGACAAATACCAGCAGACATGGCGATTGTTTTGTTTATGGATGAAAGAAGAAAACAAATTATACAGGATGCCTCAAATCCATTTCCGAAAAAAAAATCCCTCAAGAAAATATGGAAAAACAACAAATATCACTGTTTAGCGTTAGGAAAATACAGACGAATAGAAAAATTACATTTGTTGAGAACGATTAGAAAGTGAAAATATACTCAACATTGGAATGAAAAATTAACTTTCGATTGATAGAATGAACTTCATTTCTGTTCGAAATTCAAAATACAGATTCTTCAAATTCGACACACTTTCGAAAGAATCGAATCTCAAAATGAGCATGAAATAATTCCGAGAATGCACATTTGGAAGCATGAATTGTACATTTGAATGATATCCAAAAAATGTTTTGATTCTCGTGTTGTGCCAGAAAGTAATGATCGTAATGGTTCAGGTGGATATTGTAATTCTGGTAATACAACTTTCCCAGAAGCACAACACATTCCAGAAGTTTTATTTAAAAATTTTAATGCATTGCAATATTGATATAGCTTGTTCATTGCGCCAATAACCACAAATTTGTGCAAACTATAATCAATGGCACTATTATATCGAAATCCAGCATCATTTTAAACAACATTATCATTGATTTGTTCAGCTCGTTGTTGTCTTTGTTGATTGATTTTGCCTTTCCTTTGATCTATTTTGCGTTCTACACGACCGACTACCAATATCACTTCTTCGCTGAGGTGGCATTTTTGATACAAACTAGAAGAAAAAATTTAATTACATATAAGAATTCAATTTGTCTTATCTTCAATCCTGAAAATAAGTTAAAGGTACCATCGTAGGAACCGCAGAACTAAACTTTTTCAAAATGTTGGGAAAACATGAAAAACCTGATTGAAAACTCGAAAAAGTATTTTGACAAAATAAAAATTGATTCCTCATAAAAACATAAAACCTATTTTACAGTACAAACACATTTTTTTCCTCCGGTTTTAGTAAAATTAGTAGTCTTCAGCTTCTCGAACGACATCTTGAGACGCCAAATAACTATAAAAATCATTCAAATCCGAAAAAAAAAACCAAAATGTACTGAAATTCAGGTGTTTTTCCAAGCACGCACACCACACACATACGTTTTCCGATTTCAACCAACTTCGTACCGCCTAAAATTGATTAAATTATTAACATCCCTTTTGATAGTTGAACCTCTCTATTGAACGACTGAAATTCCCTTTGAATTGAATTGAGTTGAATGCATAGAAACTTCATAGATTTTCGGGCTTCTTGATCGTTTTTTTGCGCTAATGATTGAATCGAGTTGTTCCGGTCAGATTTTCCTTGTATCTGTAATGTAGAAGGAAAGTATTCAAAAGATAAGCTTGAACTTGTAAAAACCTCACAAATTTGGCTGTCTCTTTCAAATGCTTAATTTGAAATGCCTAAAACCGAAATTACCTTGAATGTCGGCATAAAATTATCTCGTATTATATTCGTTGCTCCAAAAGATGTCATTTTGAAGCATGAATTGTACATTTGAATGTTATCCAAAAAATGTTTTGATTCTGGTGTTGTGCCAGAAAGTAATGATCGTAATGGTTCAGGTCGATATTGTAATTCTGGTAATCGAACTTACCCAGAAGCACAACAAATTCCAGAAGTTCATTTCCAAATTTGAATGCATTACAAAATTGACATAATTTGTTCATTACGCCAATAACCACAAATTTGTGCAAACTATAATCAATGGCACTATTATATCGAAATCCAGCACCATTTAAAACAACATTAACATTGATTCGTTCAGCATTTTCATAAACATTTCTTGTTGTGCGATGCGATTGCATTCTCAATCTTTCTTGCTCATTACGATGTTCACGTTGTTCAGATGAATGACCTGAACTTAATGAATGAATTGAGTAAAAATTAATTTAAAAGTTAAAGTTAAAAATGACTTGAACGTGATCTGGCCATACGTTCTCTTTGAATTCGGTTTTGATTTTCTCGCTCTTCTTGTGATTGATTTTGCCTTTTATTTGATCTATTTTGCGTTCTACGTGACCGGCTACCAATATCACTTCTCCGCTGAGGTGGCATTTTTGATACAAACTAAAAAAAAACTGAAATTATAAAAAATCAATCTTCAATAAGTTAAAGGTACCAGCGTAGGAACCGCAGGACTAAACTTTTTCAAAATGTTGGGAAAACATGAAGAACCTGATTGAAAACTCGAAAAAGTATTTTGACAAAATAAAAATTGATTTCTTCTGAATCGGCGACAAATCAACACAATTTTAGGCTCAATTTTTATATATATAGACTAGCTGACCCCGCAAACGTTGTTTTGCCATGTAAATTATTTCTAGTGAATTTTTTGGTTATTAAATAAAAAATAACTAATTTAACAATCCATAAAAATGATCGAATGTTATCGATAAAATAGAACGATGAAACGATTTTACCAAAAATATGTTTGATGTTTATGCTGCCGGCAATGACGGTGCGCATTGTTATTCGATAATCAACCGTGAAACGTTCGTGAATCTTGTGTTCTAGTGAGAAGAAGTCGCTGCCATATCGGTGCGGAGCACTTCTGAAATATCGCTGCAATCAAGAATTTCATGTTGCATCTCGTCGGGTCATTTGGACACCTAGGCGAAAATCGCAAAGAAATCAAACCTACCTATGTAAAGGGTTTTTCAATAAGAGCGCTACAAAAGGTTTTTTTAAATAAAACAAAAACGGTTTTGGATATCAATGAAATTCTTTATTCCTGTGAAAGTACGTTCGATGCCATTATGTATTTAACTCGATTTCTTTTGCATGGCCACCACGGACACGCTTGCAGAAGTCCAGACGCTGAACCCAATTTTCGACGGTTTTCAAGCATAAATCGGCCGATACTGCTGCAATTTCACGTTCTATATTCGTACGAAGTTCATCAATCCTCGCTGGCTTGTTGGCATAGACCATAGACTTGACGTAGCCCCACAGGAAATAGTCTAACGGCGTCAAATCGCACGACCGAGGCGGCTAAGCGACTGGACCATTTCGTGAGATAGCACGTTCTCCAAACTTGGTTTCCAATAAATTGATTGTGACATTCGCTGTGTGGCTTGTGGCGCCGTCTTGTTGGAACCACATGTCCTCCAAGTCCATATCCAATTGGGGCCAAAAATATTCGGTTATCATTGAACGGTAGCGATTCCCATTCACAGTAACGTGCCGGTCTTGAACATCACGGAAGAAGTACGGTCCAATGAAGCCGCCGGCCCATAAACCACACCAAACCGTAATTTTTTCGGGATGCAATGATGACTCATGGAGTACGTGTGGATTGCTGCCTGACCAATACCGCATATTTTGTTTATTGACGAAGGCATTCAGCCAGAAATGAGCCTCATCGCTGAAGATGATTTTTCGATGAAAATCTGAATCATTTTCAAGTTGTTGCTCAGCCCAATTCACGAACATACGACGCTTCTGGTGGTCAAGCGGCTTCAGTTCTTGCGTCAATTTAATCTTGTAAGGGTGTCAGCCAAGATCTTTTCGCAAAATTCGCCACAACGACGTCACAGAGATGCCCAACGCTTGAGAACGACGTGTGAGAGACGCATTTGGGCTTTCTTCAACTGAAGCCTCAGCGGCAGCAATATTCTCGGGCACTTCTTTGTCTCACTGGCACGGGCATTTTTTACTGTGCCTGTGGATTTAAATTTTTCCACTAGACGCTCAATTGTTGATCTGCTAGGACGATTATGACGACCATAAATTGGACGTAGCGCTCTTAACGTTGAGGCTACTGACTCCGAATTGCGGTAGTAAATTTAAATAATTTCGACTCGTTGTTGGCCCGTTTATCTTTCTATCGTGAAATGGCAAACCTTTCTGAAGAGAAATGTCAAAAGAGCGGCAAGAAATTCGGCGTCGTTTGCTGTCCCTGTCGCTCTACTTTTGTAGCGTCCCTGTTGAAAAACACTTTATATATATAAGGTTAAATATTAACAGCCGTATTTATTAGATTCTCTTACGACGCCTCTACGATGTTGTTTAGTTAAACATCGCGTAAGAATAAACATTTTTCCGCGGTATCTTTACTAAACGAGGTTTTTGTCTAAATAGGTAAGAATTTCGATAAACTATTACAGAAAACACTGAAATCTATTACTTTTTGCAACTGAAACTGATCTTAGCTGTGGTTGACAGATTAGCTTCGTAAGAAAATCATACATAACACAAACAAAAAGCCTAATTATCTGGGACAATTCTGAAATTTCTTTGGAGGGACTGCTGAAATATCTACCTGCAATCATATGTCGTAGCCGTAGATTATTTTTTGGCGTTTCACCAATACTTTTGTGGATTCTTTCAGAAGCAGTTTTGTTGTTCCAATGGATTTCAGAATGAGTGGATCCCCGAGTGAAATCAATGGAAAACTACAATAATCTATCAACCACCACCAAATCTGAAATAATATGTTATAATTGCATTTGCAGACAAATTTACACCACATTCGAAATGAATGCACAAATTAGTTTCTCTTTTTGAAATTGTTTCCAATTCGACGACTACCAAAAATGACATTAGCTGCAAAAACATATTTACGTAGGCTCTACGCAGGCTCTAAACGCAAATTTTTGCGTTTAAACTACGCAGCCTTAAAGCAACGTTGCTTAAGTTCGAAAAATCTTTATAAATCGCATTTCCCTGCGTAAGGGCATTTTAGAGGGTGCGTAAAGTTAAGCAGACTCTACGGTGGGTTTATAAATAAGGCTGTAAAAGTTTTGTCCACTGTCGGTTATTTCAAGTACGACGACAGTTGATACAAATTTTTCACCGTTAAGGATATATTCCAAGTGGATATCGAGCAAATACATGAAGGTTCCGCCCTGAGAAAATGGTCTTCCCGAGTCGAAATATGTTGACGGTCCATTCTTCGATGAAGAACAAACGGATATGTAGGTATGGGATCTATGACAGAAGAGGAATGGAGTGATAAAAAATTACCAATTACCAACCATTAATTTTATTAATTTTCTCAATTTAATGTATTTCTTAAATTATAACTGACATTTTTATTGTTTGATCTCTCATAAGTTAAATTTGAAGTGAAAAAAAAGTAATATATATTTCATCGCAAATTAGAAAAATTAAATAAAGAAAATCAATATTAGTTTCGAAGATCAATTGAGTGTACGATATTTCTTAGCCAACACAAATAAGCTCGATGGTTTGCCCACTCGACAACATGCCACGTACCTATATGTAATTGTCCGTGTGAAAAATATGGTTTGCCCAAATCTAAGCCGCAAACGGACATCGTTTGTCCTTGCGACTTTTTGACTGTCATTGCGAATGCCAATCTATTAGAAAATTTAACGCATTCGAGTTCATCACATTTTGGATTACCAATCGCGTGCTATTGCAGCCGTGGAGGGGGGTAAAATTCCGAAATAACGGGAGATCCAGTTTTCAGTCGTAGAGAGTGTGGTGGCATGTCTGGAAAATTTAGTGAATTGAATTTTTCGAAAGCTGTGTTAGAAGTGAGACACAGGTTATTGCAAGAGAGACAGGAGAACGCTCCTATCACTACTCCGTGCTGTTTACGGGGTGAAAAGTGACAACTGTAAACCCCTGGCGGGGATAGTTGATCAAGTGTTAATTGATCAGCTATCGACCGGGGTTAAAAATATAAAATGCTATTAAAAAGTAGGGGTAAGTGGTAGGGGGGTGAAAATTAAGGACTGAATGTATTTTTTAATGTCACACCATAAAAAAATAACCAAAAAACAAATTTGTCCAAAAAATTAAAACCATTTTTTTGGGGTGAACCACCCTTAACACTAAGGGGTTTAAAAGTTAGTTATAAATCTATTCTCACCACTACTGAATATACATATAAAATATCATCAAAATCGGTCGAGCCGTTTCGGGGGAGTATAAACACTAAAACTGTGACACGAGATTTTTATATATTAGATTAGAATATATATAATTAAATAAGTCGCATTGTGTTTGAACTGATGTTCTCTTAGAGCGTGAGACGATTTTGTTTTTGGAAATTTCAAATGTATTGGTTGTACGAGTTATTGGCATTTTGGTGAACATACCTGTGTCGACCCCTCTCAACCGATTTAAAAGAAATTTGGTCGATGTGTATGGTTGGCTGCAGCTTAAAGGATAGGATAGTTTTGGTAGCCACCCGACAGGTGGCGCTGTTATCAATCTCCGAAACCACTCAACTGATTTCAATGGAATTTTGTGGATGGGCATATTTGGTTCCAGCTAGGAAGATGGAATAAGTCTTAGACCCGATAGGTGGCGCTGCTGTCGATCTCCAAAACTACTTAATCGATTTTTTAAAAAAAAACTCAAAACGATCATGGACTTTATCGTTAAGCACAGTGTTTTTGGACAATCGCGTTTCTGGATGTACTCGGTCGAATGGCAGAAGCGAGGGTTGCCTATTGCCCACATTCTGCTCTGGTTGATTTGGTTGATTGAACAATATGACCGTAACAACTCGATTCAATCATTAGCGCAAAAAAAAACGATCCAGAAGCCCGAAAATCTATGAATTTTCTATGCATTCAACTCAATTCAATTCCAAGGGAGTTTCAGTCGTTCAATAGAGGGGTTCAACTATCAAAAGGGATGTTAATAATTAATTCAATTTTAGGCGGTACGAAGTCAGCTAGTCTAATATCTAAAAATCTCGTGTCACAGTTTTAGTGTTTATACTCCTCCGAAACGGCTCGACCGATTTTTATGAAATTTGTTGCGTATATTTGGTAGGTATGAGAATCGGTAGTAAAGTATATTTCATACCGCCAGGTGATTAGGGTGTCCATGTCCACAGCATTTTTGCTTTTTATTTTTGGCGAAAATTTGTTTTTGTATTTGGCATCAAATATGTATAATCCCAAATCTTCACTTTCCTACCCCAACCCACCATTTTTTAATCGCGATTTTAGAATTTTTGTATGAACAATATCCAAATAATGTAGTTGTATTTATGTTGTTGAATGACAGATGGCGCTATTACCTTCTGTTGCTTGCGGTCAGACATCTATCGAAATTGCATTGTTAAGAATGAGGTAAACGAACTGCATTTCGTTTCGGCACAATTTGAAATTGAATGTCAGCTCAGTTATAATTTTATTGCGCAACCTCAATCCACCGAAACTTTGTAACGGAAAGCGTTTGACTGTGAAGAATCTCAAATCAAATATTAAAGGCGAAGATTTTAAGTTTGTCCTTTTACTTTCGTAGTAAGAATGGAAAAGACTGTCAAAATGGCTGCGTTGGAGATAAATTTGCTTGCAGATAGGGACACTTGCGAAAAAGTAAGGGGAACAGTTTTGTAGTTATATATGAAAAATGAAAGATATTTACATAGTTCAAAAATTCAAAAAAGTGGTACGAAAAGTCGTTAAAATGTCTGATAAACTCGAAAATTTGTGTAATTTTAATTTATTAACAATATTAGTTGATTCATCTAGCAATGAAAGTGAATTGGAGTTAATCGAACTTCTTTTGGAAAAATCCCAGTATATGGAATAATTTTACTGCTTCGACTACAAGCATTCGAGAAAAGGAATAAGCAACACTGAATTAAAAATTATGTAGAGGCGATTGTCCCTTCGTGGAGGAGGACGAACTTCGTCGACACATTCGCAAAGAGTCTTCATTCAATCTATTTTGGCCACCTGTTGATATCATTTTAATACGAAGGACAAAAAATTTCAAATCATGTGTTGTCAGGTACCACATTTTCCAACTCTTACACCAAGAAATTTGTTGTGTAAAAATTCATAAGATTTCTCATTAGAGTGACAATATCTTGCTCTCTCTATGACGGTCTCTTTTACGAATCTTTCGAGTTAAGGAACGGCATTGAGTTAAATAGTTCGCCGGTTGAAGGGTAGTGATGCGATGTCATGAGAACGTTCAAGCGTTCTCACCTGGCTTCTCACTATGAACTCCTACTCTCACATCCACGTGGTGACTGGTGGGTGCCTAGTACCTCGATTGGAGATTGGGTAACCAACCCCTTTGGAAGGTCGTTGGTGGCAGCGGACGAGAGAGGGGGAGGAGTGTTGTCTCACTAAGGCACCTCCTCTGGTACCAGACGGCAGCGGAGGAGTTCCCTAGATGGCATCAACGGTGGCATCTACAGTTCCAGTCAGGTCGAACTATTTAGTGTAATCCCTATAGAGCTGCTCTGACATATTCGGATACCAGGTCTATAGGGATTTCCAATACCGAGCCAGGGTGTTGGAGAAGAGTTGGTGGCGGATGAACCCTTAATGGGCCAACGACAGCGCTCACATCCCAAAGTGGGATACTGGCACCGGAGTCACCGGCCTGCTGTCCTAGGGTCAAGGGCCTAGTCTGAGTCTGTCCTCACGCATGTGCCATAAAAGATTGCATGTATTAGGATGCGGATTCGTCTTGGGAAATCGGCTTAGGACAAAAGTTATTGACTTTAAGCCGATAAAAGATCGCTAGCTGTGATCCGCATGAAAGCTACTTTCCAAAACATAATCCTAATATGTGCACACGCCCCTACCGATGAGGCTGAAGACCCTATCAAGGAGGAGTTTTATGACCTCCTGGATGGAGCCTACGGAGCCCGTCCGGAGTCCGATGTCAAACTTGCGCTCGGGGACTTCAATGCTAAAATCGGAAAGGAAAACATCTTTGGCGGGTTGGTTGGTAAGCGCAGAATCCACGAAACGACCACAGACAACGGTTACCGACTAACTGACTTCGCGGTAGCTCGGAATACGGTGATAAGTAGCACTAGGTTTCCAAGGCTAAGGATCCACACAGCAACCTGGCGCTCTGCAGACGGTCGAACCGCCAACCAAATCGACCATGTGCTAATCGACGCGAGGCACGCATCCAACATCCTTAACGTGCACACATTCCGCGGGGCAAACGTCGACTCTGACCATTTTCTTGTTGCGGCTAAGTTCAGAGCTCGACTATCCAACGAGAAGAAGCTGCGTTCAGCCCGGAAGAAGAAATTCAACATTCGACGCCTTAGCACACCTGGAGTGGCCAGAGTCTACAAAGAGCGCCTGAGTGAGACACTCTCCGCAGTGCATTCACCTACCACAAATGCCAACACCCAGTGGTCCCAGTATCGCGACATCATCAAAGAGGTAGCCGAAACCACCTTAGGGTACCAGCCACCCCAGAGAAAGAGCCCGTGGTATGATGATGAATGCGTACGCAGAAAAAAGGTGACGGAAGATGCACATATGATGGCGCTGCAGCGCAAAACAAGGGCAGCGAGGGAAGAGTATCGAGCCAGGAGGAGGGAGGAGAAGAAAATCCTGCGTAGAAAGAAGAGGGCCTACGCAGTCTCCCAGCTCAAGGAGATCGAAGAGTCCCGCGATCGAAGCAACATCCGGAAGTTCTACAAGAAAGCCAAGCAACTGGCTGCTGGCTTCAAGACCGGAACGCAGGCTCTTCGAAACAGTGATGGAAACCTAGTCACCGAAGCGCAGGGAATAGTAGATGTTTTTAAGCAGCACTTCCAGCAGCTGCTAAATGGGCATCATGTAGAGAGAGTGATAGGGCAAGAAGAGAACCCACGTCCAGTCAATGAAGATCCAGTTCCACCGCCCAGTATGGAAGAAGTTGGCTTAGCAATAAAAAAGCTAAAGAACAACAAGGCCGCCGGCTGCGATGGTTTACCAGCGGAGCTCTTCAAATATGGTGGGGATGTTCTGGTAGGGCGCATGCCCCAAATCATCAACCAAGTATGGGTGGAAGAAAGTATGCCCGATGACTGGACTATCAGCTCCATATGCCCATCTACAAAAAAGGCGATCCTATGTCTTGAAAGAACTATCGAGGCATATCCCTGCTTAATGTCGCATACAAGATCCTATCCAACGTACTGTGTGAACGTCTCAAACCGTTCTGCAACACACTAATCGCAACGTACCGATCGACTATAGACCAAATTTTCACACTGAGGCAAATCCTGGAAAAGACCAATGAATTTCAAGTCGTGACTCACCACCTATTCATCGACTTCAAAGCCGCATAGCATTCATCGTCAGGAGCTCTATGTGGAGATGGTCGAATTCGGGATCCCGGCAAAACTGATCCAGCTATGTAGCGTGACGCTGGAGAACACACGCTGCTACGTGCAATTTGGAAGTAGTTCCTCCGAGCTATTCCAAACATGCACCGGATCTCGGCAAGGAGACGCACTATAACGTGACTTCTTTAATCTCGTGTTAGAGCAGATAGTGCGCAGGGCAGGTGTCAACACGGAAGGCACTATCTTCAACAAATCCGTCCAGCTACTGGGGTATGCAGACGATATTGACATTATCGGTCGCTCCCAGCGTGCCGTGATAGAGGCTTTTACGGCGATTGAAGAACAGGCGAAATTCGTTGGTCTTGTAGTAAATGAGGACAAGACTAAGTACATGCTATCAACAAACAAACAAGCATCTGTCCACCGCATAGGACAGAACGTCACCATTGATAGCAACAATTTCGAGGTATTTAAGGAGTTTATCTACCTCGGAGTAAACATGAACTCCACAAATGACATCCTAGTGGAGATGCGGCGAAGAATTACCCTAGGAAACCGCTGCTACTTCGGTTTGGCAAAGCAATTGTGTTCAAAACTCCTAACTCGAAGGACAAAATGTATGCTTTACAGAACCCTTATCTTGCCAGTTCTGCTTTATGGCGCCGAGTGCTGGACGATAAGAAGTAAGGGAGAGCTGATACTGGGCTCCTTCGAAAGAAAAATTCTTCTTCGGATTTTTGGTCCTGTGTACGCGGAGGGCGAATGGAGGAGAAGATACAACCGCGAACTCTATGAGCTGTACCAACATGTGGATGTAGTCCAAAAGGCCAAAATACGTCGACTACATTGGCTCGGCCGCATCGAGCGAATGGACAATAATGCTCCAGCTAAGAGGATCTTCGAATCCCAGCCGCCAAGTTCGGGACGACAAGGAAGACCGAACCTCAGTTTAAAGGCAAAGCCAAAGCGGATGCCATAGCGCTTGTTCTGGATAACTGGAAGCAGCGTGCACGGGATCGCAGAGGATGGAAGGCAGAGGATGGTCTCAGGCAGAGACTCTCCACGGGTCGGGAGCCCGTTAAGTAAGTATTGAGTTAAATTCGTATCAACTTCTGCATATTCCGTACGATTGACATTCGTGTTTTAGCGATTTTCTTAAATTTCCCGTACGTCTAGAAAAGAGGAATGTTGGCCGACACGTTAATTATTGCGGTTTCATTGAAAAACATCGACATTGTTATAATAATGTACTTCAGTTTAACTTTTGAATAAAGAACTTGAATTGACCAAATAACATGAAGCAGCATGTACATACTAGGAAATATTATATTCATTACATCAATGATTTTGGGCGAAACGAAGTTCGCCGAGTGAGCTAGTTTGTTTATAAATTTACTTATATTTATTATTTGTCTTTTAGATGATTCGAGTGCAGTCTCCGGAAGGGATAAAAAGAATTGAAATTTCACCAAAAGCTAATATCAAAGATCTCTATGAATCCATTCGAAATTCGATGAGGGTTGATGAAGGGTTTGCTATTTTTAAAGAGCGTAACCTTACAAAAGAGGTAAATACAAAGTTGATCCGATGTTTGTTAAACTACTAAATTGTTTGATTTCAGTTGATGCCTAGCCGCTCACAAACAATAAATTCAACTTTAAAACATGGTGATATGGTTTACCTAAAACAAATTGCTGGAACTTCAAGGGTAAGTTAATGGAAGCAATAAATAATAATGCAATAAAAAAAAACAACCATAAAATAAACAACAGAGAGCCAGCACTAGTGTAACAGAGTTTGCGTCAAACAGCGAAGTTGTTCCCAATATCAACCATCAAAAGTTGAACTCAAAAAAGAACATAGACGTTGAAGAGGACGTTGTTGATGTGATACTTTCAAAAACCGATGGTTTAATACAGCGTGGACGTGACAGCAAATTGTATAATATGAAGCAATTTTAAATACATTCAGATTTTGTTAAATTCATTGTATTTTAGGTGCCGGCACAATATGAATGGATGTTGCGTCCATTGCTCTCCCATAGAACCATATGACGATGCATACCTGAAAGAACAAAAAATTAAACATCTGTCTTTCCATTCTTTTATAAGAAAGCAAACGTCAGGAATAGATCGAGGCAAATATGTTGCCATTGATGAAATCAATTGTCGTATAAAACCCGGCTGTAGGGAACATCCGCCATGGCCTAAAGGTATCTGTTCGAAATGTCAGCCTTCGGCCATCACTTTGAATCGTCAAATTTATCGTCATGTTGATAATGTTATGTTTGAGAACACAAATATTGTTGAGCGATTTCTCAATTATTGGCGTTCCACTGGTCATCAGAGAATGGGATTCTTATATGGCACCTATGAAGTACACAGCGATGTTCCTCTTGGTATAAGAGCAAAAGTAGCAGCCATCTACGAACCGCCCCAAGAATCAACCAGAGATTCTGTCAAATTACTAGAAAATGATAGCATGACTGAAATTGACGATGTGGCCAGATTTTTAGGATTAAAAAAGGTCAGTGCAAATAAAACAGACAATTTTAATAGATACTAATAAGATTTTCTTTATATCTCTTTTAGGTTGGGTGGATTTTCACTGATCTCATTACTGAAGATCCTGCTGCTGGTACAGTAAAACAAATTCGTGGTATAGAAACGCACTTCCTTACAGCACAAGAATGCATAATGGCTGGCCAACTTCAAAATAGTCATCCTAATCCATGCAAATATTCTTCTAATGGAGTTTTTGGGTCAAAGTTTATAACCATATGTGTGACTGGTAATATTCTTGAAGCAATATGAAGTTAATTTGATTCTGATTTTATCAATAACTAGGCGATAAGACAAAACAGGTTCATATGGAGGGTTATGCTGTTTCAGCGCAATGCATGGCCTTGGTCAGAGATAATTGTTTAATACCAACAAAAGATGCACCGGAACTAGGCTACATAAGGGAATCGACTGATAAACAGTACGTGCCTGATGTATACTATAAGGTACGTTTATATAACTTTTGTTTTTCCATAAATTTTCTATTTCTTTATAAAAATATTACAACAATATTTAAGCAGTGACATGGATTTTTAGTTCATGAAAATGGAAGCCAGTGGTACTAGTTAGTTGCGTTTGAAAGACAGTGTTTCGGCGGGGCAAAATACATCACTATACGGAATACATTTTCGTATATACTCAGAAAATGGCAATTTGTTTTAAAATTATGTCTTTTTTATAATTCGAATTGTCTTATGTTGTTTTCGATTTGGCAAAAAGATTGCTTTTCATGTTCGATTTTCAAAAAAAAAATATTTTTATACCCTCCACAGGAAGGTATATTCACTTTGTCATTACATTTGTAACGCCAAGAAGGAGTAACCGGAGACCTCATAAAGTATATATATTTTGAATCAGGATCACATTATGAATCGATTTAGCCATGTCCATCTGTCTGTCCGTCCGTCTGTCTATCTGTAAGAGCACGATAGCGCCCAAAGGAATTGACATTGGCGAATTAAATTTTTTAAAAGGACTTCTTTTTATCGTCGTCAGGTTGGTATTAAAAAGGGGCTATGTCGGTCAAGTAGTTCTGGTACCTACCATACAAAACCAATATTGGAAAGCATATGTTGAAAACACTATAGTGTCGAAAAGAATCTCCCGAGGCAAGTGAAATTTTGTGAGAGGACTTGACTTATCGTCAAGTTGGTATTAAAAATGGGCTATGTCGGTCAAGTAGTTCTGGTACCTCCCATACAAAACAATATTAGACCCATATGTCTCTCTGTCTGTTGGAAACAGGATAGCGTCGAAACAAATCGACCTAGGCAAGTGATTTTTTATGAGATGGCTACTTTTATCACCGTCAGGTTGGTATTAAAATTGGGCTATGTCGGTCAAGTAGTTCTGGTACCTCCCATAAAAAACTAGTTTTGCATGGCAAGACTTGTTTGCAGTGAAGGGTATCAAAGCATAGCCAATGCCGATGATAACACTTTTACTTGTTTTTTTTTTATCTGAGACACTTGAGAAATCTTGATTTTTTCTTCGATTTACACAAACTGTCACTACTACCAATTTGTATGACAAACACCTGGCGGTTACGAATTGTTTATCGTTGTAAGGATTTTTTTTAACTGAATTATTCATTTAATGCGTAATGTGTGAAAATGAATTGGAATGGATTTCCAGTGCAAGTAAAAAACAATTTATTTTTGCGGCCAACTCAATACACCCAAGAGCCAATAAAATTCAGATTTTATGTTCGATTTGGTAGCAGAAATCTGAAATCTCAGATCTCAGATAAAAATCCGAAAAGCCAAATCGAAAACGACATTATAAATCAATTATGACGCGCTTAAATCATATCCGGATCCAAGTCAGTGATTTAATATCGCAGCACCGGCACATAGGGATGTTTGCTGATACGACTCATGACCGTTTACGATTAAATTATACGTAAACTTTGAAATGACAAAGAGTAGCACATACTCGTAAGCATTTTAGGCCCTAAATAAAAAGGATTACACCCTGTCTTTTGATTCCCTGATCCAAGCAAGGCACGAATTGTTGCAAACAGCATATAAGATAATGTTTTTTTTTTCGAAGTTTCAAGTAAGCGTTCTACTTTTAGTGGAGAGGTCATAGAGCTTTTCTTAGTACTTGGTTTTCCATTTGTTCTTAAGCTTCCGTACCCAAAGGTAAATAACGGGATCTTATTAGTTTCACTTTTGCCCGTTTGTCCGAACCCATTAGACCAATTTTGTTCCTAGGTCTATCTCAGAAACTAATTGACGTAGTAGGCTGAAATTTGGACACAATATCCGGTATACGTATAACCTCTAGTTGAACGACAAATACCAATGGTAGTGATACATCGACTGGTTTTAGAGTAATTAGTAATTTGGTGAAAAGCTATTCATTTCCTGATTTACAATGAAATGGATATACATACTCCTTTTTTGTAGATCATGCTCATAGCTATGTATGTGCGCCGAAGACTGTTTTGTGGGAGAGTTAATATTTTAAATGATAACTTCACAAATTTTTTAGTTATCATGATCCCATATGGTTCCAGGTAAAAAAAGGAATGAAGTAAGGCAAACACACACACATAATAAAATATGTGTCGTCTAATATCCCCAAATTAAGTAATGCTAAGCAATGGTTCCGCCGGAAAATTGGAATGGAGGCAGAGGTAGTTTCAATGGATTAAAGTCCCACACACAGACTTTCGATGCTTCCCACCTTCTTACAAAAGGAAAAGAATCTTTGCAATTTCCAACTCTAGCGAAGTAAGGAACTTTTGGTGTGCGAGTGATACTCGCACTTGGCCGGTTTTTACTTTGTTTCACATTCGTAAATAATCACGGGCATTATTATAGTTTTTGCTTCACATAAAGGATCGTTTGTGGGATTATAAATACCTTTTTTTATGTGCCTTTGGTTGGTTAGGATTCAGACCATTACTAAAGGTAAGGACAGAAAAAACTGTTGTTATGGTTATATTTTATTTTCAAGAATAGCTAGGCTCTTTGATACGCATGTTGGTTGTATGTATATTTTAAATGGCAATGGTTTTCACATGTTTGTGTTAAATACGTGATAAAAGATAACATAAATTAAGTTGTTTTTAAGTTAAACGTGAACAAAAAAAACATAATTTCTATAAGTCAAATATGGAAACAGTTTAAATTGCATCTTTTTAAAATGAATTAAAATATTCGATATTTTTAGAATTGGGGAAATGCAAAACAAATTTACAGATTTCGTCCTTTAGAATCCATCTTAGTAGGAATACTTACTACGAAATTACAAATTTCTATAAATTTTGCAATAGAGAATTGTGACATTGCTAATAGAATCCTGTAACTGACTAGGTCCATATCATTCATCCCAAAAGGAAAACTCACACAAACAAATTGTTGTGAGAAACTAGACCTATGGTCCTATACGTTCATATTATTTTTTTAAATTATCATTGGAGTAGAACAAAAGAGAAAATGCCTTTGATATTAATAGTCTTCTTTGCTGTAAATAACACGATAAAATAAACGAAAGGAATGAATGCATTCTATATTAACAGGCTACATTTTATTTGTTCTACCGAGTATGTGTGTACGCAATATAATACGCGTTACTGTTATTAATTACGTATTTTCATTCGGTGAATGGCGCGATTAAAGAAAAACGTTTATTTTCCAGTGATTGTAATTACACAGTTAAATTTAAATTTAATGGATGGGACTACTATTCCACGTCGTACGTCTATTACGGATAGTCTAACTTATTTCAGAATTTTTATAAATCGGATCGCAATTAGAAACGACGATTTGAGTAGAGTTGATGTTTTGCCCGATGTTCATTTGTGATTCAATGAGTTTGCCTTGTTTATACATAATATGTAATGCTAACCATTAAAATTTTAAAATTTTAAGTAATTTTACATAGCCCTGATACATGAGGGTGTTATTAAATCGATAACGTGATGTAGGTATTGGTGTATTGTCAAATATAGCCGAACAGTAAATGGTGTAAATATCTAGGAGAGGAAAAAACGGCTTCGTCTCAACTTACCTTCGCATTAGGATTATTTATCTTAATGGCAACAATAGCTATAATAAAACGTCTTATACCGATAAAGGTTTTTATTATTATAATAATTATTTTCTTTTTAACATTTACATACACATACATATATTTCTTTCTGCTAGTAGACATTTATTATCTATACACGATTTATTTTGTTAATTTAATTTAGAATGTTTTTTTTGTTTGGTTATAGATTTTTGGATATACATTTAAGTAAATTCGTTTTGTAAGAAGTGTTTGTTTGGATTCATTGTTGATGGAAATACAGAAATATGTAGATGTTACATATAAAAACAGAGATTTTCAGTTCTGTATAATATTACAATAGCCATATATTTGTTCTCATTGCACAGTTTTCAAAAATCTTACCAAATATTTAACAGGACATTTGTACGATAATCCTTGCGCTCTAAAATTGTGAATTATAGAAACGAGCATTTTTTTATATGTAAGTTAATTCGGAAAAACATGTATACGATTTTGTCTATAATAGATTCAGTAAATATTTATAATTATTATTGGGCTTACGTGATAGGTACCATTCATTTAATTACTGTCTTTCACCATTTTGTTTTTAAGTGGACACAATTATTCACAGACTTACACTGATTGTAAAATAAGTGTACAGGTTTTGCATGTCTAGTACAAACTTTTATACCTGTAATGTATTTGTGCATATTCAAATTTTAATTTGAAAAAGTAATACACATAGTATATAGTTATGCACCTACTTACAACTAAAATATGCCTTGCTTAAATTACTATGTATTCTAAAGAAAAAACTTCCTGCACTCATTACTTAGACCAACCGACATCACAAGCCTTTTTGCTTTTGCGTTTGTTTTTCATTGAAAATAAAACATCGCCCAAACTATTTATACATTAATTATTTTCCAGAATTTTTACCGAAGGACTACTTTCAACTTATGTGGCAATTTTGATCAATTATTTTCAAATAGGTAATACATTTTTAAACAAATCGGTTTTACGCTAATGTATCTAAAATAATTGCGAAATTAAAACTGTCTGCTTTACAAATGTCCTTACATGGGTGCACAATTATTATCGATTATTATTAAAATACGCAGGAAATCAGGGTGTCAGGGTGGACCGAAAACGAAAATGAAACTATATTTTGTATATTATTTTGCCCCTCCACGGCGCTCTTAAGCAAGGTAATTTGTAAATTATTGCAAAGAAACAGAAATATGTGTTCATAATGAATAAGTTCAGTGCATTATAATAACAGATTTGGATAGGGTGTGCAGAGAACACCCGCGCATGCGCACCTTTGAATAAACTTCGCTGATTGGCATTATAAATAGTGGGAATATGTTAAAGCCATTGACAATTATTGCTACGCAGCATTATCAAATTCTATATCATAAAGATAGTAAGCACTATTTGCTTAAGAGGGACTTAGTGTTAATGTGTTGGACTACTAAGCGAGGGGTCCCTGGTTCGATTCGTTTGGACTCGGCATAAAAGTGTAGATCCCTTCCATTCGTTCCCGAAATGAAAAACTTACACAAAACGACTGGTTGTGAGAAGCTAGGCATATGATCCCTTCGGACCTGTTGCGCCAAGTATATATTTTATTTATTTACTGAGCTATAAGGTTCAGTATATAAACAAAATTTAAGAAAAGAGAGAACATGTAATATTTTTTTTCTTCTATTTTGCCTTTTTAAGATAGCGCTCTATGAGTGGATACGACAACGAAAAAACAATAAATACCATGTTGCAAGCAGTTTTTAAAGCTTTAATACGATTATTCGGCAATAGTTATTAACAAAATTGTTTCTGGAGCTAAAGCTTTGGCTTATTATCAGAAACCGAAGTCAAAAAAACAATTAATACCATGTTGCAAGCAGTTTTTAAAGCTTTAATACGATTATTCAGCAATAGTTATTAACAAAATTGTTTCTGGAGCTAAAGCTTTGGTTTATTATCACAAACCGAAGTCAAAATGTAATCTCATGCAGTTTTGTAGAATATAGTTATACGACGGTTAGAAGGACTATGCCGATAGTGTTTTGTGCCTTATATGTACTTCTTTTTATCCAAAAGGCATCATCGTTTTAGGAGTACGCCCACGCTAATTTTCCAAAAATAAACCTGTAAAAGTAAAGAGCAGGCGTTGATCACAATGCACAGGTCCGTCTTCCAATCCTAACCTGCACCTATCGATTATAATTTATAACATATTCCCGAATTGAAAGGAAAACTTACATCGATAGTATTTTATTGATATTGACTCCATACAGAGTTTTATAAAGGCTAAGACATTTTTTTCAATAGATCTAAGAATTTTTATTCATGTTTAAAGAAACTTAAATGAAAAATTAAGCTCTTAAGTATCGGTCTCTTTCTATCTCATTTCGCTAACATTTCTATTACAAATTACATTTGCCCCTAACAGTCTTTGAAATATAAAGGGAACTTTTAAAAACACCCTGTTCATATATTATTTTACTATGTAGTTAATACGAAAATATAAATAAGACGGCCATCTATCTAAAGTCTATCTATATCTAAATATCAGCAGTTTGATATCGAAGTATGTTCCACAAAATATACAATAAGTAGTTAGGGAAGTATACTCTAATTTTAATACATCTGTTAACATTCTTTTTTGTGGTACATAACGTATGTTTGTAGGTATGTATGTTTAGTTTCCCTATTTATAAAAGCATTAGGTATGTAATGTCTTAATAATTGTTTGTTGCTACTGTTTCGTATATTTTAAAAATATAATATTTTTTTTATTACTCTTCATTATAATGTCCATTACGCGGTTCATTGATTGATTTTTGTTTAGAATAATATTTTCTAAATATTATACTGTTTTGTTTGTATGAAAATATAGAGCAAAATAAGATCTTTATTGTTTTATCGTACTAAACATCAATTTGTCTTAATATATTCTCCCTTATTTGTGGATAATCACATCAAATTATGTGGAACGGATTTTTTTGTATATACATACATACTATTTACGTTATACTCTGAAGTTTAATGCATTTACAATACTTATGGTACTATTTTATGTCTTTGCTTTTTGGTAGACACAGTAAAATATTTTGGAAGTATTCTTATAGCAAAGAAGTTGTTATATGTAAATTATTATTTTGCATTTTCATAATTGACTTTTCTTAGGTTTCCTTTAAATAAATTTGGCTAGTGCCGAATATTCATATATGTAATATTTCTTTAAACCAATTTAAAAAAAAATGTTTATTTTGTAAAAAGAAAATATAGTCTGAAGCAAGTAGAGGGGACATAATTTTCATATTTTTTGTTGATAAATAATCTCTGATATTCTAAAATAGTTCGTATTTGTTATATTTGCATATCAATTTTTTTAATAGTACTTTTTCCTTGTTTAAAAAATATATGACTAAATAAATACATAAAATGCTAAATTAAAAAGACGCACTTTACCAGATTTTCAGCGCAGAGCATGCACTCTGTGCTTATAAATATCCAAAATAGGGGAAATGCCGATATTATTTCGGCAACATTGTTTCTATTCACGTCACAGAATTTGTTCTAAAAAAAAATTCAAACATTGAACTACGATTGGAACACAACAAAAATCTAGTAACGAGTTCAAATTATAGAAAATAACACTGAACACCAAAATTCGAAATTTTAGCTATGTAGTTTTGTACTTTAAGCTACTTTTTTAAAATTGCCCACTTAATATATGGTTTTCTACTGAGAGTGTGTTGTTTTTAATTTTAAAGTTATTTTTTCATGTTTGATAATGAAGGTTAGGGGTTAAGCGAGAGGTACGTTTAATCCAGCCTTAGCATGTCTGGTGTTAACTTTAAATTATAATCTCGTTTATATTTCTTTGATGAGTGCTTTAATTTCGCAATTGGATGCAGTGATTCTTATAGCACTTTCAACAAATTTCGATATATTTTGCTTTCGGATTTCGTAACGAGGTTTCTTTTACCACTGAATCTCAACGAGTTACTTCAACGTGGCTGCTAACGATACAACGAGTATACACTTAGAATTTTAGACGATATGCATAATTAAGCGTTAGTGAGGCGAGGTTTGCAATTGGTAATGCTGAAAATATTTTGGAAATTGCACCTGTATATATTTTTTTCTTTTAATTGGGCAATAGTTGGTTGCGACCAATGTTCATGTAACATTGCCACATTATAAATACATTTAACAATTTACAAGTACTATTTTCAGGCAAATTAATTAAGCTTTATATAAATCTGATATAACCAATAACGTAATTTTGAAAGACGCCAGTTATTAATATTTTTATACTAGTCACTGAGGTTTTACTTTATTCACTTGAAATATTGCCTTGTTTTATCCATATTCCATGCTCGTCTACTTCCAATATAACTTGTAATGTACAATTTCAATAGCTTTGAAATGTGCTTTTTATGCGCTTGTTTATTTAATGCCAACATAAGAAAAACTATTTGAAGTTGGAGTTATTTTCCACTAATTTGTAGGTTAATAATTAGCAATGAAAAGAATAATACCTGTTACAGCAGCCATATTGGATTTTATTTAATTTAAAATTGTTCGATTAAATTGAGCCCTATTATTTTCTAAACGGAATATTAAGTATGTCCATCACAATGGGTTCTTCGTTTTTATTTGTGTTTTTTTGCTTTCTGTTGATTTCGCATAATTATGTATTTTAGATTATGTTGTGTTTTAATGCAAAATGTTATTTAATTAATTTGAGATGAAGTCACTTGCTACGTTTTATATTATCTACAACATTTTAAATTGGTTAAGTATACGAGTTTGTTCAAGCGAATTATTAGCGGTCATTTACAATTAATAGATTCTACCGCATTATATTAATATTATTTAGGTACCTATCCCAATTAAAACAAAATTGCATGCAAAGCTACGCCAAATAATATGCAAAAATCCAGTTTCAATAGCACTTTAATAAATTGTTACCAGTTAAAGTTAACTAGTTAAATTTTGAATTGAGGCTTGGATTGATAAAAATATTACCATATAATCCACATTTAAGAAGCATGCGAACTATTATGTGTAGTATTCTATATTTTTGAAGAACTGTCTTCCGACAGTTTTAAATTTACAAATTTGTAATGATCATTTTGCCATTCAACCGGAGTCGGTTTTATAAGATACTGAACAAAAATTCGCTCATCACAAAGTTATTTATATTTCCTGTACTAAATAAATGCAACGTTGGTAACAAAAAAAAAAAATCAGCGCCATCTAATTGATCTGATAATATGTAATACATTAATATTATTTGGCTAATATTACACGATATTCAATTATTAACAGGTACACAGTAGACTTTTAAATTTGTATATGCTTTTCTTACATTATATTGGCATATTATGCGTGAATAACATATATACATATTTGTATAAAATACACATCTCAAAATCAACAAGGACAGTATTTAAATAAACATCACAATTATTTACTTCAATTTTATATTGTGTTAACACCTTTATAAATATAAAGCAACACTGTAAAACTAGTAACATGTATTTTATATATTTTTCATAGTATTCTTTTATAATCTTTATATTTTTACAGTATTAGTTGGAGATTCACTTCCATTTATAGGTATGCCATGATAAAATGTATTTATCATGAAATGAGGAGAATGAAACTTATGTTATTTGAAAGGTACTGTGCCAAAGATGTGCACAAACAAAAAATCGTGGGTATATGTCGCCATTAAGACTGGTAAAATTAAGTTATGAATTCACCATACAAAACAGGTAATTAAATGGATTTTGGTGATAATAAATTTTTCGACGCCATATTACCATAGCAACGTATTCAAATAAAAATCATCTTAGATTAGAACCTGTTTCCGATGGAGCAGCTCATTAACGTATTTTTTTCGATAACTAGGTGTCGCTGTTTTCGTTTGAAAAAAAAATACATAACGAAAATAATTGTGGTACGTTTTTTATTATTACGTACTTATAAAAGGTATGGTCGATTTTCGACCACAAGCGATAGTAGTCAATATTAATATGCAAGGAAATGTACATTAGTTTTCAATCATAGTTCGTTAAAAAATACGATCGATAGTTTTTACGCAGCTGATACAACGATTATACTTTAAGTTGGTAAAGTGTTGTTAAACTAATTAAATTTTTTTAATTTTCTTTTTACTTACCTATATTGTGTCATAAATCGGTCGTTTTGAGATAGTTAATTAATTTCTGTTATTGGTGGCCGAATCGTGTGGAGTTCTCATAATATGTATGAAACATGTCTTTATACTCTTTTAATTAGTGCATTGATTTTATTTGTTAAAAAATACGAATAGATAAATCCATCTTTTTTTGTTTTTGTAAATAATATATATGAATGTATATTTGTATATATATAATAAACATATTCATATATACATATATTCATGCATATATAAAACACGTATTGCATAATTTTGGTGGTTTTATATAAAGTCGAGCAGAAAAATCTTCAAAAAATTACGAAATAATTCGATTTGTCTGAGGTATCTAAAAACCGTCCCCCTTTATGTATATATTCCGAGTAAACAAGAGAAATCTGGTTTCCACTGACAACCATCTATTTATCTAAATATTAAGTTTGAAAGCGTCTCATTTTTATTTTATTATTAGTTTTCGTTTTCATAAAACGGAATTGTTTTACAAAAAAGTTGATCCCTTTATTTTCTGTCCATTGAAAATAAATGAAAATTTTAAAGTTAAACTTCAAAATTTTTAGTGTGACAATTTAATGAGAAATCAAATGCTCTATTTTATATTATTCATTATTTAAAATCGGGTATAGACAAAAAAATAATAGTTATAAATTATCATAAACTCTATTTACTACTTTGTATAAGTCTATGTAGTTCCTATCTCCTCCTTTTTTCTCGCAGCAATATGAAACCATTCTTACTTTTTGTTTGTTTGTAAAAATTTTGAAGTTTTATTATAAATATAGAAAATATAAATCATTTACATTTCCTTTGAAAGATTAAAATCGTCTGATACTGTTGGGTTAACAACAGTGCAATTATTGCAAGCTTGAAGTTGTTAATTTTAACAGTATAAACGTAAGCATACCTGTTGCTTGGCCCTAATTTTCACTAAATAAAATAACTTAATTTCACTGTCGCTCTATTATTCTTTGTCGCAGTGTTATTTAAATCTGGTTTTCTTAAAAATAACAATTAATGGCTTGAACATGATGAGCTTGGGGAAGCATTCAAAATATACCAGCTGTAATAAAGAAACAAACTAAATCAAAAGATGTGCCTCACTAATAGCCTCATTTAACCTTACTAGTCCCTGCAGATAATTATGTAGTGGAAATATCGACAATATGGCTGGTGAAAATCAACCTTGCTTATTGGAATGTGGCTATTAGTACCATACCGCAATAAAGATAAAATCATATGTATGAATACAATTTTAATTTCAAGACTACCTATGTCTAAAAAACATATAGCTCATACACAAGAAATGTAAACACTGCACTTTTTTTGAAAAGACCATGATAACTCCATCCATGAATATACAATAGATAATAGTATGTTAGTAAACATTTTTTTGGTACAGTAAAATGTTGGGCATAATTCGGGAAATTGCCGCCTGCACGTTTTAGTAGAGCACATGTTGGCGTAAGCAATACAAATACATTTGAAGCTATAAATAAGTGCAAACAGATCTGTCGTCAGAATTTGTCCTCATACAATTACAGATTTGCAGCAATTATAACACCGACATGGTTTTTAATTTTTGAGGGATCTGCCGTTCGCTTATTCCCCTAATTTATTAAGCTTGAGAAGGTTCACAATTTGTCTTCCTGTCTGTTAAACTACCTGATTTAAGATATTAATTATGAACTGTCAGAGAAATAGAATGCTATAGTACCATTACTTATTACAAAGTTCAGTACTTATACTGAAAGAATAACAGCAACAACAGACTCTTTTTATATTTTAAAATTTAACATCCTATAAATAAAATTGGTGTAGTTCTGTTCGACTAAGATTGAATTTGACTGCATGTCTTTAAATGCAAAAATCTTGGAAACTACTGAATATATTCTGGTCCATTTTTCTTAGTCCTATAGAGGATACCTAGGCCTACAATCTCCACTTTGTTTCAACTCTCTATCTCTATAAATTCCGGAAAAAATTGGACAAGAGTAATTTATTTTTTCGTTTCGTTTCGCTTTTTTCTTTGCAACGCTTTCCGTTCGAAAATACTCTTTTAACCTTATTTTACTCCTGTAAAGGAGAGGGAGACAGATAGAGGCAGTGTGCTGTATGCTGTTTGTTTGTTAAAAAAGGAAAAGAAAACAAATTAAAAGAAATGTGAAATAGGTATAGGTATCAGTGATACTAGATCGTGGGTAACTACCCAATTCGCGGGTATTTTGCCTTTACAAAAAAAGCTGAAAGAGCGAACAAGGGCAGTAAATTAGCCGCTCGAGTTTTTAAATAGCATTACAGCCCATGGCCTTCCTGCTCATAAAATTGAATTAAAAGTTGGAGACCCCATTATGTTGCTTCGCAATTTGAATCCCCCCAATCTTTGTAATGGAACCAGATTGAGAGTGATATCGTTACAGGAAAACTTTATTGATGCTTTCATTTTAACTGGGTGTGGTAAAGGAAAAACGGTGTTTATAACAAGAATACTTACAAATAATTCCCAGCAGTTATTCATTTCAGTTTAAACGGATTTAATTTCCTATTAATGTTTGTTCTGCTATGACAATCAATAAGTCACAGGGTCAAACTTTAAGTAAATCGGTAGTTGATTTAAGAAAGAATTGCTTCACACACGGGCAGTTATATGTAGCGTGCTCCAGGGTAATTAATGCAGGAAATATCACTATCTTAGCCGATAGAAACAAAACCGCTAACATAGTGGTATACAAAGAAGTGTTGCATTAATAAAAAAAGTGAGTTAAACATTATAACATTATCTTCGCTCATTTTCATTGTCCACTCAGACTCAGTCTTCGGGAGTTTTTTTCTTAGATCGGGTTCAAGTCCCTCACTATTGAAGAAGGCTTCCTCACTTTATGCCTCTACAATGTCTTTCGAGGATTTTTTGATTTTTCCTTCCAGCGATTTTCAAAAGAAATACATTTTTATGTCCCCTAGAAGACAGTAAATTTCTTTATTTTTTTTTCATCAACTGTTCTGAAACCACATTTTACACGGGCGAAGCCGGGCGGGTACAGCTAGTTATGCTTAAGATAAAAAAATATGAATCTCCAAACTACCCTTTTTAAACCTTAGCTAATCTTACAACTGTTGGCCTTTACAATACGAATTAAATTATATAGCATCAATCATCCTCATAGGTGCGTAAAGTTAGTTTTGTATTTTATTTTTGAACAGGTACCATTTTGAAGTAATTTGTCACACTAATGCGTGCGAATATGTATTGTAAAATGCTTTGCCACTTCATGTTTATAATTATTTTGTATTTTTGGACTCTGGATAATGAGATTTTAATGTAAATCAAATATTTTAATTGTGTTTAAGAAAAACATTCATTAAATTGTCACATGCAAACTTAAACAAAAACTAACGTGAGCATATTATTACGAAGAAGTGAAACGTATTTTATAAATATTTTTTCGAGCATCATTTATCCTACTGATATTTACCACAATTTAGAATCAAAACATTGCTCTGCGGCTTGCCTGCAGAATCTCCAGCTTGGCTGATTTTTTCTACTAAGTCCAGGCCATCAACGACAAATGCAAAAATACCCGTAAATCCGCGCATTTCTCGAAGTATAACTCGAAATTGAGAACCGACCAAACCCATATTATCGTGCCGTTTCTGACTGCGGCGCATACCGACTGAACCACGGATTGCTAAAATTTTTGTATCATCTGGCATGAAGTAGTTCTCTTCGAATACGGATCGTCCGCCGCGACCATTGTTCAACTCAAAGTCACCAGTAATAATACTTTCATTTTCCCAACATTGGAATATTTGGCAGCCCTTGTATCCAAATCCGAGCTCGTGTGTAACTAGGGCCCCGAAATTTTTTGCCATTTTCGGTGCAACATCGTTGCGTACTTCGATAAGTATTCGTCCAATATTTTGGCCATTCATGTCGATATTAAAATAATAAATCGGATAGACATGGACACTAGGATTACACAGTAGATTAGCAGCAGAGTTACCTTGTTGCTGTTGTCCATTTGATTTTTGTACCTGGTTGGAATGTTGCTTTTTCTGCATGTGCTGTATCATATTTAACGCTGGAACGTTTAAGCTGTTAAAATCGTTGGATGTAAATGTGCCTGGTGGCGGTGGTGGTATACGTACCCCTGAGGGTGGGGCTACTGGCCCCATTCCATTGCCACCGCTACCCGAAGTGTCTGTAAGACGATTTCCGAATCTATTGTTGGATGTTGGATTATTACTTGGATGATAAAGTTGTTGATTCGATTTCGGTGACATAGTTGTAATGTCTGCGTAGGTCTTCACTTGTATAACTCCATCGCGCGGTGAAGGTTGGCTACTAAGACTAGGTTGCGTTGGGACTATGGCTTGTTGTTGATTGTGAGAAAGCTGCAGAAGATGTTGTTGTAACTGATAATACCCACTGGTATTGCTACTGAAAATCGATTGATATTGCTGCTTCACAGCCACAACATGGCGAGTATACAATTGCGATATGCAATAGTTGGCTAACAATAAGATGGGGCTATGGTGTGTAGCTGTACCATTAAGACCAGCAAATGCATCCAAATTACCACCGTTATAGACGCAATTATGAATTTGGTTAAGTGCTTGTTTAATTATATCAAAGTCAAAAACCATACCATAATTTCTTATCAAATCATCTAGTTTACATTGTAAGTATATTTCTTCGTATCTACTATTCAAGCGTTGTTTTTCCATGTGTAGGGTAGTATACAATTTTAGGAGTTCGGTGGGCGATTGTCTTTCAAACATATCTAAGCAAATTCTTGTTCTGCATAAGCTTTCCCGCATGTCAGAAATTTCTTTGTTGTTAAGCTGATTTAGCAGTTCCGTCTCAATCTGGGTTTTCATTGTTGTGCACGATTCTAATATTTTTAGCAAAAATTCGCGTTGCTTTACAACTAAATACTGGACATCGTTTAGTGTTTTCTGCATTGAATGTAGTTCATTGGCAATGTCCGCTTGAATGGTTTCATTAACTTCTACATGGCTTTTAACTACATGATTTCTATGATCCTCTGAAGCTGCACATGCTCGACATACCAACATTATACAATTAGCGCACCATGACGTATTTGGCATTGCGTGTGTCATACAATTTTCACCTTTTGGTATTATATTGGTTTGTACAATAGTTGTCTCTGAAATGGAATTTGAACTGCCACTGGCAGTTGAATTACCGCTAGCACCAATACTGTTTCCACCGTTGTTCGAGTTAATTGATGAAGTTGATGAGGAACGCTGTTTACCAGATGATGATTTCGTGTTTACGCATAACACATTTAAATTTTGTGTGAGATATAATATTGCACCATATGTTGGTAGATTGTCCGGTGTCATATCGGGGCCGGATAGTTCGGTGCGTTTCCAACAGTGCACACAATAAAGTTCACTGCCTTTTAGCAGTGTGGTATTCGCACATTTTAAACAAAAGTAGTGACGACACGTAAATAGTTTTGGTAGAGAATCAGTGTCGTTAAATGGCAGATGACAGCAACTGCATAAAATGAGCTCCTCCAGCTCGGGTGGCACTGCTAAGTCCATCTGTTTTAAGACACATAAATACGATAAATACATTAATGAACAAAACCGTACAATTTAATAATGAATTAAGGTTGTAATAAGTTAAATGTATGTATAAGTATTGTATTGGTTAAGTAATTGCATTGATCGATGTTGTCGGCGTGACTTATAGGCTGTCCTTAACAATATATTTGATGCCCTCGACATATTTATTATTCAGGCTGCTAGCCCACTGCCAACAGTCGATATTCAATAAACAACCAACGCAGTTTCCTCAGCAGTTTAGATTTGCATGTTTTGGAATTACAATTATGTACATAGTAGAAATAGATTTAGTTTTAACGTAAGGAGAGGTAAGTATGTGATTGTTCAATTTATAAAGCTTCAGTATTTAAATTGACTTTGAATTATATCATTAAAAACAACATTACATAGTATTCCCTCCTGAGCAATATTTACCGATTACCTGCATAATACTTGCAATGAAACCTCAAATTGTTAAAAGAAGAAAAAAAATCTACAAATTTTACACAGTTTTGAAAACAATTTTTTTAATGGTTTTGATTTATTTTAATTCGGAAAATTCTTTTTAAAATAACAATGTTATAATGAACTCGAATTTACTTGGTTATTCTGATTATAAAAGTACCTATCCATCCATTATGTTTTCTCTTTTAGATTGAAGGATTTTATAAATCAACTACCAGGTTAGGTTTGGTTAAATCGTCCGCCAAATAACGCCAGCACAGTAATCTCAGTGATAGTTCCGTTGAGATACTATCCGGATCATTTATACTCTACTAGCCGGTACCCGCGACTTCGTCTTCGTAGACCAACACATTTAAATTCATTGGTAAAATACGCACCAAAATGTATTTATTTCTTACCAAAAGTATACATAGCAGTGGCGTGGCGTGAACATCTTAAGATGGGAAGCCGAAGCAAAACTAATCACATACAAATGTAAAAAAACTCTACATCACTCTACATCTGTGTACCTTGAAACAAAATCATATATTGTTCATTTGCTTTCTACATCAACTAGCAAAATCAATTCAAGCAATCTGCCAACTGAGTTTTTTAACAAAAACACTTACCCTAACTACCTCAACATAGTACCTGCAATTATCCACACAAGATACAATTAGAAAAGAAGAAGTAAAAGAAAATCGAATAACGCGAAGAAAAGCGTGTTATTTCGTTCATATCATAATTCATAACCAAGCGGGTGTCAAACACATACTTAAAACCCAACCCAGTACTAAGGGAATAAAAAAAGGGATAGATACATATGTTCACTCAGCGTCAGCACTCAAAATTAACTTTGTAAGAACTGAGAATTACTCGAAGAAAAGCGCGTTATTTTCTACATAACAAAGTGGGTGTTGAACAAAGACACAAATAGGTGTCGGACACAGTGCAAATATTCTCTCAAAATCAACTATTAAGTGAGAGCTTTAATAACCCGACATATTTTGGGTTCCCTTCGCTTTGTCGTGACTAGACGATGACGATATATGAAAATCAATACATCATAGATACCCATGATGAATTTTATTATCCCTAACTTGAGAAATAATTGGTTCGTCATTTAAACTTGCATCCCCTACTTCATCCCCTTTAAGTTTTGTTTTCGCGAGAAAAAGTAGCCTAATGCCATTCTCAGAGGTCCCATCTATACCTATACCAAAACTCATAAATATTGGTTTTGCGATCGTTAAAAGGTAACAATCTTACTTTCTCAATTTAAATATTATGAATTTACTGTTCAAAAATGACAACGTAGAACAAAACTATGTTTTAAAATAACAAAATTATGCCAAATTTATTTCGAACACCTTATGTAGAGGGAGAATGATTTGACTATCGCATTTGACTATCACAAAAGTGTCTTATCACCTATCACGTTGTTCTAATTTTATACGTTTAATTTGCCAAAAATAATGCAAAATTCAACGCAATAATGTGTAATCTATCACAAGTATAACTGAAGGTAGGGTAGGTGCACCAGTACCCGGCCAGTCACTAGTTTCCGGCCACTTTGCGTTAAATAGTTAATAATAAGTAAATTAATAGTCATTTTCACGGGCGATAAATTGTGGCTATGATTTTTGACCTATATAACTTGCTGGTAAAATTTGGCAGCTGTGAACATCACTAAACCGCAAAAAAAAAAATGAGCAGTCTATGTAGTTCGTCGACGAAGTGAGAAGTGCGTTTTAGAGTTCGAGAAAATTTGTGGAGGTATCAAACGAAAAACGTAAATTTCTGTGTGTTTTTGAATATTAACCAACCGGTTTATTGTTTTTCTGATAGGAAATTTAATTGTTAATCATAAAATATTTAAAAAATACGGATTTTTTATTTTTATTTAATTATTAGATGGTGGCCGGTTACTAGAACCTAATTTTTTCAAGGTGTTCTAGTGTCCGGTCAAGGTGGACGGGTATTAGATATTTGGTTGAAATGACATTTTTTGTTTATTTTTGGTTCAAATGAAACCAAATACTTTTCTCTTTCAGTCGATATAAATAATATGTGTTTAATATCAAAGGTTTCAGTATCCGGCCACGAAAAAACACACTGGCCGGCTCCTAATATATCCTGTTTCAGTATGCGGCCATTAGAGATAATTTGGTTTATTTTCCAATTTTCATAGAAAATAAACTAAGAAACTGAAGAATTCGGTTCAAAAAGCTTATCGCGAGCTGATAAAATTAAGCTTGTCTTGGAAGATATTCCACAAAACTATTTAAGCTACAGAAAAGCTGCTTCCAAATACAACATCCCAAAGAGTACTTTGCAAGATAGGTTGCATGGGAAAGTAGACGAGGAATGTTTAAAAAGGACCCGAATCTGTTTTGTATCCTGAAGAGGAAAAGCCGATAACTGGCTGGTGCATAGATATGGCCAAATATGGCTTTCCCCTTAAGAAAACAGCTCTTATTGACACTGCTCAATGAATTTTCAAATCCGAAAAGCGTAAGAACATGGTTAAGATCGTTTTTTCAAATAAATCCCTACCTAAGCCTTAGAGAAGCTGAAACAGTTTCAAAATGCATAGCGATTGTTACAGAAAATAGCATTTAGTGAACTATTTGACCACACCTACGTCATCAAAAAGATCGACGCTTGCCCCCATAACTTTGACCGAGCCGAACATTTTTGAAAGTCCAGGTTCCACTTTCAATTTGATCTATTTGAAATCAACTGAAAATCAAACAACTACAATAGTTCCTCTTTACATATATTAATAACCAGTCAATATCAGAAATATAGGATGGGCAGATTCCTTATATCAACGATCGTCTAAACGATATCGTTTTTGAAACTTTGATCACCAAAATAAGTCATATTATTTTCGAATTTTTTTTGACAAATGTCAGCTTTCATTACATTTTTAGAAAATGAACTGGATTAAGCTCTAAAACTTGTAATTTTAACACTTAGTTGCTAGTTTTGGAGGTCTATCCTTTCGACGATAATCGTCTGAAAAGTTACGGAATGAGTGCCCAGCCTTGCAGGTCTCCTATAGCGTGATATTTTTCATTTATTTATGTACTATTAAAAATGTATACCTAGGAACCTATTTTTATTATTTTATTTAATATTATTTGAATTGTCTTTGACAAGTCTTTAAAACGATTATTTATTATTTATTTTATAACTTATTTTATACCTACGGATACATGCAGGTACTGTGAGGACCTACAAGTCACGGAAGATATCTCCCACCTCTATGCGAGTGTCAAGCAAGGAAGAACCTAGGCAGGTACTTCTTTAACAACTTAGAGGAGGTTGGTTCCTCAAATAACATTGGGGCAATAATTGAATTCTGTAGGGAAATTGACTGCTTGGGCGATTTGGTTTAGGTTTTTAACCGTATTGGTTCCCTGGGGATGGCGATAGGCCGTCTTGGTGCCATTTGTGACAATCTCAACGACCTAATCAACCTATACCTACATACGTCCCTTTTTAAAAAAGTGTAACTGAATTCGTATTATTTTGCTACATAATTATCTAGTACCTACCAAAATTTTTTTTTTCAAGCTTATAAAATCGAATTCACCTGAACTGTATTGTGTACCAATGTATATAATATATATGATACCAAAATAAAAATGTATTTTTATTAAATAATCGATTTAAAACGAGTTTATATGTTTAATTTACTTTGTATTTGAAGTTTTTCAAAAGCAAAAATAACCTGGCCGGATACTGGTGCAAAAGTGGCCGACTACTGAATTTTGCTGGCCGGGTACTGGTGAAATTTCACTTGTTTCAAAAAATTAATTTTAATTTTAGATACAAGAACCCAATTATATTCAACTATTTTTTTTTAAACAAAAATTGCATTTGAAATACAAAAAAAAAGAAAAAACGTGATTAAATGGCGAGGTGATTTATATATCACGGATCAAAGTACGAAAAATAGTTAGGTGGCCGGGTACTGGTACATCTACCCTACTCGTATATTTAAACTCATACTCGCATAAAATTAATTTGATCGTATTTATTACGCTCATTTCACCACACAATAAACTAATTTCATGCATATTCAATATGGACGTAGTAATCAAAGATTATATTCTTCATGGTTAGTTGCATTTCTATATCTACAAAAATATATATATATATTTTCTATTTTGTTCTCGAATGCATATTAGCTGCGAGTTCTCGGTGGCGTTTACGCAATTGATAATTATTTCATTGACAACCAAACTTCCTCTATCGATTTTTTTTTATTTTCATGTGTGTTTGTATGTACTTCTGAAATTTCTTATAATTACACTAATTTCTGATTTTTAAAATCGAAGACGTTAAAAAGTAAGCTCCATTTTTTAGCATTTAATATGGACTAATCATTTTCTCTTTTATTTGTTTCTCTGAAAATAAAAGAAGTTAAACCGCAAAAATGCCCACATGTCATCTTCGGACATTCGCATTTAGAAAATAATTAATTTCTTTCTTTGAAGCGAGCAAATTCTGTACTTCGCACATTTCAAAGATTGGCGAGAGTAAGACTTGGAACTTGGTAAATATAATTGCGTTTATTACAAGAGAGAAGTTAAATTACTGGGAATAGAGATAGGAACAGAGAGAGAGAGTCAAAAGCATGACATTGAAAAGGAGAGTACAAGCTTTGATGAACGCGAGCGATGTGGTTGTTCGTTTTTTATAATTTAATTTCTCTATAAATGTATGTAGCACTGCCCCACAGTCCATAGATAGGTTGAACTTGCACTACTCTTAGCTAAGTTGTTGTTGTTTAGTGGGTGATAAGTGAATACCTAATGTACATACATTTGACCTTGAAAATTGTATCTGTGAATGCTGAATGTATGTATAAACAAAATTATATCATTTGAGTCCCAGCAATTGTGTTAACTTTCTCTGATTTTCGATTTAGGACTTCTATAGCACAACGCAAAAATGATTCAGTGACAACACTTTGTATAATAATACTTTCTGTGTGTTCAATTGTATTCTGACTAAAGTATACATTATAATATTATTACTCATAGCATAATGGGAATCACAACAATTCATCATACCGTTACTTGTTTTACGTAATATCACAGTAGTACACCATTAATTAGTTTCTGTTGTTTCTGCTGCTGCTTTGGCTTTTTTCTGTGGATGTCAATTCGCGTATGTTGTTTTTGGTAGGATGGTTTTTCATTACTTTTACTATTATTAATATCTTTTTTTTTTTATTAGTATTTAAATGCTGCCTTATAGTTCTACCCATTGTTTAGAGAAATACGAGTAAAAAAAAAATTATAAAAAAATTTTCTTTGCACTTTTAAATACATTAGGCCATTTTAAATTATTTTACAGTTGTTTTAAAAATGCACTTATTTTCCAAAGAAAATAAAATCAACAGTTTGTTCATTCAATGGTTTAGGAACTTTGATCTTTCACATTATTTGAAATTTTGTTTGTTTTTTTTTTCGTAAAACTAATGTAAAACTGTGAAAACCAGAAGTTATCTAAATCAAATATATCTCCGTATTGCATGGAGAAATTAAACATATGTTTCACTAAAGTCAACACAAAATATGGAAATCATAAATGAAGTTACATAACATTAAATAAGGAGGTAGAACAATCGAAGTAACAAAATTCAATTTCGTTTAGCTATATAAGATAATAAACAAAGGGCAATAAATAAAAACGCAAACGAAATATCATTGAAATGAAATAAAAACGGAAAAAATAAACTAAAAAAGACAATAATATTCCAATATCAGTGGCAAAAGTAGTCCTTGTTTATTTGTTTTAATATAATTTTGCTCCCGACGAAACAAATAGAAATCTATATTATCCTTGAATTAGTTTTTTTTTTTTAACTTTTTGTTACTTTCGTGAGGGGTTTTACGTCCTGAACCCATGGTATTCAACTACATGACTACTGACTGGCTATTATATGAAAACGAACGAGGTTCATCGAGATGTTGTGCTTAATTTTCAAGAATGTATATGTGTTTTTCCATGATTCTGCAGTGTTGCTAGTCGCGATGATGATGATGTTTGAGGGATGAATAAAAGTGTGTATACCGTATTTTCTGTATTTGAAGTATCCCCACGAAAAGCTTGTTGATGGTGAGCTAGGAAAAGCTCCTGCTCATCTTATTGAATGTTAAAAATGTCTTTTTGTGACGCACGGTTTTATTTATTATTATTTGTGTAGAAATTTCTACAGCCACAACAACAGCGGTGGGTTCTACTTTTTTTAAGAAGAGAATGAGATAGGAGCTTTTAGATATAATGTGCATCTCGTATATGTATGTTGTATGTACACATGGATGTAAATAAATCTAGAATGCTAAACATATTTACTTTAAGCAGTCTGCATGCAACAGCCACACTCAACAGATTGTTTTTGTCGGGAGAGAGAACTCAACAAGAGTGTTGGTCGTCGTATTGATATTGACTGAGCAAGTTGAAAATGGTTCACTTAGAACTTAGATGATGAACTTGACCTATCGAGCTTTTATGTGAATTCATGTTTTTGCAGCGATAAAGATAATTAGGCACAAAGAGAAATCTTCAGTTGAATAAAAGAGACTTCGCCGAAAAACCTCGAAAATAAAAGTGATACATGAACACACGTATAGGTGTACATAATGTGCGAATATTGTAATCATCACTGCTTCTTGAAAATCCAGGCATACGTCCTTGCAAAATAGGGATTTAAAGTTTGTGAAATATGTATTTGGTTTTGTGATGAGTTATGTTTATATTATAATTAAATGCTATGACTGTACATATTTCCATGAGTTAATTTTAAAGAAAACAAAATTATTCAGTCACATTTGAAAGCAGTTACTCAAAATAAAATAGCTGCAACTATTTTGGGCTTGGTGAAGTAAATCGACATCGTAACATTTTTAGTCGAATTTGAGTTTTAAAATAACTTTTTCCTTTTAGGTGCTATAAACTTTTTGGGAATGCTGTTAGCAAAGTTAAGAAAGCAATTTGCTTGCGGTTGCTTATTCGCCATTGCTCAGAAAAATGTCCTGAACTGGAGCATCGGCCAGGCTGATGATAACACTTATGTTATAAAAGCTTGCGATGTTTCCAAGAACTCTTGAGATTCGTCAGAAAGAGAATAAAATATCTGTTACAGTTCCGTTTTAACGGCTTATACCTGAATACTTTTTCAAAAAATTCTCAGTTTTTTCTCCGAATTTTTGGGGGAAATGGTCAGCAGGGATTTAAAATTCGGTCGCAGACCTTATCTTCCACGTGGCCCCAAAGGAAGAAGTCGCAAGGTGTTAAATCACAAGATCTCGGTGGCCAATTGTGATCACCTCTTCGAGAGATAGCACGGTCTGGAAACTTTTCCCCTAAAAGATCATTGGTTTCGTTGCTTGTGTGGCACGTAGCGCCGTCTTGTTGAAAGTAAACGTTGTCGAGATACCATCAAACTCCGACCATAAAAAATCATTAATCATCTCTCGATAGCCTCATTTTCGAAAAAGTAAGGTCCAATGACCCCGCCGGACCATAAACCGCACCAAACAGTCACACGTTAAGGATGGAGAGGCTTCTCAACAATAACTCTTGGGTTTTTCGAATTTTTCCCCCAATTTCTGTATTGCGGTCCGACAAGGTGCTTTACGACGACCAAAAAATGTTTTAGTTTTGTGAACTGTGACTGCAAGATTTTCACCATTTTTGAATTATAATAATTTCAATGCGTTGTTGAAGCGTGTATCGTTCCATTTTTAGTAATGGCGTAGTTTCTACTTGTCAAATGTCAAAGAATAAAAGCTTCAAAAGTGACAGATACCAAAATAGCGGGTCATTCAAAATAACACCTCTCATTGGAAAACCTTTTTTATTTTTTTATTATTATTTAGATATTAGTTATTTTGTTATTAGGAAGGGTAGGTTTAAGTGACTGTCAGCTGTCGCCACCACACTTAGGCCAGTAATTGGTCCGTTGTGATACCTGGGTGTCTGTACTTTACTCGTAAAACTAATCTGAGGCTTTAATAAAGCGTAGTAGACTTCAAAAAATAACAAAATAATTTTCTGCTAACTAGTTTGACTCATAAAGCTTTTCAAAGTTGGTCAATTTTGTTTTTGATTAAAAAAATATTAGAAAAATTATTTTAGCATAAAAAAAATATTAGCTAATATTTTAGTTGATCCCAACTATTTGTTAAACCATATACAAAGTAGCTGCAACTATTTGCAAGGATCGAAAAAATTTTAATTTGCTTAAAGAAAGTGCTGACATTTTTCAGCTTTAAAGAAAATTTCCTTATGAAATATTTCAATTATTTTGTTAAATAAAATAGCTGAGACCGTGAAATTTTCTTCTTATAGCAATTAAAAATAGATTTGCTATTATTTTGATCGCTAAAAAATCTACCCACTTCCACGCGCCTTTTTATATAAATGCCAATTTAACGACTCTTTTTGAATAAATTCCTCCTAAACCAAACGGATTTTTTAGGTATGCTGATACTGAGTGTTATCGAATAACTGTAATTAAAATTAAATTATAAGACATAAAATTTTGTCAATAGGGTAGCTTTCGGAAGAAGCACAGGAATCAAGTTAAAGCGATATCGATACTCAAATACATGCTAGGTTTCACGAGAAACGAACAATGAAGATTTATTCAACATTCTAGCTTTATCACCCGATCCACTTGTTTCATCTCTAAAACGCGTTAGATCTAAAAAACAGCTAAAAAAAGTTATAGAACTAATAAGTGTATTAAATGATTTGTTTTTTAAATTAGGATCTATAGTAATTGTAAAATAAATGTATCATCTATCTAGTAAACTTAAGACTAAATACAAATATTGATGGTTAAATCGCATAAGATAACATATAACATGAGTTTTAAATATAATTTTCGTAAGTTAGACGGAAATGGAATATTCAAGGTTGGGGTGAATTGTGAAGCGCAATTTTAAGAGCTGATTTGGTGAAATTTAGGGGAGAGTGGGTACGAAAGTAACGCCGGGTCGGTTGTAACATTGAGGTTTTAAGGAAACATAGACCCGTATGCGTTAATTTTTGAATGCAGGATTCCTTGCAATTATGCTCTGAATACACCCAAAAAAAGACTCTTCACTGTACTCCTCTATACACTCTGGTTCACTTGAATAAAGGCAACACTTTTATTTCCTAAAGCAGAGCATTTTGGACTGTAAAATTGGTATAAAATTATCAACAGAGATTGTAAATAACAAATTGAAAATTGCTCGGAGAATACGTTAACGAAGATAATTTTACTGTACAAACTAACGGGACTTTATCAAAGTTCGTAAACAGAGTCGGAAATGCAGGAAAACAAATTGGTTCATTTGAATAAAGGCAGTTGCGAAATTAAAAGCATTCATAAAATTTTGCTAGTAAAAATCTGTGCTAAATTATTGTAGAGTGAAGTTTGAAGTAGTTTATTTAAGTTTTGTGCAGTTGTTACTCTTTAACTGCATACGAAAAAGAAAAAATAGATGCGTACCACTCTGAAGGTTGTTCCAACCGCAACATCGCGAAAAAAATTGGTCGAAGCCCAACTTCTGTTGATAATTATTTAAAGAATCCGGATTCTTATGGAAAAAAATACAAAGGAAGAATTTCTACAGCGATTTCAGCAGCTGATAGGCGCAAGATCATTCGCTGCGCTTCTAATTCCAGTGATTCAATATCAAAAATCAAATTCCGTTCCGGTGTAAATGCCAGCAAATCGACCGTTAGACGTGTTACTCTGAGTGACAGCAATCTGAAGCGGTTAAAGTTGGTGAAAAAACCTCCTCTTAATGCTTTGCGTAAGCAGCTTCGACTGAGATCATTCGCTGCGCTTCTAATTCCAGTGATTCAATATCAAAAATCAAATTCCGTTCCGGTGTAAATGCCAGCAAATCGACCGTTAGACGTGTTACTCTGAGTGACAGCAATCTGAAGCGGTTAAAGTTGGTGAAAAAACCTCCTCTTAATGCTTTGCGTAAGCAGCTTCGACTGCAATTTGCTAAAGAAAATATGGCCTAGACTATAGGAGAAAGTACTCTTAAGAATGACTGGCGAATGGTTATTTTCACGGATGAAAAAAAGTTTAATCTAAATGGACCGGATGGGTATAACTTCTACTTTCATGATTTAATTAAAGAAGAACGGGTTCTAACCCGAATAATGGTTTGGGGTGCGATCAGCTACTATGGAGCATTCGAGTTAAATTTTCAGAGCACAAAAATGACGGGAGTTACCTACAAAGGGATATTGGAATCAGCTTTTCCTTAGTTTAACGAGTTATTTGGATTTTTGCCTTGGATTCTGCAACAGGACAATGCACCAATCCATACAGCTCGTATAGTAAAGTCATTTGTTGCAAGCCAAAACGTAAAATTATTGAATTGGCCACCATATTCACCAGACTTGAACATTATAGAAAATGTTTGGGGTTGGCTTACCCGTAAAGTTTACGAAGGCGGAAAGCAGTACAACGATAAAGAATCACTTCTCAGGGGTATTAAGTCAGCTTGGGCCGAAATTTCTCTAAATTATATAAAATCACTGTACGACTCACTTCCAGACCGCATCTATGAGGTGATTTCCAAAAAAGGTGGCCATACACATTACTGACTTCTTTAATTTATACTTATTTTATAATAACTATCAAAAAAATTAATAAACAAAAGCAAAAACTGTATATTTCTCTTATTTATTGTATTTGCCTTTATTCATGTGAACCGATTTAATTGCTTGCATTTTCGACAGTTATTAAAAAAAAAAACGGGTTATAGTCCGGTTTCCTATCACTTTCAAGAGCTTTTGTAATTGTTTGGTCTTGTAAAATTTCAGATCTAAATTCTTTAATTTTTGTTCCACTTTGATTCCTAATTTTTTGTAAAAAAATAAGAAAATTGTTTCATGACATCGTTGCCTTTATTCAGTTGAACCGGAGTGTATGTCAAATATAGTCAAAACGGTGAAATTCAAGTGCAAACTTGTTTTGTTTTTGGTAAATGGTTTTTCGTCATATTTCGTAAAGTAGGTAAGTTATAAGTTCATTAAAGCGATATTGCCATAGTACGTATTATCGTTCATCTTATAGAGTTTATCTTTTTTCGATGGGATTACTAATTTCTTTTTTATTTCATTTTAAATATAAAAAAAAGAAGATTCCGTTTGTGCTTATTGTTTTGGCAAATATTCTGAATCTCTTCCTAATGAAAAGTGGATGCAATGAATTTCCTGCAAAATGTGGATTCACGGTGTGTGGGAGAGAATTCAAATCAGCTTTTCTTCCAATGCAGCAACTGCGAATCAGACTAGTAATTTTTATTTGCTCGCTTTCAAAAATTCTAAGCGTTCGAGTATGTATTAAGTACCTATGTCAAAATGAATTGTATTGAATTAAAAATTAGTTTTAACCATTATTGTTTGTTTTCTTCTACATTTATATTGTGTTACAACCGTCCTTCCACCATGTTACAATCGATACACCCAGAAGGTCGGTTGTAACATTTGACTAGCTCTTTATTTTAGCAGCCTACCCCCGACCTGGAACGATAGTTGGAAACCAAGTTATTATCTTACGGTAGTCAAAAGCCCACTTGTTAACATGCATTTTGTTTAAATTTGGTATGTTCAGTGGTTTGCAAATTATGGAAGCGAATACGAAAAACGTTACTTTCGTACCCACTCTCCCCTATATCAAATAAGTTGGAAAACATGTTTGCTTTGTAAAGCATTCTCGTTAAAGGCTCGTGCTGGCCATAGTCAGTACGGTGATGGGGAAGGCGGAAAAAGGGAATTGAACGTAAACGACGAGGATTAGTGTTTAAGGAAATCTGATGCAGCAGATGTGGGCAATCTATGTTTCCGGATTAACTAGTAAATAAAACTTATATCAGCGATATCACGTCGAGTCTTAAGAGCTTGTAAATCGAGCAGCTTAAAGCGATTCTCGTAGGGAGGTAAATTGAGAGGGTCATCCCTCTCAATTCAATTCTAAGAATATGTACCTGATGGTAAGGTGACCACACCTGGCTGGCATATTCAAGAAGTGGTCTTACAAACGTCGTATAAAGGGATTTAGTAACATAGGGGTTAGAGAACTCCTTTGACCAACTTTTAATAAAGCCAAGTGCAGAGTTGGCTCTGCTAATAATGTTGTCGATGTGAGGCCGAAAGTTAAGTTGAGCATCGCAGACAATGTCCAGATCACGAATAGATGAAACGGTAGAAACAGACTCGTTGTAAATGAAATAAGATCTTTAAGGCAAGGGGTGACTTTAGCGAGAGAATGTAATAGCTTGACATTTTTTTACGTTAAGATCTAAACGATTCTGTTGACACCATGTGTAGAAGTGGTTGAGGTCAGTTTGAAGTGAGAGAGAGTCAGCCGTGCAAGATATTTGTTTAGAAAATCTCATATCATCTGCGTAAATCTCCAGGTCAGATAGTGAAATGATATGGACTACATCATTTATTGTCAAATTAAAGATCAAAGGTCCTAAATGACTACCCTATGGTACACCAGAGGACGCCAAAAATGGCTTAGAAACATAAAATCTAAAAAGGACACTATACTTGCGATCCTCTAAATAAGACTTAATACATGAAATAAACAGCGGTGGAAAACCGATCGCTTTTAGTTTGAAGAGTATGATTTTGTGAGAGATTTTGTCGAACGCTTTGCTGAAATCAGCAGCTAAATACAACATCCACTTCCTTAACATTTTCCAAAGCACATAATGTATAAGAGACGAAATCTGTAAGGTTCGTGGTTGTAGATCGACCCTTAAAACATCCATGATGCTTAGTGGAGAGAATTGATTTGCAAAAGAAAAACATTGTTTGTAAACGATGCTCTCAGACAGCTTTGGTATACAACCGAGTTTAGCAATAGGACTATAACTAGAATTATCACCCTTACAGCCCTTGTTGTGAATGGGAATGATAAACGAAAACGAATCCATCCAAAATTTTGGGAAAATTCCCTGTGTAATTGAGAGCTGGAAAAGAGAAGTAAGGGGCAGTGCTATTTATTTAACACATTTCTTTAAAACAATGGCAGGGAGACCATATGCAGGTACCTACTTTGTGTGTAGTGGGATATGCATCTCTTTTTCTTTGAAAGAATTTTTGCATTTGCGAGATTCTTCAATTCTGGTCAAAGGACAAATGAATTGAGAATTGGATTTCTTTCTTCTATGGATAAATGATTGGTTATCCTGATTTACTTACTTACTTACTTAGATGGCGCTACAGTCCGGGGTGGACCTGGGCCTCAACCAATACGCCTCTCCAGTTAGCGCGATCTTTGGCTAACTGCCTCCAGTTGCGCACTCCAAGTTGGTTGAGGTCCCCTTCCACTTGCGCGCGCCACCCGAGGTCTTCCTCTACTGCGTTGTCCCTCCGGGTTGGAATCGAAGACTCTTCGGGCCGGAGCGTTGGTGTCCATTCGCTCTACATGTCCCAGCCATCTTAGACGACTGATACATACTTTTCTGACTAGGTCGATGTCGCTGTACAGCTCGTAGAGTTCGCTGTTAAATCTCCTCATCCAGAGCCCGTCAACGCAAACGGGACCAAAAATCACACGAAGAATTTTGCGTTCGAAACGACCAAGGAGCTCTTCATCCGACTTTGATAGGGTCCATGCTTCTGCGCCATAAAGCAGGACTGGGATGATGAGGGTCTTATATAGACTCTCCTTAGTATTTCTCGACAGGGCCTTACTAATCAATTGCCTTCTTAGACCAAAGTAACAGCGGTTGGCAAGTGTGATTCTTCGCTTGATTTCTGAGGTGATGTCATTTTCAGAGTTAATAGCGGAGCCGAGGTAGACAAAGTCCCGAACTACCTCAAAGTTAAAGCTGTCTATCGTGACGTTCTGTCCGATTCGTCGATGTTGTGTGTCCCTTCTTGTTGACAGCATATATTTTGTTTTGCCCTCATTCACCACTAAACCCATTTTTGCCGCTTCTGTGCTAATACTTGCAAACGCACCAGTGACAGCTCGCTGTGTTCTGCCAATGATGTCGATGTCGTCGGCGTAAGCAAGTAGTTGCACAGACTTCTGGAAAATTGTGCCTCTGGTGTTGGCTTGTGAGTTTCGCACAATCTTCTCAAGAATTATATTGAAAAAGTCACATTTCTTTTTTCTCCAGGATCTGCCGTAGTGTGAATATTTGGTCGGTTGTGGACTTACCAGGTCTAAAACCGCACTGATAGGGTCCAATCAGTTCGTTTACATATGGTTTTAAGCGATCACACAGTACGGCAGAAAGGATCTTATAGGCGATGTTAAGTAGACTGATGCCTCTATAGTTGGCGCAGTTTAGAGGGTCTCCTTTCTTGTGGATCGAGCAAACAATGCTGAGGTTCCATTCATCAGGCATACTTTCCTCTAACCATATCTTGGAGATGAGTCGGTGTATGCACTCTACCAAATCATCTCCCGCTGCCTTGAAAAGCTCGGCAGGTAAGCCGTCTGGTCCGGCAGCCTTGTTGGGCTTCAGCTTGGATATTGCTATCCTCACTTCATTTTGGTCAGGTGGACGGAAGTCTTGGCTTACATCGCCCAGGTCGAATGGTTCATTCTGCCTGACAGCGGAATTTATGTCATCGTCGCCGTTTAACAGTCTGCAGAAATGGTTTTTCCATGTCCTCAGCACCGACTGTGATTCCACTACAAGGTTTCCTTGTTCGTCTCGACAGGTTTCTGTTCGGGTCTTGTTGCCATGACACGTCCTTTTTACCCTTTGGTAAAACTTCCGAACATTGTTCCTGGAGTAACACCTCTCTATTTCCTCGATCGCGCGCTTCTCATGCTCTTTCTTTTTCTTCCGGAGAAGCCGGTGTTCTTCCCTCCTTCTTAGCTCGTAGAGCTCTCGAGCCGCTCTCGTCCTTCTGTGCAGCGCCGCTTCGTAGGCATGTTGTTTTGCTGCATGTGCTTGCCGGTACTCTTCATCGAACCAGGGGTTTCGTGGGGGTGGTTTGGTGAAACCAAGCACATCAGTTGCGGCGTTTCTGATTGCCTCTTGGCATTGATGCCACTGGTCTTCAGCACTTGATGCTGGCATTAAAGGACTTCTCGAGAGGTTGAGGGATACACGATCGGCAAAGGTTCTGGCAGTTTGTTGCGTTTGTAGCCGTTCAACGTTGAATCTACTCACAGCATTTCCCCGTTGTTGTGGCGTCTGGGATATCCGCATTCGTACCTTGGCTACAACAAGGTAGTGGTCCGAGTCTATGTTGGCCGCTCGGAAAGTTCGGACATCTACTATATTTATTTATTTATTTGTTTGTCAACAAAGTACTTGGCCTTTCTTAGACATATTACAAAAAAGTGAACTAAAAATTGAGGAACAAATTATGTAAAAAGAAGAAAATACAGAAAAAAAAAGAAAAGAAAAAGAAAATGCAAGTACAAAACTAATTCAAATTTGAGCAATACAATTACAACTGGAAATAATTGAACAAGATGGATTTTATTAATGGTATTGTCATATTAAAGTCAATTAAAGACGCACACTCATTATACAGTAACATTAAACCATTTAAAGAGCAGGATCTACCGTAATTAGTACGAGAACGAGGAACATAAAAGAATCTGTTATTACGCAAATTAAGTGATGGAACATTAAGACCCAAAAGACTTAAAATATCAGAACAGTCAGTATACTGGAGGAGTGCCTTGCGTCGATCGCAACATGGTCAATTTGATTGACGGTTTGATGGTCCGGTGACCGCCATGTTCCTTTGTGAATGTTGAGGTGTGGAAACCATGTGCTAGCTATAGTAACATTATGCCCCGCAGCAAAATCAATTAGCCTAAGTCCGTTTCCGGACGTGGTGTCGTGTAGGCTGTGCTTTCCAATTGTGCTACCAAAGATGTCCTCCTTTCCTATTTTGCCATTAAAATCACCTAAGACAATTTTAACGTCATACTTAGGACATTGCTCGTATGTTTTGTCGAGGAGCTCGTAGAAACTTTCTTTGGTAGCATCGTCCTTGTCTTCTGTGGGGGCGTGAGCGCATATAAGGCTGATTTTGGCGAATTTAGCCTTGATGCGGATTGTTGTAAGACGTTCACTGAAATGTCGAAAGCTCAAGACTTCTTGCCTAAGTCTGCCGCTTACACCGAATCCACATCCAAATAGACGCTGCTTCTGCTCCCTGTAGCAATCACCGTAGTAGATGTCACAGTTTTTCATCCTTCTTTTTCCCGGCCCATCCCACCGCACTTCCTGGATGGCGGTGATGTCTGCATTGTAGCAGTCCAGGGCCTCAGCTAATTGTTCGGCTGCACGCGGTCTGTTCAGGGTTCGAACATTCCACGTGCAGATCCGAAAGTCATTGTCCTTTTTTCGTTTCGCAGGGTCGTCCACAGTAATTGGATCCTTATCCGAGGCTCTTGGTTGCTTCATAACCATTTTTTTTTTTTCCGTGGTTGGGTAGTTAACCCCACGCACAACCCCCAACCTGGAGGAACAGGCCCTAAATTGACCCTAGGACAGCGGGTCGGAAATTCCGCTGTCAGTAACCCACTTCGGGGATATGAGTGCTGCCGTTGGCCCATAAAGGGTTCATTCGCCACCATCTCTATTTCAGCACCCTGACTAGTGCTGAAAAACTCCTTACTGACCTTAGCTCCAAATATGTCAGAGTAGCTCATGCAAGGTATGTCTTCTTGACTGTTGACACCACCGTTGATCCAATCTCGTGGATTCATTCGCTGTATGTCCTCTTTCTGAGGGGCTCATGTAAGACCTCTGAGTCTCGATCAGGCAGTCATTCCGACAGAGCATTATAGTGTTGCTATTTTCTTCGTGTTCAACACTCGCACTTATAAGTTTAGCAAGTCATGCCCGGAAGGACAAGACCAGTACCCGGTGGTTACCACGCGGAGGTAAAATAAGCACAATTGATATGCATGAAAAGTTGCAACAGCTGGGCACCGCCAAGTTGATGCCAATCAGTGTCTACCCGATTCATACATACCCAACCATCCTGATTTACTCGGTTTATTTAATTGGTTCTGGGGGCCGATTTCTTGTAGGTATTTAAATAAAAAAAACGTCATGTGCGAAATGTATGCTTTAAATTATAAATAAGATTATCTGGTACTCGCGACCTCGTCTGCGTAGAATTAGTACTTCGAGTAACTCAAATAAAATATTCATATCAACAACAGCGCCACTTATCGGGTCCAAAACTATCCTCTCTTTCAATCCAACCAATCAGCCCTACACATTTGAATTCATTGGTAAAATACGCAGCAAATGTATATATTTCTTACCAAAAGTATATTTTATTATCCCTAACTTGAGAAACTTCATTCCATTCTCGTTTTGTTTTCGCGACAAAAAGTAGTCTATGTCATTCTCAGAGGTCCCATCTATCCCTATAGTACCAAAATTTATAAAAATTTGTCTTGAGGCCGTTAAAAGGAAACAATCTGACATTTACAATATTAGGATTATATCAAGGCAACCCTTTAATTTTCGGTGCAAATGGCAACTGACAACAAAAATATGTTTTGAAATAACAAAGTGATGCCAAATTGGTACAGTTATATTGTGATCACCTTACGTATTTGACTAATACCAAAATGACTGTCGCCTCTCACACTACCTTGCACAAAAATTTGTTCATAAAATAAACTCCAGCGCTCCTACCAAAAATTCTCTTTTAGATTTCCCATCTGTGAACAGTGAAATATGAATACGTGTGAAGAGTCATAAGATTATCATGTTTTTACTATAATACACTTATGACTGTAACTCTCTTTTGCCGTCGACTCTCTTTCGTGGCGTCGTTTGAACGGGCATGATGAATGAAATAAAAGTATTACCCTGAATCATAACTTGTACACAACTGCATACCTAGTTAAAATTTAATGTAGTAAAATTCAACTTTTTCAGTTGCTAATATTTAAAAAAAAGAAAAGAAGCATTTAGAAAATCCTTTTTTTTTAACTTCATTTGTTAAGATTGGTTGAGTATGTGAACCGCAAGAGGTAAATATACTACAAAAGCTACAGAAATAAAATATAAAGTGGATTATATAGAGTGGATTTAAAAGTAACCCACCTGAAAGTTAACTGCACAATCCAAAATTAACGTTTGGATTGATTGTCGATGCGCACGCAATCACAAAGAACAAAACCATTCACAATGCGCACTTCATCAAACTGAACTCACCTCTATGAAATCACTTTTCGCTGGTAATTTTCACATAAAAACGTTTCAAAATAATGTATTTAATCAAGTTGAATTACAATAAATGTCGAAAGCTGATAAAAATTTGATAAAACTTGAAAAAAATGCTGATAAATCGCAACGCACGTCTGTAAATACAAGCGATGGAAAGGGGTTGATTTACCACCCGCTCTTCATTTCATGAATGAAATCCATTTTTTTAACTCTTTGCTCTATTTTATTATATCCTACACAGAATGGTATATTCACTTTGAAATTTTGTGAAAGACTTCTTTTAATCGTCATCAGGTTGGTATTAAAAAATCTACCTAGGCAAGTGAAATTTTGTGATGCCCTAAACACATGTGCACACTCTCTGGACGCAGCCAAATACTTGAAATTCCAATTTATTTTCTTTTGCGTTGTGGTACGCTTGAATTTTGCAGCAAATTTAGAAATAGAGACATGTTGCAGTGCTGCGGTGAGTGCAGAATTTACGTATGTCTATATCCATATAAACATGAATATTCTAACCCTGCCGCACAATGAATTCTGCACATTTGGTTTGGGCATGAGGGGACTTATTTTTATTGTCATCAAGTTGGTATTCAAAATGGGCTATGTCGGTCAATTAGTTCTGGTACCTCTCATACAATATCAATAATAATAATTTTTGTTTCTGGGGATTTTTCGTTAATTTTCTTGGGTATTCTTTTGTTTGGCCGGGGACCAGTCGGAATTAGTGCGAATCATCAAAATCGGTCCAGGCGTTCTTGAGTTATAACGAAGTAACTAACGTCACTCTCATTTATATATTTAGAAAGTACGCAGCTTTTTTTGAAATACATATCTAATTAAATACAGTCTGTTACAAAACTACGATTAAGTTTTCATGTTGTAGGTACGCCGTACGGGTGGGTAGGTCCTCATTTCTGAAAGTATTTAAATTTATATAAACGTTTTTTATCTTTTTCCAATATTATTTTTCATACTTCTTTATTTATGTTAAGTTAGGTTAGGTAAGGGGCTGTCTAGAAAGACACACTTAGACCATTAGTGTAGGTCCCTTGTGATACCAAATAAAAGAAGGGGAAATCTTTAAATAAATACTCGTTCCAAAATACTTATTACAACGAGGGAATATTAATTTATAATGTAATCTAATGGAAACTTAGAAATAACAGAAAGCTAAAATGATATAAGACATATCTTTTACATCCGAGTGCTAACCTATATTCGGGCTAAAAAACAACTATCATATTAAAGCTATCCAAGCCGCTAAGGTCCAATTCAAATAATGATTCCAAAAAACTGGACAATTCGCTAAATAAGTAATTACACTTTTATTATTTATTTATGCCCACGCCCTCACTCCCCGTCTAGACCGCGCATGAGATGGACCATTTATTTATTTATTTATTTATTAATTATTCTATGTAATAATTTTCTATCCACTGAATTTATTATTATTTTGAAATATATTATGTTTTATTTTTAGAAGTGTCTGAGTGTGTGACTCATTATTTGGCTTAAGAAGCCATTTATTATTATTAATTTATTAATTTATAATTATATTTGGTTGTCTGATTTTATAAACTTAAATAGTTGCTTTTTAAATTTGGTAATATTTGAAAGTGTTTTAATTTCATTGGGAAGGTTGTTGAACAGGTTTATCCCCTTGAACATTACAGTGTTTTGAGCACGCACTGTAGATTTAAACTGTGGTCTAAAGTTGTGTCCTCCTCTAAGGTTGTATGGTTGACTTGCACTAATATATTTTAAATTATTAGCTAGATAGTCCGGCAGTTAGTCATTTTTCATTTTAAATATAAATACCAGTACACTAAATTTAATTTGTTGCCTAACACTCAACCACCCTAGTTTGTCCAACATATATTTGATGTGGGTTAACCTATGGCATCTCAGTATTACCCTCATTGCCCTATTCTGTAGTTTTTGTAATCTTGTCAGGTCGGCTTCTGTTGAAAGATACAAAACTGTAGTGCAGTACTGAAAATGTGGCCTTTTAATAGCGTTATAGATTTGTATTGCCGTCTTTGTGGAGATCTTCGTTCTTATTCTAGCAAAAAAGTAAATTTTTTTAGACACTTTTTTACAAACGTAATCCATATTAGCTTTCAAATTAATTTTATTATCTACCTATATAACAACACCAAGATATTTAAATTTATCGACTAGTTCTATTCTTTCACCATCTATGCTCACCTCTACATTTTCGTTGCTATTCATACACATACATTTTGTTTTACTAATATTCAATTTTAGTCTGTTAATTTTCAACCATTTGCTTAAAGCTTTTAAATCATCATTTATTTTATGTATGCAAACATCGATACAATTTCCACTTACAACCAAGAGCGCATCATCTGCAAACATGCACAATTTACTATTTTTTACAACAGTGTCGATATCGTTAGTAGTTGGGTATGTATGGATCGGGTAGACACTGATTGGCATCAACTTGGCGGTGCCCAGCTGTTGCAACTTTTCATGCATATCAATTGTGCTTATTTTACCTCCCAGTGGTAACCACCGGGTACTGGTCTGCCCATCCGGGTAAGACTTGCTGAACTTATAAGCGCGAGTGTTGAACACGAAGAAAATAGCAACACTATAATGCTCTGTCGGAATGACTGCCTGATCGAGTTTCAGAGGTCTTACATGAGCCCCTCAGAAAGAGGACGTACGGCGGATGAATTCATTAGACTGAATCAACGGTGTCGTCAACAGTCGGGGTGACAGCTACCTTGCTTGAGCTACTTCGACATATTTGGAGCTGAGGTCAGTGAGGATTTTTTTTTCAGGACTAGTCAGGGTCCTGAAACAGAGATGGTGGCGGATGAACCCTTTATGGGCCAACGGCAGCTCTCACATCCCCGAAGTGGGTTACTGACACCGGAGGAATCCGGCCCCTTTCGTCCAAGGGGTCCAACAAAGGGCCTGGCCCTCCAGGTTGGGGGTTGTACGCCGGGGTAACTGGCCGACTGCGGAAATACCAAACCCAGTTCCGAAACAACAACAAGCCTCGGATACGGATGAATTTACTGTTGGCGAACCTAGCAAACGAATAAAGGACAACGAATTTCGGATCTGCACGTGGAATGTTAGGTCCCTTAACAGACCACGTGCAGCCGAACAACTAGCGGAGGTCCTGAACTGCTATAAAGCAGACCTAACCGCCATCCAAGAAGTGCGATGGGTTGGACCGGGCAAGAAGAGGATGAACAACTGCGATATCTATTATGGCGACTGCTATCGGCAACAAAAACAGCGCTTATTTGGTTGTGGATTCGTCGTTGGCGGCAGACTTAGGCAAGAAGTCTTAAGTTTCAGCTGTGTGAACGAGCGCCTTGCGACAATCCGCATCAAGGCTAAATTCGCCAACATTAGCCTAATATGCGCCCATGCAAGAGATCTCCAGAGCCTTTTCCGATCGAGTCTCTCTCAATCTCTCAAGATGTCCTATGCAGCCAGCATCAAATATTGAAGACCAGTGGCACCATTGCCAAATAGCCATTAGAGACGCCGCCTCTGATGTGCTGGGTTTCACCCGACCACCGCAAAGAAACCCCTGGTTCGACGAAGAATGCCGGCAAGCACACGCAGCGAAACAAGAGGCATACAAAGCGGCGCTGCAAAGGAGGACAAGAGCTGCCCGTGAGCTCTACGCGCAGAAGAGAAGAGACGAACACCGGCTTCTGAGGAAAAAAAAGAAAGAGCATGAGAAGCGCGCGATCGAGGAAATAGAGAGATGCTACTGCAGGAATGAGGTTCGAAGTGAAGATAGCCATATCTAAGCTTAAGTCCAACAAAGCCGCTGGAGCAGATGGCCTAGCCGCCGAGCTGTTCAAAGCGGCAGGCAATGACTTGGTAAGGAGCATGCACCAACTCATCTGTAAGATATGGTCGGAGGAAAGTATGCCCGATGAATGGAACCTCAGCATTGTTTGCCCGATCCTCAAGAAAGGAGACCCTCTGAACTGCGCCAACTACAGAGGTATAAGTCTTCTTAACATCGCCTACAAGATCTTATCTGCCGTGTTGTGTGAACGCCTGAAGCCTTTCGTCAACAACCTGATTGGTCCCTATCAGTGTGGCTTCAGGCCAGGAAAGTCTACCGTTGACCAAATATTCACACTGCGGCAGATCTTGGAGAAAACCCAGGAAGTCCAAATCAATACCCACCACCTTTTTATCGATTTTAAGGCCGCCTATGACAGCATTTATAGAGACGAGCTATACAGAGCATGTCTAGTTTTGGCATCCCTGCCAAACTCGTCCGTTTGTGCAGGATGACAATGGAGAATGCACGCTGCTCCATTAAGGTCGGTAAAGAACTTACCGAGACCTTCGATGTCAAAAAAGGATTTAGACAAGGCGATGCGCTGTCATGTGACTTCTTTAACATCGTTCTTGAAAGAATAGTGCAAAACTCAAACGCTAACACCAGAGGCACTATCTTCCAAAAGTCCGTCCACCTACTCGCTTACTCCGACTACATCGACATAACCGGCAGAACGCAACGTGATGTCACTGGCGCGTTCGTGAGCATTGAGACGAAAGCGGCAAAGATGGGTTTGGCGGTCAATGAGGGCAAGACAAAGTATATGCTGTCATCAAGAAAGGACACCCAACACCGACGTCTTGGACAAAATGTCACCATAGACAGATATAACTTTGAGGTGGTAAAGGACTTTGTCTACCTAGGCTCCGCTATGACTTCAGACAATGACACCAGAGCTGAGATTAAGGGAAGAATAACTCTTGCCAATCGCTTTTTCTTTGGGCTAAGAAAGCAATTGAGTAGCAAAGCCCTCTCTCGAACAACTAAAGTGACCCTTCATAAGACCTTGATCATCCCAGTCCTACTTTATGTTGTGGAGGCATGGACTCTATCAAAATCGGATGAGGCTACATTTGGTTACTTCGAGAGGAAAATTCTTCGAGTAATTTTCGGTCCCGTCTGCATAGACGGTGAATGGAGGAGGAGATACAACGACGAACTATACGGGCTGTACAGCGACATCGACCTGGCCAGAAGAGTGAAGGTCCAACGACTGAGGTGGCTGGGTCATGTAGAGCGAATGGACGTCAATGCTCCGGCCCGGAAGATCTTCGAATCCACACCCGAGGGACGGCGCAGTAAAGGAAGACCGCGACTCAGGTGGCGCGCGCAAGTGGAAGGGGACCTTAACCAACTTAGCGTGCGAAACTGGAGACAGCTGGCCAAAGATCGTGCTGGCTGGAGACGCTTGTTGGTTGAGGCCCAGGTCCACCCCGGACTGTAGCGCCACCTTAAGTAAGTAAGTAAGTCGATATCGTTAATATATAGCAGAAAAAGGAATACCCCCAATACTGAACCCTGCGGTACTCCTACACTCACTTCGCATGCATTAGCAATATCATTATTAACTACTGTTCGCTGAGTACGACCGGTTAAATAGGATTTAAACCATTCAAGTTCATTATCTTTTATTCCGTACTTCATTAGTTTTTTTACGAGGATCTCACGATCTACCGTCTCAAAAGCTTGTTTAAAATCCAGAAATACAGCTACAATTACCTTTTTTTCATCAATCTTATTTTTCCAATCTTCAATCACCCAGTTTAAGGCAGTTTCACACGAGTGTCCCTGTCTAAATCCCGATTGATGTGCCATAATGTAAATATTTTCCTCTATATAATCTCTGAGTTGTTGTTCCTAGTGGAAATGTTTTTTCATACAAGGGCAGCATATTAACAGGTCTAAATTCTTCAGCTAAACACGTGTTTATAACTTTTTCAATAGGTCTAATCATAGACTCCTTCCATCTACTGGGGAAATAACCTGCTGCCATAGATTTGTTAAAGAGTTCTCTCAATACTGGACCTAATATTTCTATTCCATCTAAAAACATATTCGCGCTCATAAAATTATAATCTCTTTTTGTACCCATTTTCTTTAACATTGTCACAATGTCTTTTGTACGTAGGTATATTTTTAAATTTGAACACAGTATCTACCTGTTTCTTTAATGATACTCGTATCTTCAACGCTATATACAAAGAACGTATTAAACTCACATGCAATGTGCTTACTACCATACACTGTATTTCCATCCAATGTTACATTAGAGATTTCACTCTGCTCTTTATTTAAAACAAGTTGCTTAATGTTATTCCACGTATCTTTTTGGTTTCGCGCTGAGTTAATCTTATTCCTTATAAAGTTATCCTTCAGATACCGCAATTCGCTCTTGTAAAAGGGTGTCACTGTCAAACAGCTTCAGTTTGGTTTGCAATTTAACCATGGATCGTCTTACAAATGAACAACGCTTGCAAATTATTGAATTTTACTATCAAAATTCGTGCTCGGTTCGAAATGTTCATCGCGCGCTGCTTCCATTTTATGATCGGCATTCTCGACCTTCTGAGCAGTCTATTCGGAAGAATATTCGGGCCGGTCAATTGGCCGCCTAGATCGTGCGGTTTGACACCATTAGATTATTTTTTGTGGGGGTATGCCAAGGCTAATGTGTATAGGGACAAGCCCGCTTCGATTGACGCACTGGAAGCCAACATCCATGCATTCATTCGTGAGATACCGGCCGATATGTGTGAAAGAGTATGCCAAAATTGGACTCAGCGGATGGGCTACCTGAGACGCAGCCGCGGTCAACATTTGCATGAAATTATCTTTAAACATTAAATTGCAAGGTTCAAACTATCGATTCAAATAAATATTTCATTCATTTTTTCGAATTTGTTGTGTTTTTTTTTTTAAAAAAGTTCTAAACCTCTTAAAAAATCACCCTTTATAAATTTCTTGCTAGTTTATACTCATCCCAAGATTGTCTATTATTTCTATACTTTGCTATTTCGTAGCTATTTATTTTAATATTTTTTAGTCTTTTTAGCTTTTTGTTATACCATTGACATTCATTTACACGTACTCTCTTTTCTATTACCATTTCCTTAACGATTATACACATTTAATTAGTAAACAAATCGGACAATTCATCTACATTACTGTTTACAATATCTACGCCAACAAAGTCACTGGAAAACAGTTTAGAATAAAAAACATTTCGATTATAGTTAATTATTTTATATTTTTTATTAGTATTTGTATTAATTTTAGTTTTCATAGTTATGTCAATATTAATTGTCTCGTGAGCACCTATTTTAAAATATTTACTGTTTTTTGCTTTTATTTGCTTGTTATTTGTAATGACGTAATCTATTAGTGTGGACGATTGATCCGTTATTCGTGTCGGTTGATCATTAATAACAGATAAATTGTTTGCACAACAAATAGAGTTAATTTGATATTTTTAAGTAGAATCACTGAGCCAATCAATATTCAAATCACCTACTACAATCAATTCTCTATCCATAACAATGTTTTCAATGAACTCTCCGAACATAGCGCAAAATTGGGCCTTTGAAAAACTAGGCCTCTATATACTACTACAAATTTCACCAATCGTTCGCACATCACCTACATCAATTTCTAAACAATATGTTCCATTATAATCTCTAACCTCTTGACCCATTCGGTAACATAATGGGTATTTTATATAAACCGAGACACCACCGGTGTGGCTTGACGTACTTAAAACTGCTATATCATTATATTAATACGTGAACATCAAAAGTTTCGGTACACTTTTTAAGTATTTATCATGAAATGAGGAGAATGAAACTTATGTTATTTGAAAGGTACTGTGCCATAGATGTGCACAAACACAAAATCGTGGGTATATGACGCCATTAAGGCTGGTAAAATTAAGTTATGAATTCCCCATACAAAACAGGTAATTGAAAAGATTTTGGTGACAATCAATTTTTCGCCACCATATTACCATAGCAACGTATTCAAATATAAAACATCTTAGATTAGAACCTTTTTCCGATGGACCAGCTCATTTATGTATTTTTTTCGATATCTAGATGTCGCTCTTTTCGTTTGTAAAAAAAAATACATGCAGTAATAAGGAAAATAATTGTGGTACGATTTTTAGTATTACGTTCTTATAAAAGGTATGGTCGATTTTCGACCACAAGCCATACTAGTTATGATTAAACCCGCAACATTTGAAACATCTTTTTACTATAACACTTTCATAACAAACGCACTCATCCCATTGAATAAATATTTTGTTCATTTTTAAAATATCTGTAAAAGCTTCTTCATCCACTTCTATTATTGCATTGTAAAAATGCTGTTTTTTTAATGATTTAAATACTTTCACACACTTTAGCTCTTTAAATTAAATTTTTTTGTTTTGGGCAATAATGGCATCTTTTATTTGTGTTTCCGTTAACAATTCCCTCATTCCATGCACTAATATTTTCGGGTTACGCATCTCGCTTACTTTAATATGGGTTGAAAGTCGCTAATGGGTAGGTATAGGAGAGAAATGTCAAATCGTCGATGCAATTCGCCGGTGGTATACTTACTTACTTACTTAACGGGCTCCCGACCCGTGGAGAGTCTCTGCCTGAGACACTGCAGCCTTCCATCCTCTGCGATCCCGGGCACGCTGCTTCCAGTTATCCAGACCAAGCGCTCTGGCATCCGCGATGGCTTGGTCTTTGAAACGGAGGTTCGGTCTTCCTTGTCGTCTCGAACCTGGCGGCTGGGATTCGAAGATCCTCTTAGCTGGAGCATTATTGTCCATTCGCTCGATGTGGCCGAGCCAATGTAGTCGACGTATTTTGGCCTTTTGGACTACATCCACATCTTGGTACAGCTCATAGAGTTCGCGGTTGTATCTTCTCCTCCATTCGCCCTCCTCGCACACAGGACCAAAAATCCGTCGAAGAATTTTTCTTTCGAAGGAGCCCAGTATCAGCTCTCCCTTCCTGCTTATCGTCCAGCACTCGGCGCCATAAAGCAGAACTGGCAGGATAAGGGATCTGTAAAGCATACATTTTGTCCTTCGAGTTAGGAGTTTTGAACCCAATTGTTTTGCCAAACCGAAGTAGCAGCGGTTTCCTAGGGTAATTCTTCGCCGGATCTCCACTAGGATGTCATTTGTGGAGTTCATGTTTACTCCGAGGTAGATAAACTCCTTAACTACCTCGAAATTGTTGCTATCAATAGTGACGTTCTGTCCTAGGCGGTGGACAGATGCTTGTTTGTTTGTTGATAGCATGTACTTAGTCTTGTCCTCATTTACTACAAGACCAACGAATTTCGCCTGTTCTTCAATCGCCGTAAAAGCCTCTATCACGGCACGCTGGGAGCGACCGATGATGTCAATATCGTCTGCATACCCCAGTAGCTGGACGGATTTGTTGAAGATAGTGCCTTCCGTGTTGACACCTGCCCTGCGCACTATCTGCTCTAGCACGAGATTGAAGAAGTCACATGATAGTGCGTCTCCTTGCCGAAATCCGGTGCATGTTTGGAATAGTTCGGAGGAACTACTTCCAAATTGCACGTTGCAGCGTGTGTTCTCCAGCGTCACGCTACATAGCTGGATCAGTTTTGCCGGGATCCCGAATTCGGCCATCGCCACATAAAGCTCCTGACGATGAATGCTATCATATGCGGCTTTAAAGTCGATGAAAAGGTGGTGAGTCTCGACTTGAAATTCATTGGTCTTTTCCAGGATTTGCCTCATTGTGAAAATTTGGTCTATAGTCGATCTGCCGGGCCGGAAGCCACACTGGTACGTGCCGATTAGTGTGTTGCAGAACGGTTTGAGACGTTCACACAGTACGTTGGATAGGATCTTGTATGCGACATTAAGCAGGGATATGCCTCGATAGTTCTTGCAAGACATAGGATCGCCTTTTTTGTAGATGGGGCATATGGAGCTGATAGTCCAGTCATCGGGCATACTTTCTTCCACCCATACTTGGTTGATGATTTGGTGCATGCGCCCTACCAAAACATCACCACCGTATTTGAAGAGCTCCGCTGGTAAACCATCAGAGCCGGCGGCCTTGTTGTTCTTTAGCTTTTTTATTGCTAAGCCAACTTCTTCCATACTGGGCGGTGGAACTGGATCTTCATTGACTGGACGTGGGTTCTCTTCTTGCCCTATCACTCTCTCTACATGATGCCCATTTAGCAGCTGCTGGAAGTGCTGCTTAAAAACATCTACTATTCCCTGCGCTTCGGTGACTAGGTTTCCATCACTGTTTCGAAGAGCCTGCGTTCCGGTCTTGAAGCCAGCAGCCAGTTGCTTGGCTTTCTTGTAGAACTTCCGGATGTTGCTTCGATCGCGGGACTCTTCGATCTCCTTGAGCTGGGAGACTGCGTAGGCCCTCTTCTTTCTACGCAGGATTTTCTTCTCCTCCCTCCTCCTGGCTCGATACTCTTCCCTCGCTGCCCTTGTTTTGCGCTGCAGCGCCTTCATATGTGCATCTTCTGTCACCTTCTTCCTGCGTACGCATTCATCATCATACCACGGGCTCTTTCTCTGGGGTGGCTGGTACCCTAAGGTGGTTTCGGCTACCTCTTTGATGATGTCGCGATACTGGGACCACTGGGTGTTGGCATTTGTGGTAGGTGAATGCACTGCGGAGAGTTTCTCACTCAGGCGCTCTTTGTAGACTCTGGCTACTCCAGGTGTGCTAAGGCGTCCAACGTTGAATTTCTTCTTCTGGGCGGAACGCAGCTTCTTCTCGTTGGATAGTCGAGCTCTGAACTTAGCCGCAACAAGAAAATGGTCAGAGTCGACGTTTGCCCCGCGGAATGTGTGCACGTTGAGGATGTTGGATGCGTGCCTCGCGTCGATTAGCACATGGTCGATTTGGTTGGCGGTTCGACCGTCTGGAGAGCGCCAGGTTGCTGTGTGGATCCTTAGCCTTGGAAACCTAGTGCTACTTATCACCGTATTACGAGCTGCCGCGAAGTCAGTTAGTCGGTAACCGTTGTCTGTGGTCGTTTCGTGGATTCTGTGTTTACCAACTAACCCGCCAAAGATGTTTTCCTTTCCGATTTTAGCATTGAAGTCCCCGAGCACAACTTTGACATCGTACTCCGGACAGGCTCCGTAGGCTCCATCCAGGAGGTCATAAAACTCCTCCTTGATAGGGTCTTCAGCCTCGTCGGTAGGGGCGTGTGCACATATTAGGCTTATGTTTTGGAAAGTAGCTTTGATGCGGATCACAGCTAGGCGATCACTTATCGGCTTAAAGTCAATGACTTTTGTCCTAAGCCGGTTTCCCACGACGAATCCGCATCCTAATACATGCAATCTTTTATGGCAGCTGTAATAAATATCGCAATTTTTCCTTTTCATCATACCTGATCCTATCCATCGTATCTCCTGGATCGCGGTAATATCTGCCTTGTACCGCGTGAGGACAGACTCAAGTTTTTGAGTAGCACCTGGGGTGTACAGCGTTCGCACGTTCCAGGTACATACTCTCAAATCGTTGTCCGTTGACGTTCCGGGTCTAGTTGCCGTTTGAGGGAAATCGTTATCCGAGGCTTCACGTGTCTCTCCCATAACTAGTGTTTTTTTAAATGGTCGGGAAGTTACCCCGACGGCACAACCCCCAACCTGGAGGGCCAGGCCCTTGACCTTAGGACAGCAGGCCGGTTATTCCGGTGCCAGTAACCCACTCTGGGATGTGAGCGCTGCCGTTGGCCCATTAAGGGTTCATCCGCCACCAACTCTTCTCCAACACCCTGGCTCGGTATTGGAAATCCCTATAGACCTGGTATCCGAATATGTCAGAGCAGCTCTATAGGGATTACACTAAATAGTTCGGCCTGACTGGAACTGTAGACGCCACCGTTGGCTCCATCTAGGGAACTCCTCCGCTGCCGTCTGGTACCAGAGGAGGTGTCTTACTGAGAAAACAACACTCCTCCCCCCTCTCTCGTCTGCGGTATATGGTGGGGGAAAAGTGCACCAGGTAGCCGGTTGAATGCTACAGTCTCGGCCGCTCAGCTGGGGTGGGTTCAGGCCTTTAACAACTAAATTTAAATTATGAGGACTAAAACGTAATGAGTACTTAACCTTTCTTTGAGATGATGAATATAATCTTTGATTCGATTACAGTGGGCGGCACACAATCTTTTTAGAAGGAATTGTGAAACCTTACCGAAAAACTTCTCGATGATAGATTTGCGAAACGAACTTGAAGAATTGAGAAAATAAATAAGAAGAATGGGTTTTCACTTCGTTATAAAACTCCGTGAGGAGAAATGGTGTTTTATTTAGCGAATTGGTTGGGTAGTGAAACAAAATGATGGCCGCTGATGAAATGGCCCACTATCGCTTCTTCCCGAATTTCTTACGGTTGTATGAACGGGTCGCGTGTCCCGCTTTTCTGGGATTTTATCGAAACGAAAACCAACGTAATGATATTTGTATGATACTAGCTGACCCGGCGAACTTAAAATATAACTACTTATTGAGAAATACATGCTACGATCCGCAAAAATGTGAAGTAGAAGTCTTTTCTGAAATGGGACCAGGCTTAAGAATATTAAAATGTGTTATTAGTAATATTTTGACATGCTAAAGTCTGAAGTTTAAATATGAGCTTATCTAATAAAATAGGTTTTAAATTTTGTTATAAAATTGCGAACCCATATTGTTGAAGTAAAGAATGCAAAAAGAAGGTATTTTGTTATATTGAACCTCAAGTTTTTAAGTTATTTACTCAATTCATTTCTGGTCTCTTTTACAAGAAAAAGAAAAGCTTGTTATCTTCCCAGCGGACCGTTACAGGTGAATAGTACAAGTATTAGTTGGGAACCTGCCGTAAAATACTTAGGAATTTATTTGGACACCAAGTTGACTTTTGGAACGCATACAGCAAATACCCTTAAAAAAATTGCAATTGCGAAGAAGATGCTGTATCCTTTCATAAACCGAAAGTAGCAGCTTTCAAATGAAAATAAAATGATCATCCACTAAGTAATTTTTCAAGAAATTTTGCTTTATGGGTGCCAAGTATGGGGAAATTGTGCAATATGTCATATTAAGAAACTACAGGTTTCTCAGAATAAATTATTAAAAATGCTGCTTAATCTACCGTGGCATCACTCGACCCTGGATACTCACGATAAAGCGAATGTTGAATTGATCTTCCAAATAATTAAAGAAATAAACCAACGTTTTCTAGAACGCTGTGATTTGCTGATAATCCTCTAGCAAATGTTTTAAATACGAATTATATCTCATACGATAGTTGATATATCCTTTTGTTTTTTGTATTATTGTTGTTATTTACTATTGCTATTAATGTTAATATTTATTTATTTATTCGTCTACTTATTTATTTATTTATTGATTAACCAATTAAATTATATGTTCATTTACTTATTTGTTTGTTGTTTTATTTATTTACTTATTTATTTATTTATTTAGTTAATTTTCCTTTTATTTATTTATGGATTTAGGTATTTATTAATTTTTCATGTTTATTTATTTATTATTTATTTATTTATTTTTTTTTTTTTTTTTATTTAATTGAAGGTTTTTTCGTATTTTCCTTCAGAACTTATATTTCTTGCACAATTAAATTATTAAAATTACACTAATATATAAAAATAATGTTGCAGGAGAAAGATACAAATTATCATATCTCTGAATTGTAAAATGTGTGATAACAAATCCTACTGTAAATCTGTATACGAAATAAAACTATCTATCTATCTATCCAACCTCAAGTTTTTAAGTTATTTATTCAACTCAATTCTGGTCACACCACTTCTTAAATATGGTTATTGCATAAACAAAACAAATTTTTTCTTGATACAGTTTTTCTGTAAACAATCGGTGACAAATACCAGCAGACATGGCGATTGTTTTGTTTATGGATGAAAGAAGAAAACAATTCATACAGGATGCCTCAAATCCATTTCCGAAAAAAAAATCCCTCAAGAAAATATGGAAAAACAACAAATATCACTGTTTAGCGTTAGGAAAATACAGACGAATAGAAAAATGACATTTGTTGCGAACGATTAGAAAGTGAAAATATACTCAACATTGGAATGAAAAATTAACTTTCGATTGATAGAATGAACTTTATATCTGTTCGAAATTTAAAATACAGATTCTTCAAATTCGACACACTTTCGAAAAAATCGAATCTCAAAATAAGCATGAAATAATTCCGAGAATGCACATACTATAAATAAATAGTTGGCGCAACAAATCCGTAGGGACCTAAGGCCTTGTTTCTCACAACTATTAGTTTTGTGATTTTTTTTTTATTTTTGGGACTGATGGAAGGGAAGGACAATTTTATGCCGAGTCCAAACGGCCAATTAAGAAGCTCTTTCACGACAATTATACTCTCGGATGTTTGTCAGACATTTGCGAGATGTGGAGCAGTAGAAAAAAAAATTGTAATTTGGAACTTTTTTTTTTCGGAATTCGAACCTGGAACCCTTCGATTAGTAGTCCAACACGCTTACCACTAAGCCGACATACTGCTTCATGTAATTCGGTCAATTCAATGTTTCATTTGAAATGCCTGATGCCGAAATGTTATTTGGAAGCATGAATTGTACATTTGAATGATATCCAAAAAATGTTTTGATTCTCGTGTTGTGCCAGAAAGTAATGATCGTAATGGTTCAGGTGGATATTGTAATTCTGGTAATAGAACTTTCCCAGAAGCACAGCACATTCCAGAAGTTTTATTTTAAAATTTGAATGCATTACAATATTGATATAGCTTGTTCATTGCGCCAATAACCACAAATTTGTGCAAACTGTAATCAATGGCACTATTATATCGAAATTCAGCACCATTTAAAACAACATTATCATTGATTTGTTCAGCTCGTTGTTGTCTTTGTTGATTGATTTTGCCTTTCCTTTGATCTATTTTGCGTTCTACACGACCGACTCCCAATATCACTTCTTCGCTGAGGTGGCATTTTTGATACAAACTAGAAGAACAAATTTAATTACATATAAGAATTCACTTTATCTTATCTTCAATCTTGAAAATAAGTTAAAGGTACCATCGTAGGAACCGCAGAACTAAACTTTTTCAAAATGTTGGGAAAACATGAAAAACCTGATTGAAAACTCGAAAAAGTATTTTAACAAAATAAAAATTGATTCCTCATAAGAACATAAAACCTATTTTACAGTACAAACACATTTTTTTCCTCCGGTTTTGGTAAAAAATTTGTCATAATCTTCCAATTAGTAGTCTTCAGCTTCTCGAACGACATCTTGAGACGTCAAATAACTATAAAAATTATTCAAATCCGCACACCACACACATACGTTTTCCGATTTCAACCAACTTCGTACCGCCTTAAATTGATTAAATTATTAACATCCCTTTTGATAGTTGAACCTCTCTATTGAACTACTGAAATTCCCTTTGAATTGAATTGAGTTGAATAAATAGAAACTTTATAGATTTTCGGGCTTCTTGATCGTTTTTTTGCGCTAATGATTGAATCGAGTTGTTCCGGTCAGATTTTCAAAAATTGAGGGTTAGCATCTGTGATTGGCAACAATGAACCAATTTTATGATAAACTTGTCCTTGTATCTGTAATGTAGAAGGAAAGTATTCAAAACATAAGCTTGAACTTGTAAAAACCTCACAAATTTGGCTGTCTCTTTCAAATGCTTAATTTGAAATGCCTAAAACCGAAATTACCCTGAATGTCGGCATAAAATTATCTCGTATTATATTCGTTGCTCCAAAAGATGTCATTTTGAAGCATGAATTGTACATTTGAATGTTATCCAAAAAATGATTTGATTCTGGTGTTGTGCCAGAAAGTAATGATCGTAATGGTTCAGGTGGATATTGTAATTCTGGTAATCGAACTTTCCCAGAAGCACAACAAATTCCAGAAGTTTCATTTCCAAATTTGAATGCATTACAAAATTGACATAATTTGTTCATTGCGCCAATAACCACAAATTTGTGCAAACTATAATCAATGGCACTATTATATCGAAATCCAGCACCATTTAAAACAACATTAACATTGATTCGTTCAGCATTTTCATTAACATTTCTTGTTGTGCGATGCGATTGGATTCTCAATCTTTCTTGCTCATTACGATGTTCACGTTGTTCAGATGAATGACCTGAACTTAATGAATGAATTGAGTAAAAATTAATTTAAAAGTTAAAGTTAAAAATGCCTTTTATTTGATCTATTTTGCGTTCTACGTGACCGACTACCAATATCACTTCTCCGCTGAGGTGGCATTTTTGATACACACTAAAAAAAAAAATTTTATTATAAAAAATCAATCTTCAATAAGTTAAAGGTACCAGCGTAGGAACCGCAGGACTAAATATTTCAAAATGTTGGGAAAACATGAAAAACCTGATTGAAAACTCGAAAATGTATTTTGACAAAATAAAAATTGATTCCTCATAAAAACATAAAACCTATTTTACAGTACAAACACATTTTTTCCTCCGGTTTTGGTAAAAAATTTGTCATAATTTTCCAATTAGTAGCTTCTCGAACGACATCTTGAGATGTCAAATCACTAAAAAAATCATTCAAAAACCAAAATGTACTGAAATTCATGTGTTTTTCCAAGCACGCACAACCCACGCATACGTTTTCCAATTTCAACAACAACAAAAATGATATATAGACCAATACCAGAGATGTGTGAAAATTTGGTTAAAATCGGTAAATGCTTTAAGGCGTGAATCGGCGACAAACCAACACAATTTTAGGCTCAATTTTTATATATATAGATTTATGTGTCGTAACTAACACGGATCTATATGATATAATATATTATCTAACAAGTGCACATAAAGCACAGGGGTCTAATCGCGTAAGCACAAAACGATAGAACGATATCGTCTCGACGATGCTTCTCCTTCGTGTAGCAACCAAAATCGATAATCGTTGAAACGATTGGACGAGCATCGTTTTTTGTTGCTTCACGTTACTAATTTAAACGTCAAGTACTCTCGTCGAAACGATTCGATTGAACGATGGCTATTTTGCTATCGTTTTTGCTGCATTTTTCACTTTAAATTAGTTCTGAGAGAAGTATAAAAATATTAAAGGAAAACACACACATTCTATTCTCTTTGGAGGCGACTTGCACTTATCCGAACTGTAAAAAAAATGCATTCTTTGCCAAAAAAAAAAATGGTTATTGCACTTATTGGGAATATCAAATGAATTTCAGCTATTTGTTTTTTTTAATTTATGCATTTTTAATGCAATCAGAAAAAAATGCAATCAATTGCATTCATTGATTTCTTTTTACAATTCGCCCTTTACCAATAAAAATTCTACTACCAAGCTATCTGTTTTTGCATAAAATACCCGATTCCATGACAACGAAGAAAAAAAAACAAATTTATTCAAGAAAAGAAAAAAAAAAAAGAAAATTCCATCCCTTTTTTCAGTCCTTTAGGTGTCAAAGTTTGTTTACAGTCATGCTCAAACTGCTGAAAACGAGGACGATGAACGATTCGATTGAACGATGCGACGATGATGTTATATGATGCAAACTAAAAACGATCTCGTTTAGTTCAATCGTTTTGACGACAATCGTTTCATAAATTACGCGATTAGAGCCCTGTACTTATCTGGCTTCCTTTGTCCCCAAAACCTGTCCTGGTAGGTAACTTTCTGTCTGTCCTGCCGCTTGTATTTCGCTTCTTCCTCGCCTGCTCTGCTCCTTCCTTTCACCTTTTTTTTATCACTTCCTAACACTTAAATTCGGCTATTCAACTAATAGCACTTATAATAATTAAATTCGGCTATTCAACTAGTAGCGCTTTTCCAAAATTATTTATCGATTTCTTCACGGTTTGTAGTCGAGCTGTCTCTTGCCGATCTCGCAGTTATATTATTGTCCGCGACTGCAACACTCCGTTTCTTTTGGCGGAGGTTCGTGCGGACTCCCGTTCTTGCTCTCAATCATATTGTTAACGTTCTTTGGCGAATTCGCCCGAGTATTAGGAATATTTCCCAATCTCAAGCTTTTCACTGAACGCATTCACTCATACTTTTCACACACTGCATTCAGTACATGAAATATTCTGCTTTACAATTTCTATCCAAAATGTTAAAGACCTTTGCCAATTTACAGCTCGAGTAAAAATCGTGATAGAAATCGTTCGCGATATTATTTCCCTTAGCGGTTCTATCTTTTAACCCTATACCAAAAGCGAAAGGATTTTTCTTTAGCAGGCGAGCTATTGGAACTTACAATGCTTGGGGATCATGAGACCCTGTTCCTATCTATGGAAAGCAGAGTCTTGTGGACAGAGGTTGCTGATCAATACCAATATATTCCGTACTTTGGTTTGGTTTTCCTGTGATAATCACGTGGGCTTTCGCGAAGATTGGGATTTTGGGAATGAGCCTATAGTGTGCCATTTCTTACACATAACTTCTTTATGTTGGGGCCCTTAGCCACTGGATGCTGAGCCGTTTTCGCTGACGTTGGGTTGGACATTTCGTATTTTCTGTTATAATTTATTTACATTGTGTTGCGTTTGTGGTTATATTTTGTATGATGTGCCTCAGTTGTGTTTCGTATATTTGAGGATGACTATGTTGTGTTGGTTTGTGACTCGCTCGTGATTTGTCTTCAATGTTATGTTATCATCGACACAGACGTATACCCAACAAGATCGGCTATGTCACTTCCTCAAGAGAATAGCGGAAGGACGTGATGGTGAAAAAAGGAATGGGTCGGAAGATGGAAAGGTGGGAGACGACCACATATTTTTTTTTGACGCGTTTTTGAACGCAACAAAGTGTCACCGGCCAACATATTATATGTTTTGTACCTATATTAGTTTATTTTTATATGGGGCCCTAAATCTTAAAATCAAAAACTTGTCAACTTTACTTTATAGGATTTCTCCATAAATTTTAATTTTTACAAAATGTAGAAAAACCCATGTTCATTTTATTGAATTTGAATGGGATAATGTTTTCGTAAAAATTGTGAAAACAGGGGTCTAATCGCGTAAGCACAAAACGATAGAACGATATCGTCACGACGATGCTTCTACTTTGTGTAACAGCGACTTGCACTTATCCGAACTGTAAAAAAATATATTCTTTTGCCAAAAAAAAAAATGGTAATGGCACTTATTGGGAATATCAAATGAATTTCATCTATTTGTTTTTTTAATTTATGCATTTTTAATGCAATCAGAAAAAAATCCATCATTAAATTGCATTCATTAACTTCTTTTTACAATTCGCCCCTAATAAAAATCCTACTACCTAGCTATCTATTTTTGCATAAAATACCCAATTCCATGACAACGAAGAAAAATAAACAAATTTATTCAAGAAAAGAAAAAAAACAAAAACAATTCCCATACATTTTTAAATTTTTTAGGTGCCAAAGTTTGTTTACAGTCATGCTCAAACTGTTCAAGACGAGAACGATGAACGATTCGATTGAACGATCCGACGATGATGTTATATGAAGCAAAATAAAAACGATCTCGTTTTGTTCAATCGTTTCATAAATTACGCGATTAGAGCCCAGGTTGCTCATTTATAAATTCATACCTTTTTTTTACATTTGGCAGAAGCAAAAGAACAATTTTGGATGCAGGTAGTTCTTATTAATTTTTTTGCAGTTTTGGGTAATAAAATAGACTATTGTGTTGGTTTCTCTTTTTAATTTGGGCAAAAGCACCATTCTTTATTTTATTTACAACCCTATCCACAATTTTTCTTCGTATTATTGATATCATTTACTGCATTATTTAGGTTTTTCCACATTACCTAAATTTAGATGACAGTCTGTCTTATTTTTCGAATAATCCAATGAGTCGGTAATATTTGGAGTGCATATAAAAACCATAAAAACCTAATTTCATTTATTCTGTTCCCGTATAACTGTCAAAAACTGGCAATACATACTTACCTATTCAATAAAATAAATAATATTGCCTGTCTGGAATTGTATTTGTAGATATTACTTCAAATCGATAATATCATTAAATTTTTGGCCATGAATTCATAACTAACAGAAGTACGGCAAAAAGCTTAACTTGAAATAAATTCCATTTGCATTCAAATATCTACTACAATAAAAGATTAACCGTCATTCTTTATAAAAAGCAACGCGAACGGAATCGTTTTCTTTCATAAGTGTAAATATCCAGATTTGCCTTTCATACGTCGAAATTCCAAAACAGAAATTTCTCATCATTTCTTTTTCAAAGTAACTACTTATGTATGAAAGGATGGAACATCGCTGTGCGAGTAACAAGGAAAAGAAACCCAAACTGTTTCGGTTCACTAATCACAAGTAGTGTGATTATTCCTCTCTATTTTGGTTCTACAACAAACTTAGCAAGACAACAACGCCATCCGACGAGTTATCCGGCTAAGAAAAGTCTCTATATACAATGGCGAGAGTCGTTGTATGTAAGTTCTTATCCGAAAAGTGTTAAGGGCTGGAATTCCAAATTTTTCCTTTTCCTACTTAAGACTATCTGTCTTCCCCGCATTAATGGAGATGTTTTTAATGCTGACCCTTCCTCTGAGTTTTGACGTTCCCGTCTAAATATTTATCGCCCTTGTATTAAACATATTGTGCACCCATCTTACCACGAGTGGGTTAACCCTACGTTTTTCCAAAGCTTGCTTTAGACTTTCAAAGCATATCTTATCGAAGGCACCTTTAATGTCTATAGACAGATAGATAGATAGTTAATATATTTATTTTCTTCTGATTTTATAGTACAATAGCAATTTAATAGTCATACAATACATATATTCAATACCTAGGAAAATATAAGAAAAAGATAATCGGCCTTACTAATAATCAAACACTAATGATTTCGCGGAATGGACCTGTCAATTGGGCACCAAGATCGTGTGATTTGACACCATTGGATTATTTTCTTTGGGGATATGTGAAGTCGCTCGCCTACGCCAAAAAAAACCAGAAACGTTAGGGACTTGGAAGCCAACATTCGTGGCGTTATTGCCGACATACAGCCCCAAATGCTCGAAAAAGTGATTGAAAATTGGACCTCTAGACTTGGCTTTATTCGAAACAGCCGCGGCGGCCACATGCCCGAAATCATATTTAAACATTAATGACATAAAATTATCCTTCCAATAAAGCCAAATTGATGGACATTAAAACGATTTCGAAGTTCTATACCTCTAAAAAAAACACCCTTTACAATAAGTTTGAGAGGAAAGACCAGACGTGCAATTGCAGTTTGTCAGTTTGTATCTTAGACATTTTGATGAATGAAAGTATACGTTCGTTTCAAATCTTAACGATTGAGATAAATCGAAGAACAATATTTTAGTTTAAGAGCTAACAACTAAGTGATGTTCAGCAAACCAGTGTCGCAAAAGATTAAGTTCAGCCATCAAGTCTAAGGGACTCTTTGAACCATAAGAGAAGCCAATGTCATCCGCAAAGGCAGTAGGTGATCCTTTGAAATTAAGAGCAAACACTGAATTAATGTAGACTAAAAACAAAATGGGACCCAAAACAGAGCCTTGTGGTACACCGAGATTAAAGAACTTGACTTCGCTTCTTACTCCAGCAATTTTTACTTGTTGAGACCTGTTTCTAAAATACAATCTGAACCAATCTAGAATAAAACCACGGAATTCGGATCTTTCAAGTTTTCTCAACAGAATATTATGGTTAACCATATCAAAAGCTTTGGTTATATCGATAAATAAGCCCGCCGTGTATTTTTTTGCGTCTAGGTGTGACATTATTTGCAAACAAAACTGTAACAGTGCTTCTTCCGTCGACTTTGCTTTTTGAAAGCCAAATTGAGCTGGATTAAAGAACTTGGTTTTAGTTAAAAAAAACTCACTATCCTATTTTTCATTAGCTTTTCAAATATTTTGCTGAAAACTGGAAGAAGTGAAATGGGTCTTTAGTTACTGATTTCAGCGGAAGAACCTTGTTTGAGCAATGCAATGACATCTGCACATTTGAGATCATCAGGAAAAACACCCGCAAATACGCAGCGATTATAAACATCTGCCAAACGAAACACCCAACTCCACCTGCAGTGTAATAAATTTGAACCCTGGAATAGAGAAGTCATTTATTTTAAAGTCGTAAATATATCCAAATTTCAGCCACAAAAACAATATCTGGAAAACACGCAAAGGCATCAATGTGTGCAATAAGGGCAGAAAAATTTGTTCTCAGACTTCTAATGTTCTGGTGCACAATAAAAAGCTTGCTATTGCAATAGCGACTATTGGTAAATACATTGCCGCAGTTGGAACTACGTTGAATAGAAAGGGTAGAAAGATCATCTAATAAAAAGTTATCACAATTCATTTGGAAATTAGGATTTAATGAAATAAATGAGTGCAACATCATTAAGGGCCATTTTATTCACTATTGTTCAACTTCCCGATAACTCCGAGGTTGACCAACTTCGGAGTTGACTTGAAAGAGAGAGTTGAGCGGCAAGTTGAAAATTGTTTTTATTCACTACCTTAATTCTCAACTCCTCAGTTGAAATTCAAAAGTTGACGTACTTGCTCTTTCCGAAATATCCCTGGGATATTTGTGGCAGGTGACACAAAATATGTCAGTTTCAACTTTTGATTTGAATTTTGTGCGTTGTTTCTAGTATAATATTCGTTGTGTGCAAAGACGAAAAATTAAAAAAAAAAATGCTAAAAATTGTGTATACGCCAGAGTAGTGTTATGTAATATAATGTAAAAAAAAACCCATGAGCTCTACTCTCTCTTGGATGTTAGCCAATTTTGTCTAAGCGTGTTTTGTAGGTGAGAGGTTATATGACCATGTGCCCACTAGCTCCTAAGGAATAGACCGACAGCTAAAAGGACATTTCCTACAAGTTTGCTGCAGAGTTGCAAAAAGTTAGTAGGTGCATGGAAGCTAGGGCGTCAGGTGGTCTCTTACCCTCACCAAACGAATTATTATGACAGACTAGGCCTATGGTCCTGACGGACCTGTTGCGTTAACTATTTATTTATTTATAACTAACTAATGGTTGCAATATGGAAATAGTGGATGTAATGCGACGCAGTTGTGAACATTTTTTAATGCCTTCTATGAGAGAACAGCACTGCTAAAAATTCAAAATCGAGTTGCATTAATGTAGTCTTCGCTGCTTGAATCAAACGATTGCCAATCTGCAGCACCATCAATGTCGTTCGCTTTGAGAGACGAAAACGATAAATAAAGTCACGGTCGTCCCATTTTCAACTCTTGTATTGACGTCTCTCATGGACCAAAATCTCCTCAATAATAAATAAACATAATATCAATTTCACAAATTATTTTTATTTTATGTCCTCAAAAATAAAATATATAAAATTTCACATAAAACCAGAAGTTGAGAGCTAACGTCTACTATTTCGGGGAGTTGAGCGAACCCAAAGTTGAACAACTCTCGGTTTTCTCAACTCCGGAATATCCAAAGTTGAGCGAGTCAACTTTGAGTGAATAAAAGCAAATTCTCAAGTTGAAAATAAAAATCCCCAAGTTGTGTTCAACTTCGAGTGAATAAAACCGGCCTAAATGATTTTAAATTTTTCCCCCTTCAACCTTTCTTATGAGAATCTGATTGTTATTGTACCAAACATATTTGTACAGAGGCGGCTTCATTGATTCTTTTGTTTTCATTAGGAGAGCCGACGTATACTTCGTGAGTGAATCGTTGATGTAAATACTGGAACCGCTAAAGGGCCCAACCCATAGAAGTCTGATAGAATACACAGCACCTTATGGAAGCTGACCCATAAGCAGCGCACGAGCCGGATACGACGGATAAAGTAGGTTTACTTTCTACTTTTCTGTCCGTTGCATCCGTTTACGGTTCTCACAGCGAGAGAGGCAGCATTTTCATTGGTGGAAATATTGAGAGCATGAGAGAAACTGTTATTGTCTGTCGCCAGTTTTCTTATATGGTGGAAAAGCCTTCCATGGTAAAAAAAAATAAAAACCTCCGAATCCCTTAAATTTTTTGCTGAAATTGCATCAAAATTGATATCTGCATTTGACCACGAATAAAAACACAATGAATGTACATAAAAAGAGCTTCTGTAAATCGCTTTTTAGCAAGATTTTCTGGTATAAATATTAACAAACTGGGACTTTTATAGCAAACATAATTTAATATGATTTTTATGTCCGTAAAATATAAATTTTACTTTTAAAAGAAAGATTTATTCACAAAAGTACATTTCAAGGTAATTATTTAAAAGGGAATTTGAGTACGGTGAATAGGGAAATATTATTACGTTTCGTGGGAAATATTAGTAAAGAGTACTTTGCCACTGGCTGTCACCGTATGCGACGGGACTGCTCGTTCCTTCTAATCCGTCAATATTGACGGATCCGTCGACGCAACGGATGCGACGGATTCTATGGGCTGGGCCCTTAAATATTCTGCTGTTGCTGCTGCTACTGCTGCGATTACTTTTACTGTTGTTGTTGACAACTCCACCGATACCAGTTACATGTGTGTTGAGATTATTTTTGTTTGTTCTCTTTGCGCACATTATTCGCTGCTTTCTTGTAAGGTCAGAGAAGTTTACACAGATAATCGATTTGGCATGAGCAGATTTTTATTCGCTGCTTTTTTGTAAGGTCAGAGAAGTTTACACAGATAATCGATTTGGCCTGAGCAAATTTTGTTTGCACTTTTTTAACATAGCATTTCTAGATAATGCTCTGGAGAATATTTATTGAGAATAGTTCTTGACATCTAGCACACCAACTATTTCGATGGAATTGCTGAGAAGGTGTTGTTATTGCCAGTTAAGCTGGCTCTCCAGGCTATTTACTTTTGATTTGAGCTCCACTTTTTCGGCTCGCAACTCATTTATTGTTTGTTTCCTCTAACTTTGAAAGCTTGGCATATATCATCTGTATAGTGCATTCACCTTCGCAGTTTTTGTTGGATATTGATGTCTCATCAGCTATTGATTGTGGGTTACTTCTGTGCTCTTGCTGTGAATTAGCATTAGATTATGGCAGAGTGCAATATTTGAAGTGATAACTTCTTTAGGCGCGTTGAGAACTTTTGATATTTGATATAACCATTGAACTCGCGACGCCAATGTTGTGTAACCAATGTTGCGACACCAGTGTTCGTGAAGACTCTTGAGGCGCGTTGGGCCATTATATATAAACATTTGTTGGGCAAAACAATTCTCTTAAGGTGCCTGTCCATTTGAGAGTAAAAATGCTGAGAGCAGCTCTCGAGAGCAAACTCGCAAGTGGACATAGTCTTGAGAGTAGTTCGCGGAGAGTTAACTTTTTACTCTCGAGATTCGAGCCTTTTGAAAGTCACTCGCAAGTGGACACATGTTCTGATCACTATCGGAGATTAGCTCGCAAAATTCCAACATGGTTCGTATTTTGCGAGCAGCTGTCGAGAGTCAACATGGCAAAACAATGGACATCGGAGGAAATTAATCGACTCATAGAGAAATATAAGTTTACCTCCAAATATTTATCTTTTAAACTGTTGAAAATTGCTGGACAGACTTCTCTCACAATTCTTCCAATCGTACAGACAGGGATACGAAATAGGTACTGAAGACTGCCATATGAATCACCTGCACAGATTAAGCAATTTCATATGGAGCTTTTTTAGTTCACCTTTTAATATGATATACATATCAACTGACTTACCAGATGCCAGAAATCTAAGTGTTACCAACACACGCTCACGTACTGGTATGGCCTCCCTTAATTTGGTAGCCATTTTAAAAATAGTAGGCCCAACTGATTGAATTCTATATTCTATTTCACTGGTTGTCAAACGGCAAAAATCCCTGAACTGTTGAGCATCTTCAATTTGAAGCTCTCTTGTAATAGTAGACCCTGCACCGAGTTGACGACGACGATCTACCCATGGTTTAATCCAGCATTTCTTTTTTGCTTTATTTATTATTTTTTTTAAGAGCAGTGCTAATAATTATTAAAGCAGCGGCAACCTTTTGCTTGTAAGAATACATTTTAACTGCGGTAACTAGCAGACGAAATATATCAAGTGGACACGGTTATGAGAGTACTCTCAGTGAATCTACTCTCAAAATGTTATCAAAGAACTCGCGAGATTAAAATCCCGAAATTATTACTCTCAAATGGACAGCCACCCGAGAGTAACTCTCGAGAGTTTACTAGCGAAAGTACTCTCAAATGGACAGGCACCTTTAAGTTGTCAGATCAGCGGCATCGTTGCCAGCTTTTTTTAAGGAAAAACTGCTAAACATGAAAAAAAAAAGATGCCTTTTTCAATAAAAGAATGCCTTATTCATCAATCCAGCTCCCACTTCAAGCAAGTGGAATGAAATTGGAAACAAATTTGAAAGCTGTTTGTTGTATTAAAAAAATTGTTTTTGTTTATTTTTTCCTATATTTTTCTTTAATTTTTGATTTACTGATCCACTTTACCAAAAAAAAATTTTGGAATTCTTTTTGAAAAGGCATCTTTTTTTCAAGTTAAAAGTGGCTGGCAACGATGCCGCCAGCTCAGGCAACTTAAGAGAATTGTTTTGCCCAACTAATGTTTATATACAAGATATATCTTTTTTTTCAAGATTTTTGAGTTCCAAAATAGGTGCAAGACTTTTTACCTCAAATTCATCAAATTTCAAGATATTTGATATCAAGAATTTTAGATTTTTTTTTTTACATTAAAACAACCTTTTCTATTGGAGAAACCCGTTTTCTATAAACTCCATAATAATGAGTTATGTGAGTCGAACGGAGCCCATATACAATTTCTGTTTTACTAACGTTTCCATCTACTCTAAAGAAACATACATTTCAACGAATTTGATAAAATAACCGATGTAATATGTTTTTGGAAAAAATTGTTAGTAAAAACAGCCGATGTAAACTTCAATTTTTAAAGAATTTATTTTCAATATATTGTCGCTTCCACATTCCTTCGCTCTGCAACTGTTTAAAGAATATTTTTTTGCTGCAAATTTAAATAAAACAAAAATTCGTAATCGTTTGAGTACTGAAACAGTTGAAAGTTTAATCTTTACAAAGGATTTGTTGCTCTTTAATGGAGTAAGTTGCTATGATTCTAATATAAGCAATGAATTTCTGAGTCATTTTAATTTAAATATTTTCCAAAATTAAAAACAAAAAAACAAGGACATTATTGGGTATACCTACATATATAAATACGATATACCTACATGTACCTACATAGTTAGGTACCTACTGAATTTTGTCGAACAAAATATGTATAACAGTTTATGTTAAGTACTTCAAAATTGTACTTTATATTTCGTTCTTTTTCTATTTTGAAAAAATTTTGAAAAAAAGATTTTTTATTTCCGAAAAACAAGATTTTTAGATTTTTCATCTGGCAACACTGCTTACAAGTTGTTTTCAATGTTAATGTGGGAAAGTGTGTTTGCCTTTGCCATGCTAAAGTAATTTGAGAGACTTGTGGTTTCTTAAGTTTCACTGGTATTCATTTTAAAGAATACCAATTAATTAAACTCCATATTTCATGCATTTGTAAATTTACGTTTTAAGCAATAGATTGCAATTTTTGTGTGTAAAATAGTACATCCATCCCATCCACTCTATTTTTATTTCTGTAGTATCTTTAGTAGTATATTTACTTGCTGTTCACACACTGAACCAATCATAACAAATTAAGTGTCAAAAATAAGATATTTTCGAGGTGCTTGGTTTTTGCATTTTTAGTTTTTTAAAATATTTACAATTGAAAAAGTTTAAGTTTACTACATAAAATTTCAACTACGCAGTTGTGTACAAACTATGATTCAGGAAAAAAGAATTCTTTCATTCATCATGCCCGTAGCGCCGTAGCCGGAAACATAACTCCCGCGCACCTACCCGATTCCCCCCGCAAATTTTGTAACGAAAATTCTCTCTTAAATTTCCTATCTGTGAATACGTGTGAAGCAGCAAAAAAAGAAATTCTAAAGGGCGGGTGGTGTCATAAAATTTTTAAAATTTTACTTTTAAATTACGGTTTGTTTCATAAAAAAATCGAGGGAATTTGAGTTTAGTGAAAACTCAAAAATTAATACGCTTCGTGGGAAAAATAAACAGAGAGCGCTAAAAACCCTGCTGAGAGTTAGTGTTTTTGGTGAGTTTCTGTCAGCTGATAATAAAGATAAGAATTGATTAAGAACATTCAAATTTAAAATATGCTCTAGGGGAAAGATATAAACATTTCTCTGTGTATATGATTTTTGAGTTAAATATTATACGTTTCGTGGGAAATATTAGTAAAGAGTACTTTGCCACTGGCTGTCACCGTATGCGACGGGACTGCTCGTTCCTTCTAATCCGTCAATATTGACGGATCCGTCGACGCAACGGATGCGACGGATTCTATGGGCTGGGCCCTTAAATATTCTGCTGTTGCTGCTGCTATTGCTGCGATTACTTTGACTGTTGTTGTTGACAACTCCACCGATACCAGTTACATGTGTGTTGAGATTATTTTTGTTTGTTCTCTTTGCGCACATTATTCGCTGCTTTCTTGTAAGGTCAGAGAAGTTTACACAGATAATCGATTTGGCATGAGCAGATTTTTATTCGCTGCTTTTTTGTAAGGTCAGAGAAGTTTACACAGATAATTGATTTGGCCTGAGCAGATTTTGTTTGCACTTTTTTAACATAGCATTTCTAGATAATGCTCTGGAGAATATTTATTGAGAATAGTTCTTGACATCTAGCACACCAACTATTTCGATGGAATTGCTGAGAAGGTGTTGTTATTGCCAGCTCCACTTTTTCGGCTCGCAACTCATTTAGTTGTTGTAAAAAATTATTGTTTGTTTCCTCTAACTTTGAAAGCTTGGCATATATCATCTGTATAGTGCATTCACCTTCGCAGTTTTTGTTGGATATTGATGTCTCATCAGCTATTGATTGTGGGTTACTTCTGTGCTCTTGCTGTGAATTAGCATTAGATTATGGCAGAGTGCAGTATTTGAAGTGATAACTTCTTTAGGCGCGTTGAGAACTTTTGATATTTGATATAACCATTGAACTCGCGACGCCAATGTTGTGTAACCAATGTTGCGACACCAGTGTTCGTGAAGACTCTTGAGGCGCGTTGGGCCATTATATATAAACATTTGTTGGGCAAAACAATTCTCTTAAGGTGCCTGTCCATTTGAGAGTAAAAATGCTGAGAGCAGCTCTCGAGAGCAAACTCGCAAGTGGACATAGTCTTGAGAGTAGTTCGCGGAGAGTTAACTTTTTACTCTCGAGATTCGAGCCTTTTGAAAGTCACTCGCAAGTGGACACATGTTCTGATCACTATCGGAGATTAGCTCGCAAAATTCCAACATGGTTCGTATTTTGCGAGCAGCTGTCGAGAGTCAACATGGCAAAACAATGGACATCGGAGGAAATTAATCGACTCATAGAGAAATATAAGTTTACCTCCAAATATTTATCTTTTAAACTGTTGAAAATTGCTGGACAGACTTCTCTCACAATTCTTCCAATCGTACAGACAGGGATACGAAATAGGTACTGAAGACTGCCATATGAATCACCTGCACAGATTAAGCAATTTCATATGGAGCTTTTTTTAGTTCACCTTTTAATATGATATACATATCAACTGACTTACCAGATGCCAGAAATCTAAGTGTTACCAACACACGCTCACGTACTGGTATGGCCTCCCTTAATTTGGTAGCCATTTTAAAAATAGTAGGCCCAACTGATTGAATTATATATTCTATTTCACTGGTTGTCAAACGGCAAAAATCCCTGAACTGTTGAGCATCTTCAATTTGAAGCTCTCTTGTAATAGTAGACCCTGCACCGAGTTGACGACGACGATCTACCCATGGTTTAATCCAGCATTTCTTTTTTGCTTTATTTATTATTTTTTTTAAGAGCAGTGCTAATAATTATTAAAGCAGCGGCAACCTTTTGCTTGTAAGAATACATTTTAACTGCGGTAACTAGCAGACGAAATATATCAAGTGGACACGGTTATGAGAGTACTCTCAGTGAATCTACTCTCAAAATGTTATCAAAGAACTCGCGAGATTAAAATCCCGAAATTATTACTCTCAAATGGACAGCCACCCGAGAGTAACTCTCGAGAGTTTACTAGCGAAAGTACTCTCAAATGGACAGGCACCTTTAAGTTGTCAGATCAGCGTCATCGTTGCCAGCCTTTTTTAAGGAAAAACTGCTAAACATGAAAAAAAAGATGCCTTTTTCAATAAAAGAATGCCTTATTCATCAATCCAGCTCCCACTTCAAGCAAGTGGAATGAAATTGGAAACAAATTTGAAAGCTGTTTGTTGTATAAAAAAAATTGTTTTTGTTTATTTTTTCCTATATTTGTCTTTAATTTTTGATTTACTGATCCACTTTACCAAAAAAAAAATTTTGGAATTCTTTTTGAAAAGGCATCTTTTTTTCAAGTTAAAAGTGGCTGGCAACGATGCCGCCAGCTCAGGCAACTTAAGAGAATTGTTTTGCCCAACTAATGTTTATATACAAGATATATCTTTTTTTTCAAGATTTTTGAGTTCCAAAATAGGTGCAAGACTTTTTACCTCAAATTCATCAAATTTCAAGATATTTGATATCAAGAATTTTAGATTTTTTTTTACATTAAAACAACCTTTTCTATTGGAGAAACCCGTTTTCTATAAACTCCATAATTATGAGTTATGTGAGTCGAACGGAGCCCATGTACAATTTCTGTTTTACTAACGTTTCCATCTACTCTAAAGAAACATACATTTCAACGAATTTGATAAAATAACCGATGTAATATGTTTTTGGAAAAAATTGTTAGTAAAAACAGCCGATGTAAACTTCAATTTTTAAAGAATCTATTTTCAATATATTGTCGCTTCCACATTCCTTCGCTCTGCAACTGTTTAAAGAATATTTTTTTGCTGCAAATTTAAATAAAACAAAAATTCGTAATCGTTTGAGTACTGAAACAGTTGAAAGTTTAATCTTTACAAAGGATTTGTTGCTCTTTAATGGAGTAAGTTGCTATGATTCTAATATAAGCAATGAATTTCTGAGTCATTTTAATTTAAATATTTTCCAAAATTAAAAACAAAAAAACAATGACATTATTGTGTATACCTACATATATAAATACGATATACCTACATGAACCTACATAGTTAGGTACCTACTGAATTTTGTCGAAAAAAATATGTATAACAGTTTATGTTAAGTACTTCAAAATTGTACTTTATATTTCGTTCTTTTTCTATTTTGAAAAAATTTTGAAAAAAAGATTTTTTATTTCCGAAAAACAAGATTTTTAGATTTTTCATCTGGCAACACTGCCTACAAGTTGTTTTCAATGTTAATGTGGGAAAGTGTGTTTGCCTTTGCCATGCTAAAGTAATTTGAGAGACTTGTGGTTTCTTAAGTTTCACTGGTATTCATTTTAAAGAATACCAATTAATTAAACTCCATATTTCATGCATTTGTAAATTTACGTTTTAAGCAATAGATTGCAATTTTTGTGTGTAAAATAGTACATCCATCCATCCATCCACTCTATTTTTATTTCTGTAGTATCTTTAGTAGTATATTTACTTGCTGTTCACACACTGAACCAATCATAACAAATTAAGTGTCAAAAATAAGATATTTTCGAGGTGCTTGGTTTTTGCATTTTTAGTTTTTTAAAATATTTACAATTGAAAAAGTTTAAGTTTACTACATAAAATTTCAACTACGCAGTTGTGTACAAACTATGATTCAGGAAAAAAGAATTCTTTCATTCATCATGCCCGTAGCGCCGTAGCCGGAAACATAACTCCCGCGCACCTACCCGATTCCCCCCGCAAATTTTGTAACGAAAATTCTCTCTTAAATTTCCTATCTGTGAATACGTGTGAAGCAGCAAAAAAAGAAATTCTAAAGGGCGGGTGGTGTCATAAAATTTTTAAAATTTTACTTTTAAATTACGGTTTGTTTCATAAAAAAATCGAGGGAATTTGAGTTTAGTGAAAACTCAAAAATTAATACGCTTCGTGGGAAAAATAAACAGAGAGCGCTAAAAACCCTGCTGAGAGTTAGTGTTTTTGGTGAGTTTCTGTCAGCTGATAATAAAGATAAGAATTGATTAAGAACATTCAAATTTAAAATATGCTCTAGGGGAAAGATATAAACATTTCTGTGTGTATATGATTTTTGAGTTATACTGCGCGTAATAATAACAATTTTAATATCGACTTTAAATTTACGGAAGCTCACATTTGCGAAATTTGTATGGAAGATATAACCACTGTGAACTACTCGTACTTAAATTTAGTAAGGCCCAATATTTTCATGGAGATTCCGTTTATTAATGGAAAACAAAAAAAAAAAAAATTATTGAAAAATTTGATACAATTGACATAGTTAAAAATTGCATTTGAAATCAATTGCGTCAGCCGAGAATATTAATAATTTAGTTTTATAATAAAAAGAAAAAGTCGAATAGACACAATTAACAAAAATTTATTTTCTTTAAAATGTACGGGAAAAAACGAAACAGAATGAATTGTCAGACATCTGTCAGGATTCTATGTGCAAGTGTATGCGTGCGGCTAATTCACTTTAACGTGGCTGTCACATAGAAACACGGAAAACAGCTTGTAGGCAAATTCTCTTAAGTTGTAAGAGCTGACGGTCAGCGTTGCCACTTCCAAAGAAGAGGAGCGTAGATCATGTAAAAAAAAATGCAGATACACGAAACACGAATTCAAATTTCAAATAAGCTCTCAGAGTCAGGATCCCGTTAGTCTAGCAGAAAACGAGAAAACAACAGAAAGATAGACAGAGACAGAGGCAGAGATTAGTTTCATGATTCATGATATCATGAATAAAAGCAGCCAAGGCCAACTCTTTTCATCTCAAAAGAAAATATGGCCAAGTTCACAATAAGCTGGCTTCTTTCTTTTTTTACAGTGGTTATTTTTATGCATGGTTTTTCTATGCATGACAGTTAACGGTACAGCTGTCCAAGAGAGGGTTTATCAAATAAAAAAAGTGCAGTAGATTGGATTTAGTGGCAGCAGGTTTAGTTTTTGCGAAAAGTGAAGTAGATGTAGATCTCTCTCTTGCTCTTGCAGCAAAGTGGGAACGGTGCTGACGGTCTATTTAATACAAACGACACCACGAAAGAGAGTCAACGGCCGAAGAGAGTTACAGTCATAGGAATCTAAGAGAGAATTTTAAAAATTTTGTTATGTTATTTCAAAACAGTTTTGTTGTCAGTTGGCCTAATATTATAAATTCTAGACCCGATTGATATAAATATTTAAATGAGTTACTCGAAGTACTAATTCTACGCAGATGAAGTCGCGGGTACTAGCTAGTATGCATTATTTTTCATGTATACAATAGCGCATTAAACGAAAATGGAAATAGTAGTATAATTTTTGTAGTAGTAATTTATAGTAATGAATTATAAAACACTTCATTTAAAAGTATTTCCTGCACAATAAAATATTGTCTGACGATTCAAAAAATAGACGTAGTTGTTCAAGTTTTCCCTTCTATCGGCACTCTGCACTGTTTTTTTTTGCTGATCAGAAACTACCGGCACTGATGTATATAATGAGCGGCGTCTAAGCACTGCACATTCATCACAACGATAGGGATTTAAAATAATTAGCATCTTCAGTGATATTTACACAGAAACAATGAAAAAAGTTCTTGCAATCAATGCAATTTATTTTTTTGTACTGATACGATCAATTTTCAAGGAACACACAGAACAGCATTTGGTTAACCAAGCATGTGAGGATAACGGTAAGCTTTAAGACAACATTTTTTCTCTCAAACTAAGCATATAATGATGCTCTATTATTAAATATATAAAACACATATGTGTCATTGCAATATATATGAAGAGAGGCTAACAGTAAGGTGAAGGTGAACCTATTCAGATGAGCAGCAGTGTATTTCCGAACCAATTACGTCTAGCATTGCATTAGATATAATATACCATCCGGCCCAGCAGTTTTTAAGCGTGAGAATGTTCCTACCGGACCTTTGACCACCTCTGGTGTTACGATCCGTTCTGCTTCCATCCTATCCATCCTATTCGCTCCTAGTTGTTTCCTTGGAACCCAGGGCAGATCTGACTTATAGCTCCCTGAAAAGTGTACCTCCATTAGGAACTCATTTGTGTGATCCAGTATTTCCAGTATTTGTGTGATCCAGTATGTACTCCTCATACTCGAGCAAAAGTCCCTCCATGACTCTCTTTTACGTCATTGCAGGCTTTCCTTTCAGCCTTATTTAGCTTTTCAAGTTCCCGGCACCACCAAGGCCCAGGATCTTGTTTTTACACTAAAGTAGGTGTGCAAGCCACTAGGTACGCATCTTCAACAGCTGATTGCAGAAGCTGAAGAAGTTGGAATCGAAGACTGTTCGAGCTGGAGCGTTGGTGTCCATTCACTCTACATGTCCCAGTCATCTCGCACGATTGACACGTACTTTTCTGACCAGGTCTATGTCGCTGTACAGCTCGTAGAGTTCGCTGTTAAATCTCCTCATCCAAAACCGGACAACGCAAACAGGACCGAAAATCACTCGAAGAATTTTGAGTTCCAAGCGACCAAGAGATCTTCATTCGCCTTTGATATAGTATATGCTTCTGCACCATACAGCAGGACTAGAATGATGAGTGTCTTAAATAAAGGATCTTTAGTGTTTCTCGACAAGGCCTTACTCAGTGGCGGAGATATTAAGGGCGGCAAATCGTGCCACAAAATCACTGATGATAACAAGATTAACAAGAAATAACTCAAATGCAAAGTATCGTAATATTTTAAAGGACCGCGTACCGTCATGGCCGATATGGCAATCAATTGTGACGGCGCCCATTTGGCCAATATCATCTTCTCGACTTGACCAATACAATTCTAAAGGTTCAAATAAACATAATCAAAAAAGAGAATCGAAGTTTTTCATTTAGAAAAAAAATAAGAGCCAAACAACATCGGATGACTTCTTTTGGCCCATCTTGTAAATAGAAAGATTAGGTAGGTACCTATTGTTAATAAGCGCGTGTCAGTCAAGCTCGTGCGGTCGCGCGTGCTGTGCGACTCGCCGCTGTGACCCCGTGCCCCGACGCTGCCTACCCACCCACGCCTTACTCGCTTGCCCGCTCGTGACTGCGATTTGCGATAGTTATGTCAACCAGAGGTGCCAGATTCCACGATTTATAGTATTTTTACGTTTTTAGGACTTAAAACCTATTCCACGATTTTTGAGCGAAAAAAGCATAAAATTCAAAGATTTTTCAAATTTATCGAATACAGAAATTCATTTGCAATTTTCTAAATAAAATCTAAAAATGTGAAGGTGAAGTAAAACCCGCACATCTGTAGTTCTGCTTAATGCTTATGCATACTGCTTTTTAAGTAAATGTGCGTGTACAGTTAGTGTACAGCCATGGAACAAACTGTATCGAAAAATGTTTATGGTAGCGTAATAAGCTGCTCGAGCTAAACTAAACTCTAAACATCAGCTAAAGTCCTAGGTAAATTTTGACAAAGAGTACGCCAAGTGGATAAGTGTCAGAGAAAACAGCTGTTCTTTGAAAAACTTCCTTCAAAAATTGGATTCTCTCTTATTTCAACTATTTCTAATTCTAGGTACTTTTCGTCCATGTAATAATTAAATAAGCTCATCCCTGCATAGTTTTCCGCAACAGAACAACAAATATACAACGATCTGTCAGAATATAGCTTGAGACCTATTAAATGGGCACGTTAAATTTTGTCCAATCGTCCCCATAACCTCGTAAAATATTACATATAAACTAGCTTTATAAGTTGGCTTTTATTTAAACAATTTTCTGAATCAATTAAAAGTGGGAAGAAATTTAAATTATGAATTATGTATCTAGTCTATAATGATGGGTGCTGAGAAAGGGACGGCACATGGCCTGGGTCCGCCACTGGCCTTACTAATCAATTGCATTCTTAGGCCGAAACAGCGGCTCACAATAATTCTATATATGTATATTCGGATGCTTAAAACTTGAAAACGACTGGACCGTAATTATTAAAAAAAAAAAAGTAGGAAAATTCTCAACAGGTGGAGGAGCTGTATGCGCACATTTCGTTTTTCAGTTCAATTCAATTATATTCTATAATATACATAGGTATGTAATTCCTTCTGGGTAAAACTCTATGACGTTATAACTCAATAACCGCTGAGCCAATTTTCACGATTCTTTTTTGTTTTGTTCGTATTGTTGTATTTAGGCAGACTTAAAAGAAATCATACTTTTGGACCCGATAGGTGGCACTGTTGTCGATCTCCGAAAACACTCAACCCATTCCAATCAAATTTTGTGGATGGGTATAGTTGGTTCCAGATTGAAAGATAGAATACTTGTCATGGTGATTAAACCAGACAGCGTTATCATTTTGTTGCTCTATTTTCTAACGTGTAAGATTTCATATGTCTGTTCCCAGCAAGATCAGCAGAATAAAATGCTCACGATTAATCGCTGACTGTGCTTGACACCTGGTAATTTAAGTTGTAAATATTTGTACCTAACGTAAGCAATATTTTAGTATTTAAGCAAGAAGAATAATAAATACGGTTTCATTCGTAAAGAAAAGCTCTTAGAGAATTATCATTAGACTTCCCCCCACCAGTGGTAAGGGGTCTTGCAACATTTTCTCTAATCTTTGCATATGGTCCTTCGAGTCATTAAAACGAATCAGTGAATACATTTTACATAATATACTACTCCAGTATATAAAACAAATACCAAGCGTTGCCAGGGCTAACACTGGTAGTGAAAAAAAAAGTGAATACATTTTACATAATATACTACTCAAGTATAGAAGACAAATAACAAGCGTTGCCAGGGCTAACACTGGTAGTGAAAAAAAAGTGATAATTCAATTCAGTGAAGGAAAAATAAGCCTAAGCAATCATGGATGAAGAGATTGACATTTTTATAATTGTTGCTAGACAAAAGGCTCTTGCTGAAGAGCTAGAAAAAGCAACTACAAACTTCAAGAAGGATAGCGCGTCTAGGAAGACGCTTCGCTATAAAGAAGAACGCCTTCAGAAAATTCAATCAATTTGGGAAGAATTCGACGAGAATCACAGTATAATAAAGGATATAATAAAATTCGACACTCCATACATGGAGAGAGATACCTATGGAAGGGTAAGAGGTATGTATACCGATCTAAAAACTTCGCTCGAAAAGATTGCACCCGCAGAAGAAACGCCATCTTGCTCTCCACCATCCATTTCGACAGATAACCATCTCCAGACTCTCCGATTAAGAAAGCTAAATATAAAAATAGAAGCTATAATCGGAAACATGGAAGAATTTAAGGAAACATTCCAAGAATATTCGTCAGAAATATGTGAGTACCAACAGAAGATTTTGTTGGATCAGCTGAAAAATATGACAGAATTACATGAAGATTACATGTCAAATGCAACAGCTGAAGATATGCAGTCAACATACGCCATTAAAAAAAATATAATGACATTAAAAAAGGCATAAACCAATGCCTCCATCGAATGGCTTCGGCATTAGGCAAGTCCAACAAAACAAGAGAAACGGATCGTTCAGAAACCAAACTGCCACCTCTGAAGATACCGACATTTAAAGGAAATTATCTGGAATGGCGTTCATTTGCCGATATATTTTCCACCATAATACACAAAAAGCCAAATTTAAACACGGCAGAAAAGATGGAGTATCTAAAAACTCATTTAGAAGGCGAACCAATGGCATTAATTCAGCACCTTACAATTTCAAGTGTTAATTATGCATGTGCCTGGGAGACCTTAAAGGCACGATATCATAATGAACGAAAAATCGTGTCAATGCTTTTGGATAAAATGCTTAAGGCTGGTCATCAAGGAGCCCAGTCGACAGCGAACTCTATTAAGGCAATCCTAGACACAACAAAGGAAGGGTTGTCAGCCATATGGGTCTGAACACAAAATCCTGGGATCCGATTATTGTGCACCTAATAACAAAAGCATTAGACCAAGAAAGTAGAAGTTTGTTTGAACAAAGTTTGGAACAACCGAACAAGATGCCATCGCTTCAAACGCTATACGATTTCTTAGCAAGGAGATATCAGGCATTGGATGTACTCGCTTCTACAAGGCAAAGGCAGTATAAGGCTTCAGAGGAAACACAGAACGTGATGCGAAACTTCCACGTGTCAACAAAATCAACCTGTGTATTTTGCCAAGGTGAAAATAACATATATTATGCTTCTCGTAAATTCATGGGTTGGAACCCCAAGGAGCGCAGTGAACAAGTAAAGGCAGCGAGACTATGCATAAATTGTTTGCGACATGAAAAACAAATTCCATGCATGAGCAAAAATAAATGCAAGCACTGCAACAGAAAACTTCATTCCTTACTGCATTTTGAAAGGGTAGAAGGACGGCAATCGGATCATGCCCAGGCTGACGTACACATTCAATCTAATCATGGTCATCAGAACCGAAACATCTTGCTTGCTACAGCAATTGTAAGGGCACGCGGTGCTTCATGGTCAATACACTGAACTTCGAGCACTTATTGATCAAGGGTCACAAGCCACCCTAGCAACAGATGCTGTTGCTCAAGCCTTGAGACTGAACAAGCAGAAGGTTCACGTTGAAGTAAGCGGTCTGGGAGCTACTGAAGCAGGAACAGCGCGAAATAAGGTAGAGCTAACAATCCTCCCGCGATTCTCATCCGACTTCGAAATTAAAATAGAAGCCCTTGTGTTACCAAAACTAACAAGAACTCTACCAGATGAAGAAGCAAATAATAGGATGGATCAGCAGTTTGGATCCATAAAACTAGCAGATCCAACGTTCAACATCCCTGGAGGAATAGACCTAATCATAGGAGCAGACTTTTATGGAGGCATAATACTTGATGGTTTGAAAAGAGGAATTGGAAATTCTCTTATAGCACAGAATTCCCAACTAGGATGGCTTATTTCCGGTCGGACATCAACTCAAAGAAATGACAAAATCAAAATAAATGGTCTTGTCGTTCAAACATCATTAGATAAACAGCTTGAAAGATTTTGGGACATTGAAGAAGTTTCTCCACACGGTCACCAGAAGTCTGCTGATGAAGAATGCGAAAGGTTTTATCAGGAATCCCATTTTCGTGATAAGGATGGCAGATACGTAGTTAAAATTCCATTTAAAAAGAAGTCGACGGATCAAGAAGAAAGGCTGGGAGAATCCAAAAACAGAGCATTGGCCAGGTTGCTGCAGCTTGAAAAGAAGTTCAACACCAACAAGGAATTAAGGCCTGATTACATAAGAGTGATGAATGAGTTCCTCCAACTAGGACATATGGTGGAAGTCTCCAATATGGATAAGTTCGACAACACGTGTTTCTACTTACCCCATCACGCAGTATTCAAACCAGATAGTACTACGACCAAAATACGTGTAGTGTTCGATGGATCTGCAAAATCATCAACTGAATTGAGCCTGAATCAGTTAATGATGGTGGGCCCCAGACTTCAAGCCGACATTACTACTATCATAATGCGATGGAGAGCTCACAAGTACGTCTTCACTGCAGATATCGAAAAAATGTACAGGTAGATAAGGGTCAATAGTGAGCACCAGGACTACCAACGCATTCTATGGCGCACTAACCCAAATGAACCAATAAGAGAGTACAAACTCACAACAGTGACTTATGGAACTGCTTCAGCACCATACCTAGCTGTAAGAACCCTGCTACAATTGGCTGCCGATGAACAACACGAATATCCAAAGGCGGCAGACATAGTAAAAAATGATTTCTACGTCGACGATGTAATGACTGGAGGAGATACAGTAAGGGAATGTAAGGAAGCCCAAGGACAACTAGCTAAGCTACTAAAGGCTGGTGGATTTCATCTTCGCAAATGGACAGCAAACCATTCGTCACTTTTAAAATCAATATCGGATGGACATAACCAACCTGAAGTTAAGTTCGATAAGGAAGAAACAATTAAAACTTTGGGAATGCATTGAAACCCTTCAGCTGACACATTCCAGTTTAAGGTCCACGTAACAACATCATTACAAGAAAGGCATGGATCCACCAAACGTGCCACACTCGGAAATAGCACGTCTTTTTGATCCATTAGGATGGCTGACGCCAGTAACCATCACTGCAAAGATACTTATGCAGCGGATTTGGAAGGCAGACATTGATTGGGATGATCCATTAACAGATGAATTGCAACAATGTTGGGATCGGTTCAGACATGAACTTCCGCATGCTGATTTCATTAAAATTCCAAGATGGAATGTAACCAACAAACGGCAGAAAATCGATTTACATGGATTCTGTGATGCCTCTGAAGGCGCCTACACAGCCGTTGTACAGGGTGGCGCACGAATCGTGCTACAAAAATAAAACGTAATAACTTTTTTTCTGTGTGAGTAATCGGCTTATTTTTTTTTATTTTGTAGGTTACTATTTAGATTTATAAAAATGGATGCTTGGGTTACGGGGAAAAGAATTTGGATAGTGCAACGGTACCATGCTTTGCAGTCCGTCATTTCCGTCCAAAGGGAATTTAGGCGGGAGTTTGGCGGTAATCCCCCGAGTAGATGGACCATTATGAGGTTTGTAAACATGTTTGCCGAATCTGGAAGCATCGCACGAAGGCCGTACCATCGAGATGCCAATGTTCGGGTTCAGGATACAATCGCAGCAGTAGCATCTGCAATACAGGCCAATCCGAGCGTTTCGACCCGAAACTTATCGGGGCAAATTGGAGTTAGTAGACGGTCATTACAACGGATACTTCATGACGATTTAAACTTGTTTCCGTACAAAGTCCAAATTACTAGCAAGTTAAACCCTCAGGATTTGCCTGTTCGCCTGGAATTTTGCCAAAAAATGATATCAATGGCCGAAGAAGACAACACATTGATCAATTGTTTGTTCATGTCTGATGAGGCCCATTTTGATCTTAACGGCAATGTAAACAAGCAAAATTGCCGTATATGGAATGAGTCTAATCCAGAAATGCTCCATGAGACGGAACGAGTCACTGTGTGGTGCGCAGTTTCATCAAGGTGTATTGTCGGGCCGTACTTCTTTGAAGAAAACGGTGTAACCGTTACTGTCAATGGGGACCGTTATTTAAAGATGTTGATGGAGTTTTTTTACCCAGAACTGCGCCGAAGACGTATACCATTCAACAGCGTTTGGTTTCAGCAAGATGGAGCAACTGCACATATAGCCAGACCAGTTATGGCGGAGCTAAACAAAAAATTCGCAAACAAATTAATTTCTAGGAACTCCACTCTTAGCTGGCCCCCAAGGTCACCTGACCTGACTGCACCAGACTTCTTTTTATGGGGTTATGTCAAGCAAGAGGTGTATAAAACGAAGCCCAGGAATTTAACTGAATTAAAGCAGTCCATAACGACAATAATTGAGGCGATCCCAACTTCAACTCTTCAGGCCGCAATGAATAATTTTTTGATCAGGTGCCGCATATGCGTGGGAGAGCGTGGAGGTCATTTGCGGTCTATAATCTTTAAAAACAACTAACTATTTAAAATAAAATTTAATTTTCTAACCAATAAAAAAAAAATAAATGAAATACATCGATTAAAAAAAAAGTTATTTGAATTTCTTATTGTAGCACAATTGGTGCGCCACCCTGTATATGCAAGAACTACCACGTATAATACAAAATTTGTAACTACCTTATTGACATCCAAAACAAAGGTTGCACCAATCAAAACCAAGCTTACTACGCCCAAGCTCGAACTATGTGGGGCACATTTATTGTCAAGACTCCTCAAGGACAGATTCAACAATCGTGCTGTCATGGATAAGAAAAAATTAATCCAAAGAAAAGGTATTCATTGGCAACAGAATATCTCAGATTCGAGAAACAATAGATCCAGATTGTTGGAAGCACGTCAGATCAGCAGACAACCCCGCAGATTGTGCATCGAGAGGTTTAACTCCAGTGCAATTAAAACATCATTCACTGTGGTGGAACTATGGCCTATTGTATACGATTTGTGTTTAACATAAAGCACCATAAAAAGGACAGTCGGACAGGAGAGCTCACACTAACCGAAATTGAAGAAACAAACAAGCGAATAGTCCATTTGGTGCAACAAGAGGCATTTCCGGAGGAAATGAGGTGCTTGAAAAACAGGGACAACATCCCCAAGAAGAGCAACCTACTTTCGCTAAATCCCCAACTGGACGATGACAACATGCTAGTTGTTGGAGGGCGACTTGAGCACGCCAGCATAACCCATAACGAGAAACGCGTATATTTTACCATATGGTAGCGTTTTTACCAAATTACTGGCAGAATATGTACACAAGAAAACACTTCACGGCGGTATCAATCTGATGATGGCCACACTGGGACAATCATATTGGATCCCCCACGCTAAACGATTAGCCCGGAAAATAGTTCATCACTGCGTCCGATGCTATCGTTTTAATGCGTCATCTAAACATCAAATAATGGGAATGCTGCCATCTCAAAGAGTAACACCATCCAGGCCATTTACTCATTCTGGAGTAGACTATGCAGGACCATTGACAATTAAAATGTCGAAGGGAAGAGGAACTCGGACTACAAAGGGCGACATAGCTATATTTATTTGTTTAGCTACAAAGGCTATCCATATTGAGCTTGTTAGTGACCTAACATCAGAAGCCTTTCTCGCAGCTGTGAGGCGCTTCATATCAAGAAGGGGCTTGCCATGTCACATATACAGTGACAATGGAACAACTTTCGTCGGAGCCAATAAAGAACTTCAAAACCTTCGAATACACACCATTAATCAAGCGGAGAAAGATGCTTCAACAAGGTTAGTTATGAATCGAATACAGTGGCATTTCATACCACCAGCCGCACCGCACTTCGGCGGCTTGTGGGAAGCTGGAGTTAAGTCCATAAAATATCACCTCAAAAGAATAATTGGGGATACCAAGCTTACCTTCGAAGAACTGTCCACTCTTCTAACGCAGATAGAGGCTTGCTTGAACTCTCGACCGCTGATAAAAGTAAGCAATGACGTAGAAGATACTCCAATTCTCACTCCTGGTCATTTTCTTATTGGATCCGCTTTGAATGCAGTATCCGAGCCCTGTTTAGACAATACACGAAACTATGGATCGCGCTGGCGGTTATTACAAAAGATGACTCAAGATTTCTGGAAGACATGGTCTACGGAGTACTTGTCACATCTTCAACAGCGAACAAAGTGGAAGGGAACTGAAGCAAATGTCAACATTGGCGACGTCGTATTGATTAAGGAAGATCGATTACCCCCAACAAGCTGGCTGATGGGCCGCATTACCGAAAATCACCGGGGCAGGATAATCATGTTAGAGCTGCAACTATCTACAGTAACAAGAAGTTTATAAAGAGACCCATTACAAAACTATGCCTACTACCAATTGAAGATGAGGGATTGTTGCCAAGCAATGTTGCAATTCCAAAACGTACAGTAAATGTACATCTTGCGCTAACTCACATTAGATCGGAATCCATAGAACCAATCCAAACGGCCGTACGCTCCATCAAAGATTCATACACGTCAAGAAACGAAAATAAAACGACGTTTAGTGTAAGCCCAATAAGGTGGCTATTGTTTACCAGTTTGGTTATAATTGCTCTTGGACATGGTAACACATTGTCATTAAACGAAGAACTTGATCCCGTAAAGGTTATCCCATTTAAAAACCGCCCAGGGATTTACTTTAAGAAGATTGGAAGTGTAAACCTAATTAAGAGCGACTGGAAAATAATCATTTATTACAACATGACAACATGAGAATTTTAAGGATTCCAAGACCTTATGAAGGATATGAATGACTTTTGTAAAACTAGGTCTGACGTTTTGACTCACAATATAGTCCATCAATTTAACCATCAGTTAACGATTATAGAAAACAATAACGACTTACTGCATACCCAAGGAACTGGAAATTCAAAAAGGATTAGAACAAAACGATCTCCTTTCGACTTTGTTGGTACGGTGGCAAACAAACTTTTCGGTGTACTAGATGAGTCATATGCTGAACACTATGAGCAACAAATTCAGCAAACAAGAACAAATGAGAATCACCTACTTGAATTGATAAAAAATCAGACGTCAGTAGCAGAGGCAACAAACAATATATTACAGAAAAATACTGAAACCATTACCGCACAACTGCAAGCATTCCAAACCGATCTTGAGAATCTTAAAAACATGACATCCAAATCGATCAACCAAAACGATGCAAAACACAAATTTTTAGCAGTGACAACATACGCAACGTTAGCTATGTTGAATTATCAGCAAACACAGACTTCTCTATTAAATGTACTGACAGATATTCATCAAGCCAAAATTAGCCCTCTGGTGATAACACCAGACCAATTGAGATCACAACTAATGTTAATAAGAAGCCACTTGCCCCCGCAGTTGTCTGTAGCAGGAGACGAAACACACTCGAGCTTGCAGGGACTTTATAAAATGTTCACAGCAAGAGCAAGAATAACTGACAAGAGTGTCATATTCGACCTAAGAGTGCCGCTCGTAAATACAGAAGACTTCGATCTATTCAAAGTCACACCCGTGCCAACTCCCCATAACAATGAATATGTTTTCATTGAACATTCGCTGGATTATCTAACAGTTAACTTGTTGCGAGAAGCGTACTACAGATTGACGAAGGAAGAGCTGGCACAGTGCACAAGAACCAGTGAAAAATATTTGTGCAAGCAACAGCATCCGATGTTCAATCGCCGCTCTAATGTCAGCAAATGTGAAATGGATCTACTGACGCATGAGAAGGAACTGTCATCACACTGTAAATTACGCAGCATCAAACCATCTCCTGTATGGATTCAACTCAACAACGGCAACAGCTGGATTTTATGTCTTAGACAGGTTGTATACCTTTACGGTATTTGTGGCAGACATATCTTGGAGATATCATTGCAAGACGACGGGATATTGACGCTACAGCCAAATTGTATCCTTAAACACGATTCAATGACTATCACATCATATAGCAGTAGTTCCAGTAGCATAAACGCAGCATTCATTCCATTGGCAAACTTGACAGAGCTGTTGTCTGAAAGTCCTAGGAATATATCCAAACCACTAGTTATTCCACACGTCATACTAAAATCAGACAATGAAGACATCAAAATTCTTAGCAAATGGATAACGGATATAAAAAATGAGGAGCATTTCTCCAATATTGCAGCAGTACATCCGATTCATCATGGACTGACTTACAGCCTAATAACTATACTATTTATTTTGATGATTTCCTACATCATATGGCGATACTATAAGATCAAGAGAAATGTCCAGATAGATATCCAAGCTCAAGAACTACCACCAAACCAATACCTGCAGCTCGGCAGCTCAATTTCTCTGTGACATAAAGGGCGGCCCCAGCATGTCATGGTGATTATACCAGACAGCGTTATCATTTTGTTGCTCTATTTTCTAACGTGTAAGATTTCATATGTCTGTTCCCAGCAAGATCAGCAGAATAAAATTCTCACGATTAATCGCTGACTGTGCTTGACACCTGCTAATTTAAGTTGTAAATATTTGTACCTAACGTAAGCAATATTTTAGCATCTAAGCAAGAAGAATAATAAATACGGTTTCATTCGTAAAGAAAAGCTCTTAGAGAATTATCATTAGACTTCCCCCCACCAGTGGTAAGGGGTCTTGCAACATTTTCTCTAATCTTTACAATACTTTTGGACCCGATAGGTGTTTGCAAAAGATAATCGGTAGACGAAAAAAAAGTTCAAACGCTATATTTATAAAGATAGGTAATTAAAATTATTAATGGACACTGTCCAAATAAAGCACTTTGCGAAATGTGGGTGGAACTTAACACTAAAGGCACGGGCGAAACCGGGTGTGTACAGCTATATATAAAAGAGACTGACGTGTGTGCACTCGTAACTCAGGAACGGATCTTTCGATTTTTACGACTTTTCGCTTTCGCTATGACAATTAATAAATCGCAAGGACGATCACTGGATATTTGTGGCATTAATCTTGAATTCCGATGTTTCTCACAGGTCAATTGTCTGTGGCGTGCTCACGTCGTGTACCGTACAGGCCTTACTTTATTATTTCTATATATGCTTACTTCGTTATTTCTATTGTATTTAATTTAACTTTTGAATAATAAATTTGAATTGACCATAGCATCATGTGCAATGTGCATTGTGCATGCTCAGAATTATTATTTGCATTACATAAACGAATTTGAAGTTCGCCGGGTCAGCTAGTTTTTTTCATAAATTGAAATTGAGATATTCAATAAAATTTCTCAAAATTAATAGTTTTTCGTTTTAACAAAAACGGTTTAATTATGGTGGTTAACCAAAACGCCAAATGAAAATTTGACTTTACTATACCGGAACATTCACTTACCTTTAAGCCAACGAACCAATACAACAATTGTTGTTACTAAATTGCTACTTAAGTGCTTTTATATAACGAGCTTTTCTAACTTGTATTGTAGTAAAATAACTCGTCCGGTAAATGTACCTACGTAAGAAAACATCGCTAAGTAAACTTAGCTGATGAGTTTTTCTACCGTGTTTTGCAGTGAAATAACTTGTCGAATTAACGTACTATTGAGTATTAAAGTGTGGTCTTCTTTTAGAACTGTTTTGTTTAACATGTGAGTGCGCATTTAAGTAAAATTTGTATGGTTTAAAAAGAAGCTAAGATTTACTGCTTTCAAGCATTATTTTTGAATGCGTAATATTAAGCAAAAGCTCTCGAAAAAAACCTAACATCGCATATATGGGGCTGATAGTTCAATAATTAAGTGTGTCTTCTTTCACCAATATTTGAGAGGTGCTTGACATTTTCAAGCGGCCCGCTGACAAGTCATCAAGGCCGCTTTTTATGAAACATAAGCTGTCTTTTTATTATCACCTATGATCTATATACCATATAGATCATCGATTTACATGCACTTACAACAACAGTAAATGATCCTGCTTCTCATCGGGATCACAAATCATGATCTAAAAAATTATTTCCACTATTTCACACTAGATGGCTTGTTTTATTTTTAAGTGTTGGTGTGCCTGTAAACGATACCCACACAATCACATTGCCAGACTAAAAACTGTAACACAAAAAATCAATTGATTTTTCGCATTCGAGTTCCGAGTTAGTTTTTTTTTGTTCTTTAATAGTATGTATAGACCAGCCAAACACTTGATAAACAATTAAATACCTACATGTTTCATAAATATTTTTAAAACATTTAACAAAACAATTTCTATGAAATGTTTATGAAATGTTTTGTTGGTTTGGATTACGATTTCCGAAAAGCTTTCCATGCTTTAAATGAAAAAACATTAAAATTGTGTGAATATCAACAATTTGACTAGAAAACATTCAAACTACATTTCACCATGAATATCAACGCACTAAATGTACATAAAAAGGAAATTTTTCTCTAGCAACAATTTCTAGTACAGTAAAACCCGGATAACTACCTCTTCACAATTTCAGCTTTCTTTGGGTACTTAAGCGGGTGAGGTAGTTAAACGAAAATGTATATGAGATTTGTGGGTACTTAAGCGTTTTGGGTACTTAAGCGTGAAGTACTTATCCTGGTTTTACTGTACCAAAAAAATGCATTATAATGTTTGAAAACTGCGATTTTTATACTGAAGAATAATTTAATGTGATTTTCTTTCCGAACAATACAAATTTTACTTTTAAAGTACGGTTTGTTTCATTAAAAAATCGAGGGAATTTGAGTTTAGTGAAAAGGGAACAATTAATACGCTTCGTGGGAAAAATAAAGAGAGAGCGCTAAGAACACTGCTGAGAGTTAGTGTATTTTGTGAGTTTCTGTCAGCTGATGGATGCGTTCTGAGAGTTTAAATTGTTTAAATTCGTTGTTTTAATTCACCACGAAAACATGTATTTTACAAAATGCGTAGCGAATATAATCAATATGAATAAATAAAGGAATAGAGTATGAAAAATGCATTCGTTAAAATAAAATCAGTTATTTTTGTTCCTATAATTATTGTGTCTGTTTTCGTTGGTTGTTGTTGGTAAAAAATTATTTCGCCTAAAATGTCGACAGAAAAACGGTAACCAATATAAAGATAAGCATGGATTAAGAACATTCAAATATGCTCTAGGGAAAAGATATACACATTTCTGTGTGGGTATGATTTTTAAGTTATACTGCGCGTACTAATAACAAATTTTTAAATCGACTTCAAATTTACGGAAGCTCATATTTGCGAAATTTGTATGGAAAATATAACCACTGTGAACTACTCGTACTTAAATTTTGTAAGGCCCAATCTTTTCATGAAGATTCCGTTTATTAATGTAAAAAATTTTATTTATTAGAAAATTTTATAAAATTGACATAATTAATGAAATTGCATTTGAAATCAATTGCGTCAGCCCAGATTATGAATAATGATCATTTATAATAAAAAGAAAAAGTCTAATGGACAGAATCAACGAAAATTTATGTTCTTTAAAATATACAGGAAAGAACGAAACTCTAAATGTAGGTATATGCACAAAATTGGATAAAAAACTGGTTTACTGATTTGTACCCTGATATGTCTCACGCGTTTAAGTTTTGCTGCTTACACTTTTCTTTTAATTCATTCGATTCATAATCATTACTTAGTAATCAGATTTATTTTATATTAACAAGTTTTTATTTTTGTCAATGATTTATAAGTTCATCGATTTCCATTGTTTACAACAAAAATTTAAAAATCCCGTACTATATAGATTATCTAGGTAAAATGAAAGAAATCCTATAAATGTATACCTACCATGCGTCTTAATATAATTTGGTACGGTTTTCTTAACACGTCCCGATAACGGGCAATTATTTGAATTACATATTTGAATTTTTTCCAATGTTACCACGGCATAAACTGTCAGAGGCATCTGTCAGGTTCCTATGTGCAAGTGTATGCGTGCGTCTAATTTACTTTAACATTGGCACACATACTTTGGCACATAGAAACACCGAAAACAGCTTGTAGGCAAATTCTCTTAAGTTGAAAGAGCTGACGGTCTATTTAATACTTAGTTTATGCCAACCAGGAAGAGTATGGGAACACACGAGACGTTGCCAAGAGTGGCCAGCCCCGGAGCGCCCGTTTTGCCGAGAATATCGCCGCTGTTGACGATGATGTCGAGCTGTCGCCGTGCCTCGCAATTAGCCATCAGACGGTCGTCCCTAAGGCGAATTTTGGTCAAAGACTTGCAGCTTACAGCTCTCATAAATTGAAATAAAGCGCACTCAATTCAATTCAATTCAATTTATTTGGCAAAGTACAAGTAAAAACAATTATTGTCTTTTATAGTAGATTAAAGCTCAACAGATATTCATTAAAATTACATCAATTCACATAATGAGCAAAGATAAACAAAAATAAGTTAACATTAAGTGAAAAATTACATTTAATTAAATACAAAAATAAAAAGTAAAAAATTATGGGATTGGACTAAAAGAAAAAAGAATAGAGGGGTGAAAATAGGGAAAGAAGAAGAGTAATAGAGTAAACATAGAATACATTACTGTGCAAAAAGTGCACTTTTAAATTTATGGGCTCCAATTATATGTTTGGTGACAGGTAGTGAGTTCCAAAGTCTGGCAGCGTGGACAAGAAAGAGGCGAGAAGAATTAAAGAAATTAGAAGCAGGCATTATGAGATTGAAAGTACGCGGTGACTGGACAAATTGCAGTTTCTGGAATAGGTATAGTGGTGATCTATTTTGAATTATTCTTTGCATAAATACACAGCACCTAATATGCCAAACATTTTGAAACGAACATCCAAGGACATGTTTATGGTAGATGGATACGTGTTCATATCTTCTGATTCCAAAAACATTTCGAACCATATCATTAAAAGCTACAAGAGGTTTGTGCTGAGATTGAGAATCTAATTTAGGGTATATGACTACGGCATAATCAAAGATTGGCACAAGCAAGGACTTAATTAACCTGAGTCTCATATACAGGAGTAAAACTGGAAAACAGCCACAGCTTACGTAAACCTGCATAAACACGCGCAACTATAAAATTTATATGATCAATATCAATAATTTGTAACCAAGGTTTATAACAGTATCTGAAAACTTAAGTCTGCAAGAATTCAGATAAATAGGCGGTATTTCTCCAGTGTCAAAGAGCTTTTTAGAAAACAAAATTAATTGAGTTTTTACAGGATTTAAAATCAGACCGTTACTAAGGGACCATTTTACAATAGAAGACATATCTTCATTGAATCTATCCGCGAGATCTTCAACCAATCCTATGGGTCGTGAAAGGTATAACTGTGCATCATCAGCATAAAGATGTATAGATGCATTGCGGCATACAGCATACATTTATATAAAGGAAAAACAGGATAGGGCAAGTAAATTTTTTGGACGGGAATATTTTTGCTCAACAAAAACCTTTTGATAACGATTTGTAAGATAGCTCCTTATAAGCTGCACCGAGTAATCACTCAACCCAAAGTAAAGCTTTAATTTCATGCATAAAATGTCATGAGTTACTGTGTCAAAGGCCTTTGAAAAGTCAAGCAAGCACAGCAGTGTAAGAAAGCGCTTATCAACTTTTTGATAGGCATGGAAGATGGACGATAGTCAGAGGTCAATGAGGGATTGTTTTTTTTTTGGCACTCATTGGAGGATATATTGAGATGATGAGAGAATTGGGACAGTTGCTAAATAAATTGAGATGAGGTCCGTTTGTAACGAATTTTATTGGTTGTATTTCCCAAAATATAAGCACTATGAATTTTTAAATAAACACCAATATTTAGAAATTAAAAAAAAAAACCACGTGTTCTTTTTATGACTATGTATTATATTTATAGATAAATGTGTAGGCATTTACGAGTAACTTACAAACTGTAAGTGATACTTAAAATATCAAATGCATATAGTATTGAAGAATAACATATTTGTGCACAGATTTATATTTTTATAACAACAACATAAAAATGTTTTTTTTTTGTAGGAAAAAGATCAGTATGGCAATGAAGTTCAACGTTTAGCACGCCCGTTACCAGTTGAGTACCTACTGGTTGATGTTCCAGCTTCAACACCCTTACAACCTCAATATACTTTTACTCAATGTGACAAGAAACAGCCGTTTCCTGTGGAAAATCGTTATTTAGATGGACATTTGCAGGATTTTAGTGCACTCAGTACATACTTGTCGCATTGGAGTGAGGATGAATTCCTCGAAGCGATATCCGATTTCCATCTACTTATATACTTATATAAAATGGACATGTTACCAATGAAAGCGCACATGCCAGAACTGCTGGAAGCAGTAAAATTTAAAGACGGAATTATGGCTAATAACTTCAAAAAGAATGAAGTTTGGAAAGTCCTCGAATCATTGATTGCGGCTAGTTCCGATGGATCGGGGTATGACAACAAATTGCATAATATATACGCAATTCTGATCTCTATAATAAATTGCTTTCTTTTACAGCGGAACTGCCAGTTATCCATCACAATCATCTGAAGAACAAGGTGCTGAAGAAACTGCATGGACCTGTAATCACTGCACATTTATAAATCGTGGAGACCTAAGCTCATGTGAAATTTGTGGTCTACCAAGATAAAAGGATTGGAGAGAATTGCTGAATATATATAAATACATAGGTTTCCTTCTTTTTAAACTTATATTCGTTGCTCTTCGATTTTATTAAAAGTATAGGTCTCAGTAAACAAATTCGTGTTTGACTATTAACTTTACAGAAGTTTATAAGGTCTCGTTTATGGTATATTTTTTGGTTAATTTTTTATAGTTAAACTAGCTGTACCCGCCCGGCTTCGCCCGTGCAAAATGTGGTTTCAGAATAGTTGATGGAAAAAAAATTTAATAATAATTTATCTAGGGGACACAAATTTTTATTTCTTTTGATAATCGCTGGAAGGAAAAATAAAAAATCAAAAGACATTGTACAGGTATAAAGTGAGGAAGCCTTCTTCAATAGTGAGGGACTTAAACCCGATCTAAAAAAAAACTCCCGAAGACTGAGTCTGAGTTGACAATGAAAATGAAAGAAGATAATTTTATAATGTTTAACTCACTTTTTTTTATTAATGTAACACTTCTTTGTATACTATGTTAGCGGTTTCGTTTCTATCGGCTAAGATAGTGATATTTCCTGCATTAATTACTCTGGAGCACGCTACATATAACTGTCCGTGTGTGAAGCAATTCTCAATTTAAATCAACTCCCGCTTTTCTTAAAGTTTGACCCTGTGCCTTATTGATTGTCGTGGAAGACAAACATTAATAGGAAATTAAATCCGTTTAAACTGAAATGAATAACTGCTGGGAATTATTTGTAGGCATTCTTGTTATAAACACCGTTTCTCCTTTACCACACCCAGTTAAAATGAACGCCTCAATAAAGTTTTTCTGTATCGATATCACTCTCAATCTGGTTCCACTACAAAGCTCTGGGAGCATTCAAATTGCGATAATGGGATCTCGAACTTTTAATTCAATTTTATGTGCTAATTCTATTTAAAAACTCGAGCGGCTAATTTACTGCCTCATCTTAATCGTTCTTTTAGCTTTTTTTGAAAGGCAAAATTCCCGCGAAATGGGTAATTACCCACGACCTGTTATCACTGATACCTATAAATATTTGACATTTCTGTCAAAAATAATTTTTTTTTGTAAGCAAAACAGAGTTTTTTTTTTTTTTTTTTGTCGGAGGCTGTTACTATCCGATGGAGCACTCAGACACAAACTACAGGTCCATTGTACTGCCCAACAGACACCTTACATTACTGTACTTAGTTTTCCCGTCTTTCGAAGAAAGATGAGAAGGAGCTTCAGTGATGAAGAGCTTAGATGTTCGGCACTCACCACATCAGCCCCAAAGATCCGCCACCTGATGCGAGCAAAGGCGGGACACCTACAGAGGAAGTGCTCCGCTGTATCATCGTCCTCTCCACAAGCAGGACAGATAGTAGTGTTGCTCAAGCCCAACACATTTAAGTGTTTGGCAAAAGCTTGGTGGCCCGAAAGGACGCCCACAAGCAGTCTGCAGTCCATTCTCCTAAGGGATAGAAGGAAAGACGCGGACCTTTTGCAGATGTCCGGACGCAGTCGTTTGGTCTGCCTACATCCAGCACAGTCTCGCCACCGACGCTCGTGTTCACGAGAAACCCAAGTATCAATGGATGACCTAACCACAGAAGCAGGCAGACCCAACGCAGGTTCAGGTCCTGAGAAAGCATCTTCTGAACCCCGTCTGTCAAGCTCATCAGCGATCTCATTTCCCTGGATACCAGTGTGACCTGGGACCCAGACAAGATTCACGGTGTTGAGCCTTCCGACTAAGTTCAGAGAAAGCTTGAGTTCGAGCACTAACTTGGACGAGGTAAGAGGGTTAAGCAATGCTTTTAATGCAGCTTGGCTATCACTGCAAACGCATATAGAAGCAGAAGCAAGCCCTCCACCTGTTTGTCACAATGTAGCGCATAGCCATAAGGATAGCGAAAATCTCCGTTTGGAAGACAGACGCATGGTTACCTAAGGGGTAGTGTAGTCTAATGTTCTCGCTTTCCACAAAGACACCAGAACCAGACCCTTGTCCAGTTCTGGAGCCATCCGTGAATACACGATGACATTCTTTCCCAGGTTCAGAGTCTGACCGAAGCCATTCCTTTTCCTGAGGAAAGTTGACATGGTAGTTTTGTCGCAGTAGGATTTCTGGGGTCATTGCGTCAGACGGCATGTCCATAAGACAGGGGTCAAAGGACAATTCTCGCACAAGTTCCTCAAAATTCCAATGCGCGTGGTACCAAAAGCCACCTCTCTTTAACCGAGAAATGGTTTTCAGCGTACACCCCATGATAAAAATATCAAGAGGGGGGAGGTTCATCATAGCATCTAGAGCAGAGCCCGGAGTGCTAGGGAAGGCCCCTGTGCATCCAAGACAAACCGTTCTTTGAAGTTTGGCAAGAGAGGCAGTAACACGTTTCCGCGAAAGCCTGTTCCACCATACAACCGATGCATATGAGAGAAGTGGTCTTATCATTGCCGTATAGATCCAAAGGACCCTTTTAGGAGATAAGCCCCATGTCTTGCCAAAAGCGCCTTTGCACTGCCAGAAAGTTGACAGCGCTTTATCGGTTTTTGATTCAACATGCTTGGACCAAAGAAGCTTTCTATCGAGGAATACTCCCAGATATTTGACTTCATCGGATATCGGGATAGTGACGCCTTTTAGCACAAGCTGAGTCAGACCAGTGATCTTTCTCCTTCTCGTGAAGAGAACAACCGTAGTTTTAAGAGGATTCACTGAAAGCCCATTTCTTGTGCACCAATCGTCGATAAGGCCCAAAGATCTCTGCGCCCGAGAGCAGACGGTCCTTAGGTCTGAACCGACAGACAGAACGGCGACATCATCCGCATAGGCTTGTGTGTAGGTTCCAGGAAGATTGAGAGCCGTTAGCAGAGAGTCCACTACCATACACCATAAGAGCGGAGAAAGAACACCACCTTGAGGACAGCCTCTGTTCACCCCAGTCATGACGCATTTGACACAATCCGCCTCGGCAACCAACGTCCTGTACATTAGCATTGCTTTAATCCACAAAACCAATGTTTCATCTACACCATGATGTCTGGCTGCATTGCACATGCTATCCAAAGTCGCATTATCAAAAGCACCCTCGATATCGACGAAAATACCCAGCGCGTACTCCTTCCGATCAAGAGCACTTTCAATCCTAGCAACAAGGTTTTTAAGCGCGGTTTCACAGGATTTTCCACGCTGATAGGCATGTTGCATCAAAGAAAGAGGATGCGATCGAAGAGCAACATTGCGCACGTGCAGTTCAACCAGTCTCTCCAAGCTTTTCAGCAGGAAGGAAGACAGACTTATGGGTCTGAAACTTTTGGCGAGAGTGTAGTCGGTCTTACCTATCTTTGGTATAAACACGACTTTAACCATACGCCAAGGGGAAGGTATGTAGGCCAAGGCCAAGCTAGCGGTGAAAATTCTTTTCAGCGTCGGCATCAGCTGACTAAAACCTTGTTTCAGCATAGCCGGATAAATTCCATCCGGACCCGGTGACTTGAAACTCTCAAAAGATGCAATTGCATATTTGATAGCTTCGTCCGTCACCACTCTGGATGCAACATACCAACTACGCCGCGTGGTGTTTGTTAGTTCAGAAGTGGCCACCATAGGCGGTACCACTGAAGAGCACGTAATGACCTGATTTCCCGGAAAGTGAGTCTCCAGCAGGAGACTAAAAGTCTCCGCCTTTGCCTCAGTGTAGGTACCATCAGATTTTTGGTGCGATTCCAGTCTACTTGGTCTGTCCCTATTAAGGACTTTAACAAGCCTACTGGTTGCACTTAGTGAAGCGACTTCCTCACAAAATTTCCTATAAGAGTCGGTTTTCCGATTTACGAATTAGTCTCTTAAATTATTTTTGTTTCGATCGATACAGATTCCAGTCTTCTGCTAAGTTGGTTTTTAATACACTGCAGTTCGGTATTCCACCAAGGTACCGGTTTTCTACAGGAGTTTTTTGAAACTGGACACGCTAGTTCAAAACAACGGATAATGACGCTGCTCAGATCCTGAGCAGACCTCTCTACCCCCTGTATTGATCTCAGTTTGAGTGGTGCTTTAACAGAATTGCCAAGCTCCTCCTCAAACCGAGCCCAATTTGTCTTCCTCGGATTTCTCCTCTCCAGCGAAGGTGAAACTTCACAGTAGATTTGAAATTCGATGTATCTGTGATCTGAGAAAGTGCTATCTGGCGATACTCTCCAATTTGTGATAGTCTTGCAATGCCTGTTGGACAGGGTAACATCAATTACTTGCTGTCTCCTGGCTGTAACAAATGTAGGTCGAGAACCTACATTGTTGATGGTGATGTCAGACGATAGGATGAAGTCCAGAAGACGATCTCCTCGTATATTACACTTGCTGCTGCCCCAAACAGTGTTTTGAGTATTAGCATCGCAACATAAGATAAGACCTATCTTTTTGGACTCGCAGTACTCTACGAGCTCAACAACAGCCTTTGGTGGTGGAGGAGTTAAAGAGTCGTAGGGAAAGTAAGCCGATGCAATGACAAAGGTTTCCCAATTGCCGTTAGCATGGTAGGTAATAGTTGCAGCAACCAGATCCTGGCAACAGAACCGTTTGATTGTAACTGCCGTGAGGGATTTAGATACAACAAGACATGTCCTAGGTCTCTCGGACAGCTTATCGTAAAGAACGTTGTGCGAACCGCTTAACTCACCAAGGCCACAGATGCGATTTTTCCACACCCACGGTTCTTGGATGGATGTTATGCAGTTCTTTGTTTTACATACCGCAAGCCTACTACTTAAAAGACCAGTAGCAGCCTTGCAGTGTTGTAGGTTTATATGAGTAAACAAAATGGTTGTAGACTCTGGGTTTCGTCCTCTAATTGCACTATTTGGCATTGAAATGGAAATGAATCCTACCAAGATGCAGATAGGGACGCATGTTGTACCTAGACTTAATGATCTCGGCAGAAACCATGTCTATGCTCACAACCAGAGAGCTACCGTCTTCATCGTGACGGTTTCTGCTCTGCCTGTGAGAACGGACAATACAGGCTTTTGTGTCGAGACCAGGGTTCTGGGCATTCAGACGCTTAAGCACATCCGCCGATTTCTCCAGTTTCCCAGGGATCCAGCAGACGGCACGCGTAAGCTTGGGTGGCTTGTAGACCTCAAAAATTTTGGTCCCAAGGGGAGGGATCTTCGGCACCATGCTGCTAACCCATTCAGAGGTTTGCTGCGAGGAGGTCTTCACCACGAAGGTTCCGTCCTTGAACTCACAGCCCTCAACCTGGATATAAGCATTCGTAGCCGCGACAAGCTCCAAAAGATGGGCATTGCAGTGTTTGCACTCTGCATCACTCATGCTATTATCATTGCCTGCTTTCCCTATACGAACGGCTAAAGAAGAAACAGCAGCATCCTTATAGGACAGCCTACTATCTCGCGCCTTAGCTGTTCTGCGTTCAAAAGAACCACGCAACTTCTTGCTTTTTGGTTCGGCAAAAGAGGAGGCAGCGCCCAGTCCAAGGGGTTGGTTAGCTTCAGTTTGTGAGACCTCCACCGACCTGTTCCTTTTCAAAGGCACCACCGAAGAGCTGAAAGACGTGCTTGCGCCTTCAGCCGGTAAGGCTGCTTTGCGCTGCTGATCCAACAGCTTCTTCATTTTCCTTTTCCGCTGTCCCTTAGACAGGCGCCGCTCAGAGCTCGCCTCTTCAGGAGCCCGTTCAACCATAGAGGTATCCCGAGTCAGGCCGTCAGTGGCAGTGCAGTGGGCAGCAGCTTGTCCCGTGCTCAAATTGCCGAGTGAATCGGACATAGAGCCACAAGGGTCGCATGCGGGTCTTGAGCTCACGTCCGTAGGTGCGACCGCAGCATCCGGTTTCCGTCCACCAGTACTGATTCCATTGCTGGTAGCAGCACGGGTTTCATTTGGAGACCGTGCACGGTCGGACTCACAGACTTGAGCAGGTTTTATTCTCTTTACGAGCTTGGGTCGCTTCCTCTTGCTTTTCGGTTCGGCCGAAGAGGAGGCAGAGCCCAATCCAAGGGGTTGGTCAGCTTCAGTTGGTGAGACCTCCACTGACCTGTTCCTTTTCAAAGGCGCCGCCGAAGAGCTGAGAGAAAAGCTTGCGCCTTCAGCCGGTAAAGCATCTTTGCGCCGCAGATCTGACAGCTTCTTCCTTTTCCTCTTCCGCTGTCCCTTAGACAAGCGCCGCTCAGAGCCCGCCTCTTCAGGAGCCCGTTCAACCATAGAGGTTTCCCGAGTCTGGCCGTCAGTAGCAGTGCAGTGGGCAGCAGCTTGTCTCATGCTCAATTTGCCGAGGAAATCGGACATAGAGCCGCAAGAGTCGCTTGTGGGTTCGGGTATGAATGTTGGGGCCTCCAGAATCCGTGCCCCGGCCGTAGTCGAGAAGACTACGGGTGGATTTTGGCTATTGCCATTACCACCTGGAGTAGACAACTCCGTTTGTTTCTCCATTCATAGCATTGTTGAGTGGTAACCACTGGCTCCTGTGGGTTAGAATACACTAACAGTTCGATTTTTACTGAGGATAAGCTAAAAAGCTGTTACCTCAAACCATCCTCCTTTACCCGGGCTTTGGACCGGCATGCTACTTTCGTAACAAGGCGGAGTTGGATTTTAGTCGCCTCTTACGACAGGCATGCCTACCTCGGGTATATTCTTTCCCCTACCCGAAGGGGGTAAGCAAAACAGAGTAAACAAACCTTTCCTACATATTTGACATCTCATTTATGGGTTTTTTTTTTTTTTTAACAATCAAATAGCACACTGCCTTTGTCTGTCTCCCTCTCCCTTACAGGAGTAAAATAAGGTTAAAACAGATGTCAATATATTGCGTGGTTAGTATGTTTGATTTGAGAATGAAGTGCATATCAACTCACGCACGTGAAAATCGTAGAAATGTTTCAAATTTGGCCTATTTCTTTTAAAACGTATTTAGTTTTCGAGTTAATGGATATCCTAAGTTTTACCCGCAGATGTCCTCTATAAGATGGTGTTTACTATATTTAAATGCTCCCAGTATTTTTGAACGGAAAGCGTTGCAAAGAAAAAAGCGTGAAAAATTGACCAGAATATATTCAGTAGTTTCTAAGATTTTTGCATTTAAAGACATGCAATCAAATTCAATCTTAGTTGAACAGAACTACACCAATTTTATTTATATGATTTTAAGCCTTAAATGCATAGTGGCCCATATCTGGCACAAACCGGTTTTTTGCCGATATATTGGCATACAAACAAAAAATTGATGTAAGCGCATCGAGTACCACATATGGCACATTCTATTTATACAACGATGCTATTTTCATTTTTGTCCCGTTAGAATATTCAGAAGAAAACACCTTTGCATAATGGTGATACCAGGTTCAGTCTGTCAGTAGAAAGCGATTCAGTGAAGTACATCGTGTGCATTGTATGTATGTATGTATTTTTATTGAGACTTCAAAAATGTTTACATTAGGTTTCGATTTACATAAATAACGATATAAAAAAAAGCCGACTTGGAATTAGTCTGGCTGTCGCAGACGTACTTAAAAGAAAATTCTGCGAAACTTAACGAGAGAGGAATATTTTAAAACTTGACGTTGTTAGATATAGAAACACATGTTTGCTCAATGGAAACATGGCAGAGTGTGAATGGGTAAAATAGATTGTCTTAGAACTAGATTACGAAAGTATAACAAACATCGTGTGCATTTAATATTATCATTTGGTGAAGTTAAAAATGGTTTTCGATTAAAATAATACTTAATAAAGCAGTGAAAAGAATAAAATATTCCACAGTAAGTTTGCAATTAGTTATAATGAGGACAAAATTGTTTGTGCTATATATGGCACACCATGCATTAATATATACTACAAATTGATTTTAGATGTCCGGTGTTTTAGGGCTTCTAGTAGTAGGAAAACCGTCTCTGAAGAAGAAGTTCTGCAAATTCTTGCAGAAATACCTAGCGGCAGTGAAGATGAATTTGAAAGTGATGAGCGTGAAGAAGATGAGCATTTGGAAAGTGCGGACGATGTTTTTAACGAGGAATTGCTAGGAGCTTTTCTGGGAGAGGAAATAGAATGCCCTATATTATGGCGTTTTCGATTGAAGAAAAGAAGTGCCCTTTCTATGAAAAGAGCAAATCCAGAAGTGTTTTTTCTATGTATTCTATGTTTCATTCAAAAAAAAAGTGAACTTCCAGGTCAATTCTTAACACGACAGAAGTGTCCGGAATATTTTGAGAGAATTGTCCTGAACTCACCAACACACACTAGCAAAATGTCAAATTGAAATGTTTGTTGTGTTATTAGAAACAAATTTTTCGCTTGTGATCCGAAAATATACAATTACGAGTGCAAAATGTAAACTTAATATTATAATATATTGATTTGGTCTATTAAAACATTCATATTTACTCTAAAAAACAAAAAAACAAGTAACAACAGAAAATCTAATCACACATATATGGTATCTACAGTCTACCACTGTTGCGAAAGTGCTCCAACGAATTTTATTGAAAAGAGCAATTCTGAACTTCGGGGCACTTCTCTCGGATCTTCAATGAAAAACGCCATTAGAGAATGAGCCTAATGCTCCTACATCCAATGCATCTAACGAAAATGAAAGTGAAAGCTACGAATTAAAAAATCACTACGCTGGAGAAAGAAAAACATAAGTGTTTCTGCCGAACAGTTAAAATTTACTGGCTCAACTGAATTACCATCAGCAGTAACAAATCTTGAGACATCTTACGAGTTTTTTTTAGATATTTTATGGACGACGAAGCGATATCCAAAATTGTTGAAGAAACAAATCTACACGCACGCATTCTCCGTTACGAAATATGATATCCTAAAATATCTCGGCATTCTTATCCCATCGTCAGTCGGTAAGTTTTTAAATATAAGACTTTATTGGGACACAGACATCGGAATAGAATTAGTGAAAAACACAATGACTGTGAATCATTTTGAAAAACTTCGATCTGTACTGCATTTTAATGATAATACTAATATGATAACAGACAAAACTGCACCTCAATTCGACAAGTTCTTCAAAATTCGCCCAATCGTTGAAGGTTTCAGAAGGAAGTGTTAGTCTATTCCGATGGAAGAACATTGTTGCGCGCTGCATCGTCCTGGTAAGAAAGATCAATGAAGCAATTGTCATATTATAAGTAAATTCAAAATTTAATTCAAGCAACGAACTAGCTCTTGTTTGGCATAATTAAATATATTAAATATGCATGGGCAGATCATCACCCCACTTAGAGAAATGAAAAAAAACTCACCCGTTGATCCGGTCGGAAATTGTGCACAATGTCCCACAGCGTTGCGATATCCAATTCGCTCTGATTTTACGCTGGTAACCACTAAATTATTTATATATTTAATTGTATGCCAAACTCACTTTAACAGATACTTTATTTTTTTTTATATAGATTAAGGTATTATGCAATTTGCCTTTGTGCTCTCTGCAAATGTAGAGGGGGAGGGGAGGGGCTGCATGCATGGATCGAATTCAATTGGTGCTTCGGTGGTCAGATGAACTTGCTAATCGGGTTCACGGTAAAAAAGTATTTACCTGTGTTTCTAAAAAAAACACAACTTCTCGATCTATTCGTCTCCCATAGGAAGCACAGGTAGCGGCACGTTTGCAACTATTTACTACCGCCTGATTTTGTTTCTGGGAGGATTACTGCTGCAAAGAAAAAAAAAACAATATTCTGTTTCCATATTTTTTTTTCCTGATAGTTCCTGATAGAAAAATTGACTACTTACGTTCTTTCAGTGGATAATCAAATTTTCCCAAAGATATTTCTCGTGAGGTAGTCAGGCAGAAAAGAAGGTGATTCCCTAAGAGATGTCGCGAGGAAGGCTTGTATTGAATAGCAGCACGCGTTCACGCACACGCTGAGAGGAAAATACTGGTTCCGGCAGTCAAACGTTGAGTTTAAGTCCGAATCGCTTTCTCCGAATTCCATTCATCTCATAGGGTGACAAAAGAAAATCATTATGAATGCAGATGTGGTTTCCGCATTCAAAACAAAGAAGGTTTGTTACGGATGCGGAAACCACATCTGCATTCATAATGATTTTCTTTTGTCACGCTATCTTACAAGATATTTTGTAAGGTCACATATGAGTGTGACTGCATACTCATTTCCGTTATTTGATTTTGGAAGCGGTTCAATAGTATCCACTAATAGAGTATCGAAAGCTGATTGAGATGTTGGCGTTATGGCCATCGGTGTCTTAGTATGTTGTGTTGTTTTTGTCAATTGACATTGTTTGCATGCTTTTATATATTTCGTTATGTCTTGCTTAATTTTTTTCCAAAAAAAAAAATCTCTTTATTTTTTCGTACGTACGTGTAATGCCAGTATGACCTCCCTCTACGGGGTCGTTATGGTACCTCAACAATATGGCTGCAATTTCTTCTTTATCGTTTATGATGTTCACCTTTGGTAGTAGCGCTACTTTAAAATTTTTTAATATATTATTGCCCATTTCTTCAAATAATTGTGGCGGGACAAATTCGAAAATTTGCTCGCTAGGTGCTATTTGAAGTTGATTGGTTTTGAGTACACCGGCCTTTGGAAAAATTTATTTAGATTGATTTTTCCATTAATGTATAAATCATCAAGATTTATTTGTGTTAATACTACTTTTCCTTTCTTCAGAAAACATTTTTTGCCATATTGTATTTAATGACTTCATAAACGTTGGGCTTTTCCTTATTTTGCATTTTATTTGATGAATCAATACCTGCGCAGGTTTGCCTTTTTTGTTGAGTTTCTGATCGTGTTGTCACTTTAAGAATTGTATTTACTTTAATATTTTGCTCTTTAAGTTCGTCAATGGTTATACGCGAGAGAGCATCGGCAACTTGATTTTGTTTCCCCTTGAGATGTTCCACAGTAAAATCATATTCTTCCAAATCTAACCTCATTCTGATTAGTTTAGAGCTCGGATTTTTCATCGGGAATAAATATGACAGTGGCCTATGATCAGTTTTGACCAAGAAGTGTTTGCCATAGATATACGGTCTGAAATGTAGTATTGCCCAATGTATTGCTGTGAGTTCTTGTTCAGTAGTTGATTTATTGCTTTCTCCCTTTGTGAAGGTTTTTGAGGCGAATGCAACCGGAAGTTGTACGCCATTGTATTCTCGGCTGAGTACTGCACCACATGCGTGTTTACTAGCATCTGTCGTAATGCAAAACTCTTTTTCAAAATTTGGATACTGTAACAGTGTAGGGCTCATTAACTACCTTTTGAGATGGTTGAATGCTTCATTACATTCATTTGTCCATTGAAATGAAAAATTCTTTTTGGAAAGTTGCGTTATAGGACGTGAATAGCATGAGAAGTTTTTGATAAATCTTCTATAGTAATTGCAAAATGCAACAAATCTTCTAGCGCTATCGGCATCTGTTGGTACAGGATAATTTTTAATAGCTTCATATTTCTTATCATCTGGTTTCTGGTAGTATACCTTTGTCTGTGCACTTATGTCCGAGAAAAGTGACTTCATGCATAAAGAAGGAACAATTTAAGGGTGCAATTTAAGGTTGTATTTTCGGCATAGTTCGAAAACCTTTGTCAAATTTTTAAGCATGTGTTTTTCGGAGCATCCTACTACAACCAAGTCATCCATATATAGGAATGCTTGTGTTGGCTCTAAGCCAGAAAAAGCTAATGTCATCATGTTCATGAACTTAGCTACAAGAAGCTGTACGGACTCACCTTTCACTGAACCCTTAATTTTTGTCTTTATAGCAGAAAGTGTTGATTCGTTGGTTATAAGATTTCTAGCTGCTCCTTTTAATTTTATTTTTACTAAGGAGACAGCTGTTGCATCATGTTCACCTTTGATTGTATCTACTAGCTCTAATGCGTCGATAATGGATGCCGTACTCAAAAATTCTACTACTGTCTGAGGCATATTGACTAGTGTTGTCAATGTCTGTGATTCTATGTCTGATTCTGCTTCACTACTGTAAAGTTCCTGTTTTACCTTTAAGTTTTATTTTTAGTTATGTACGTGCAGGTGTTTACACTTTAAAAGAAATTTTACATTCTCCTTCTACTTAAAATAAGTTACATACATGCCAGTAACTTTTAATTTTTTCACTTAATTAACAATATTTCATATATCGTAATTAACGCACCCAGCGTAGAACGCAGTTAAAGTGCTTAAAAAAAATCAAATAAATGGTGTGCAAATTAATGCACTACTACCTATTTCTTCTTGCACCTGTTCAGCAGGAAATTAAGATCTGATTATCTCTTCTTCAGGTTTCGTTCTTGCTCTTTTAAGAAACGAAAAAGGACACAAATTAGAAAATAATTATTTAGGGCCGTTTACGGTAGTAGAATTAAGAAATGACAATAACGTAGTAATAGAAAATAAAGCTAAGAAACAAACTGTGCACAGGGATAGATAAAAACATTTTAGTACGTAGACTGGATCATAACAATAAAAAAAAAATTAATAAATAAATATAAATTAAATATAACTAGTATGGCTTGTGGTCGAAAATCGACACATACCTTTTATGAGAACGTAATACTAAAAAATCTACCACAATTATTTTCGTTTTTGTTGTATGTATTTTTTTTACAAACGAAAAGAGCGACATCTAGATATCGAAAAAATACGTAAATGAGCCGCTCCATCGGAAACAGGTTCTAATCTAAGGTGATTTATATTTGAATAAGTTGCTATGGTAATATGGCGGCGTTAAATTGATTGCCACCAAAATCCTTTCAATTACCTGTTATGTATGGGGAATTCATAACTTAATTTTACCAGCCTCAATGGCGACATATACCCACGATTTTTTGTTTGTGCACATCTAGGCACAGTACCTTTCAAATAACATAGGTTTCATTCTCCTCGTTTCATAATAAATACTTAAAAAGTGTACCGAAACTTTTGATGTTCACGTATTAATATAATGATAATAATAGCTTCCTCAGAATAATAACATTATTCTATCAAAATGGGAGATATAGTGTGCAAGTTAAGATACCCCATTGACAAAGGCATCAAATACGAAATAGATTACATAAGCAATTGCATTGTTGTATCGTAGATTTCACACCGTGCTTTCCGTATCAACGGAGAAGAGTGTGGATCGCGGAGAAGTTAAAAGTAAAAAGACGAAAGAATTTGTGTATTAACAGAGCCCGCTGAATATTGCGAGGCTGCGACTCTGTATTAAATCTTTATTGTTCCTCTTATTTTGTATTTAGCTTATTGAAGTAGACCCGCTGTCTTTATCTAGGCTGCAGTCTATTCATTAGGATATTACAATTAGCTCTGACTTTTCCTTGTCACAACCTTTGCCTTTTATACAATCATTGTTCATGATCCATCTCCTATCTTCCCCCTCCACGCACCATTGGTTTCCTTACCAATTACCATTGCGCATACGCGCTATTTTTAGGCATTGCTTAATTGTTTTCCGTTCCCATTAAAAGTGCCCAAATGACATCTTGGGTGTCATTTGCCTTACGCTGGTGTCAAGTGTCATCCATTCATAAATTATTATTATTTTCCCGATAGCACAACGTAGTACTCCTCCGATATGCAACTATTGCAGTTTTGCCATATGTCGGCGTGCCGCTGTGTAATCGGAGTTGGGTTACGTGTGTATCGTATTGGGTAGGTATGCACTTGACTTATTGCGCTTGGGTGGCGTTTGAGTAAATGGGAAACGAATGAAAACAAAGCGAATGACCTGTTAATAGCTGTGCGCTCTGGTTGGTGTATGGAATGGATTGCTAATGAGAAGGCGATGATTTGGAGTAGGTCATGGTTAGGGTATGGTTGTGCGGATCACAACATCCCACCCCCCTTAGAAAAAGAAAATTCTTACCTGAAGGGTTAGAATTTTCTGCAAGAGGCTTGGATGTGACGAGGAGTTTACAATTATTTTAATGATGATAAAATTTTTTTGAATTACAATAAAATTTCTTTTAAAATTTAAGTGCTGTGCTTAAACTAAATACAATGTAAAAAAGGCTTAGATTAAGTACAACGTTCGAATGCTTATAAGGAAATGCTTAATTTTTATATATGAAGTTTTAAAGGAAGTATAAGCAACATTCTAATGCTAAGGGTAGTATAAAAATTATTTTTAAACAACTAGTACAAAGATGTATTTGAAAGTTTTTTTTTTTAACTTAATGCATAGTTTGTAGGATAAATATATATATATATTTTTTTTTTTTTTTTTATACACACATACCTTTATTTAAGTACAAAAATATGAGGAGAGGGATTTTCGGAAATGTTTTCTTCTTCGGGTTTCTCTTTAGGATTTCGTGAAGTGTTATTTCTTGTTCTTTGATTTATTTTGTATATTTTATAATTTTTGCATGTAATTAGGATTATTAAAACTGCGACTACCAGGTAAATAAGAATGTAATGGTGGATATCATGTGTGTCTAGTGTCTCTAGTGGTATAAGTTCATGAGACTTTAAATCTGTTATGCTCTGAGATATTAGATTTAGATCTTTTTGGCTAGAGAATCTAATGACAGCAGTTTTATTATTATTAACGAAACTTATATTGGCGTTGGTTAAGAATTTGGAGACACTTACAGGAGGAATGTAGAAGTTATTTAACCTTGATGATTTCTCATTAAATGTGTATATGGTTAAATCTTTGGTTTCCAGGTAACAATTACCGTAAAGTTCTATAATGCTTGAATTTTGAAGTGTGTGAGTTGTAACGTTATCCTCACAGATCTTGTTAGCAACCTGAGGTTTTAAAGTTGAAAATAACCACTTATTAGGGTGAAATAACTGTACCCATACCGTTTCTAGATTAGATTTCTTTACAGTGCATGGGTTAGGTAGGAGTGTGTTACCTTTTAATAGTTCGATCTCACAGTATGGTTTGGTTGAGTCTACTTTCATTAATGGATGTAATATGGGACATAAGAATCGATTGTCTTTGCTTTTGCATTCTGCCAGTTCATCTAGGGATAGACCTGAATAATGCTCTCTTTAAAAGTCGACAATTAAGAACTGGTATGAGGGTTGTATGAAAACGAAATGGTCATTATGCTTAGTAGGGAAAGGTGTGACCTTAAACAACTGGAAATTATCTACAAGTGGTAAAGGGATTTTAAGTTGGTATATAATTTTTTGCTTTGTTATTGCTACGTTAGTGGAGCATACTTGATATAAAGAGATGATGTTATCGTCTTGGGCCATATAAGGTAACCTTATTCCATTTGGTAACGCTTGTTTAATGGAAATTAGTGCTGTTTTTAATTGAGTTGGTGTAACGATGGCTGGATGAGGCTTGCCATGTTTAACGTCAGTTACCAAGTCGATTATATCGTCTATTGTGTTTTGGTATCTTATTATGATTAGGGTGACTAAGGAAGTAAGTGCTTCTACTTCGGAAAAAATTCTTTGATTGTTTGTTGATGTTACTAAGTTTTTTAAATTTTCTTTAATGTTTTCGATTTTGCTATTGATTGCTTATAATTGGTTCTCGATTGCTGTCTCAGATTTACTAAATATGTTTTTTGTAGTTTCTAATATAATAGTTTGGTTTTTTATCAGTGATAACAAGTGGTCTTCATTAAATTTAACTTTTTCTATCTGTTTGTCATAGTATCTGGCATCATCCTCATTAAGTGTGCCAAATAGTGACTTGCTTATTATGCCTACTGCATTTAGCAAAGCCCTTTTCTCGCGCTTTAATCCGAGAAGGTAATATTTTCCCTGAAGGTCTATCATTAAATGATTCATCTCGCTTATTGCTCCGTCGCAAATTATGCCGAAGGAGGGGTTTCCCTGGAGTAAGTGACATAGTTCGTTGATTTCCATAACGTAACTAGCTGGGTGGTCTAAGGCAGTCATTAACTGTGTTAGATCATAGTATACTATTAACTTCCACTCGTTGGAGTATAGTTCAGTGTTTCCTATTTCTTCGAAATAAATACCAGCTTGCTGGTTGATGGGCGAGATTTTAAGTTGTCCCCAGGTAACTACTATGAGTCCAAGTATGGTGACGAGATTCATTTTCTGTAAAGTTTCAAAGGACATGCTGTGACTAGATATCTCTGTTCGAAAAATAGGGCATAATGTGCGTGTGTGTGTGTGTTTATTGTGTGGGTAATGGATGTTTCGAGCAAGAAGACTGTTTTTTTTTTTTTTTTAATTTATATTCGTCCTAATATAGGTTTTACTCCCCAAAGTCTTCGAGCTCTTCAAATTCATCAATTTCTTCTAGTATCTGCAACAGCCTGTCTACCTGGTCATCATATGTATGGAAGTTGTTTGGGTCCTCTAATGGTTCCCATACCTCGGTGTCTGAAGACCCGGTGGATGTTTGGTCATCATCGAGGGTGACCATGGGGAAAGGGTTATTCCAACGTCTTTGTGGCTGGCGTTTTGGGATGTACGCGGGACAGAGACGCAGATCGAAATCTTCGTCTGGAAGTCCAAAACTGATGATGTCCACCATCTCGATGTCCTCTGTGTCTCCGTCGAGCCTCACACCATTGATATATGTGCCATTAGAGTCAGCACAGTCTATTAGAGTTACCACACTATCATCTGGACTTACTAGGATAATAGCATGGTTGTTAGAAATTATTAGGCTTGGGATGCGCAGGTTACTAGGGTATCCGATGCCTATATGTACTTGTCCGGTTCGTAGAGGGATTTCGGTTTGGGACACTATGTTGAGCAAGCTCCATTGGGAGTTGGGTATGTAGTCTATTGTTTCCATGGTCTGGAAGAAATGAACAAAACATACATCACTTATCAGAGTATGTTATTCATTGTATAATTTTATGTCGTTGTTGTGGATAACCTTGTTTTTGTTGCCTACTTGTATCATGGTGTTTTCGTTGGAGATAAGTTTGATGATCTCATAGGGACCTTCCCATAAGGAAGAGAATTTATTTTTCCTAACGTGTTTCTTCAACAAGACTTTGTCTCCTATATTAAGATTCTTTGGTTGACTATTTTTATCATATTGCTGTTTTGAACATTCTTTCCTTCGTTGGAGGATTTTATTAGCAGTTTGATATCCGTGTTGGAGTCTGGCTCGGAGTTCATTGGCATAATTATCGTAGTTGTACGAGGTTTTTGGAGTTTGTTGAAGGGTACTGGGAATGTTAGCGGGATAACCGTATAGAAGCTCATAAGGAGTGAAACCAGTGCTACTATGGGGTGTAGTATTGTATACGAACATAGCATACGGTATCCATGTATCCCAAGTTAGTGCGTCTTGGTTCACATAGTGACGAAGATATTCGGCCAAGGTTCTGTGGCTTCTTTCAAGAGCTCCGTTGGTTTGTGGGTGGTAGGGAGTTGTATTTAATTTCCTAATTTTCATGAGCGAACAAATTTCTTTAAAGAGAGTACTTAAAAAGTTTGAACCTTGGTCTGTTAACAGTGAAGTTGGTATACCATGTCGGCAAACGATATTTTCCACAAAGATTCTTGCCACCGTTGAAGCTTCCATATTGAGTAATGCATAAGCTTCCGAAAATTTTGTTAAATCGTCTTGAAAGGTTAGTAGGTACTTTTGATCATTGTAACTCACAGGTAAAGGTCCTACCAAGTCTAGAGCGATTCTTTCAAATGGTTTGGAACTTGTTGTGGTGATTTTCATGGGAATTTTGGGATTCTTAATACTTTTATTGAGTTGACAAGAGGCACAGTTTTTTATGTAGGCACTTATATCCTCCGCCATATTTATCCAAAAGTACTTAAGTTTTATTCTCTTTAATGTTCGTGTGGCTCCTTGGTGGCCACCGAATGGTGAATCGTAAAATTCAAATAATACCTTGTTTATAGAGTCTTGATCAGCTAGAAAGATTCTATCATCGATGAAAAACTGTAAGGTCACGTCTAGGTTTTGAAAGACTTCCTCGAGGAGGGTCTTGAAGATGAGCCGTGTTTCGGCCCCTAGAACTGCCGTGGAAAAACCTACACTTTTTAGACCTTTTTTACTTACTATTTATTTCCTTGATTTCTCCCAAAAAATTTTTAGAAATAATTTTATCTCTAGTGCTTCTGAAAGGTATTGGTAGAGTCACTATATGTATCATTTACCTCCGTCAACTTGGCAGAGCACATATGTCAAAAATCGATTTTGAATAGGCCTGAATTATGTGCTAATTATGTGCTAATTTTGTGTTAAGTTTTTGATTTTTGTGCTCCTACGGTTTCCGAGAAAATCTACCTTGAAAAGTGCTCTGCCAAGTTGACGTCAAGCCAGCAGAGCACATAGTTAAATCGGGCGAAAAATAAAAAAATGTGTATGTCATATTGATGCCTGATTTATGTGCTTTTTTTGTGTTGAAATTCCAGCTTCGTATCTCAAGCCGTTTAGCTAGAAATCGCATTACAAATCCCTATTCTAACAAGTTTATAGAAAACTGTTAACGCAAATCCTAAAAACGGGCGAAAATCGAAAAAATAAAAAGCACAACTATATCTCTGATTTATGTGCTTATGATTTGCTAAGTCATTGATTTTTGTGCTGTCCTAATTTAGCCTCTAATCCAAATTTTAGGTTTGGCTCTGTTAGTAAAAGACCTTTTACAGAGCTCTGCCAAAAATTTCAGCGCCAAAAAAGAAAAATCACAATGCAGAACGACGACATTGTGGCGCCATAACAAAAGCAGCACCTAAAAATAGAAATATGTCGTCACTTTAAGGCAAATACAATCCATATAACCAGGCGCACAGCAATTATAGTAGGTATGGGTAGAATAATCCTTGCAAAATAAATACATTTCCTTTGCGCACAGGTAGGTAGGTTGTGTAGTATGCGTGAATCAACATATATGAACCCAGGCAAATGTTGTTATGGCTGGCTGGCTGGGTAGCCATGCATGGCGGAAAAGGAAACAAATTGTGTGAATCTGTGAGGGTGAGGATGTTTGTCGAAAATAAAGTAGCCGTAGGTTGTTAATATTATGTCCGCCTGGTGTAATAATTTTGATCGCATCTGAATGAGGATCGACATTGTGGCGCCTCTAGTGCACATTCATATTAAAAAAAACGCGGTTCGCATACAGGACAGAATGCTTACCATCTGGTCTGGGGCTGGAAGGGGTGGGAAAGGAAAGGAATCCACAAAAAAATGACCGTGAGGAATTTCTTGTGGATGTGTGCATGGGTTTGTAAATCAAAACAATACAAAGCATTAGTGGAAACAAAAAGTAGGCGTGTATATTAAGTTTTTTAAGCGAAATATAACTACGAATTATGTGCTCCAAGAATTGACACACATTCCCCTATGGTATTTGTTTTGGTTATTGTTTTTGCAGGACTAAGAAAGTATGTGAATTAGCTGCGAAAGCACTGTCTCAGGGTAGATGTTTGGGGGTGTGAGTACGTCAGTGACGTGGCGTGGTGCTTTTAGTAGGGTGTTCACTATATTTTTTACCGTAGTAAGATAGTGAATTTTTTCCTCTATTCCAGGACCCTACGAGGACGATGAATACTTTGCTTATAGAATGGCAACCACGTAACCAAAGCTTGAATTCATATTTTCTTTCATTCAAGTCCCTAATAAAATATTTATTAAAATAATAAATAACGTATTTCCAATTTATCAGCTGTGAAAATGGTTTCGCAAGTAGCTTTTCAGTTAAAGCAGTTGCGATTTCAAATGTTCGAGCAACCCACCTCTATTCCATATTTACCCACCCGAGGACCGAGTGGGAATGAAAAATTATACAAAATTCCAGCTTGCGCTTTCAGGTTCTGCAAATTATAGCGCACCACACTACAGGAGAATAAAGCACTAGGGTCGAAATGGGACTTTGGCTCTAGCTGTTCGCTGTTGTATGTTGCATCTTGTATGATCTTGCGTTGTGCTTGTTTTTGTTCCTGTACACAGTATCTGTACCAGTAGGCACAAAAGCACAAAAGAACTTCCAAGTTCCAACTTCCAACACTATGTTTGTCAGGGTGGAACGAAAACGAAAATGAAATTACAAGTGCGAACTGCAACGAGGTGCGCTCGATGTAGGAGAACACCAAGCCAGGTAGATTTCTGTGGGAAAAGGGTTTTTGTTTTTTTATTTTGTTTTTTTTTTTGTATCCAATTTTGCATGTCCACGGTGCTCTAAACCGAGATGAACACCCCGATGTGTGAGTTTCATTACCACCAAGTTGCGTTGAATGTGAATAGGAATTATCGATACAGACAATTTTTGTATTTTGGTTCGATACAATTTTTTCAACATCTTATGTTGAGAATAACTATTCATTTCACAGATACTGATTTGGTAAAATACAAATTATTGCAAAGACAAAAACAGAAATGTGTTTCATAATGAACTTAAGTTCAGTGCATTATAATAATAGATTTGGATAGGGTGTGCAGAGAACACCTGCGCACCTTTGAATAAACGTCACTGGAGTACGTATATTGTGCATCGTTCCGTAAAAGAATGCTTTGTTGAACGAGATTTCTTTTTTTAATCCTTTCAAAGAAGAGAGAGAATGAGACGGGCATTTAGAGAAGCATTAAGAAATACGATTGTAAGTTGTATGAAAAAACGATTGGCTAGTGTGTAAAAAAATGGTGGCTGCATATGTGTGTAGGTAGCTTGTATGTCCTTCTGATCGTTGCTCCTATTCGAGGATTATTCTAGATAATCATAGCTACCTTTTATAATTTCTGCTGGCCTGGTAAAATGGATTCGGTTTGTATTGAAATGTCTACATATTTTAATATTTTTTTTGTAAATGTTGTTGTGGATGACAGTTGGAGCATGCTGTATGAGACAGTTTAAGCAAACAACAAATTAGGCCAATCAAATGCAATGATCATATAATGCACCCTAGTTAGCAGATGATATTAGGTACCTACAAATATTTCAGATATTTCAGATTTGTAGGTAGGTATGGGCCAGCGTTGCCATAATGTGCCCGATCGGGCCATTCGGCCCTCTGTTTTTATTTTGGCCCTTGGCTTGAGGCCAACACGAAATGGCCAGTATATCTTTTTTTTTTATTACTCAAACAAAATATTCTAAAAAGCAGACTTTCTTATTTCATCAGAAAAATAAGCAGTGAGTTTTCTCCATAAACAAGTTTACATATTGAAAGCGACACTGAATTCATTCATTCTGACTGACGTTTCGTTTTCGTGTGTACCCGTCACAGTAAATAATAATTCGACTTTTTTTTTTGTATCTTGTACCTATTGCTTTATATTTATTGGAAAGTGTTCTGTAAAGACTGGAGGCCCACACTTTTTGGAAATGGCCCTTAGAAAGGCCCTAAATATTTTTTTCCTTGTGGTAACGCTGGTATGGGCGGCCCATGTGACTTTATTAATTAGCTTTTGGGGATGTTTATACCTACCTATATTCCATAATATAATTTTAATTGATCGAATGTATATTCTCTACACTAGTACCGCTTGTGGTCGAAAATCGACATTTCCTTTTATGCAAGTAGATACCTATGTTATAATGGTAATATGGCTGCGACAAACTGAATGTCATCAAAATCTTTTCAATTATCTGTTTTTTTTATGGGGCCTTAGCATTAATGGCGACATACCTATACCCACAATTTTTTGTTTGTGCACATCTATGCACATCTGTAACCCCATCACTGAATGTGAATATGATCACGCAAACTTTTCTAAACGGACTGCAATTACCTATGTATTTTAAATTATACCTAAGTGAATCTAATTCGTCTGATTTAAAATGAGTCTAAAAAACAAAAATGTAGGTATGTCGATCGGTATCCATTTTGCGGCACACGCGAATAACATTGTATCGCCTATATTCCACCCATTTCACATCTTCGAATTTTGTGCTAACTAATAGCAGCAACGATCAGAAGAACATACAGCTACTTATACCTACTATACATGCAGACACCATTTTTTACCCACTGACCTATCCCTTTTTCTTACAAATATAACTAGGAATCGTATTGCTTATTGCTGCTCTAAATTCCCCGTCTCATTCTCTCTCCTTTTCAAGGATTAAACAAAATCTCGAACTCACACCCCCAATAATCTACCCTGAGACAGTGCTTTCGCAGCTAATTCTGTATATGTGTCCTTAAGCTGTTTGCCTGGTACGATCGTTGTTGGTCAGCCACAAAATGTACCGACAATTCACATACTTTCTTAGTCCTGCAAAAACAATAACCAAAACAAATACCATAGGGGAATGTGTGTCAATTCTTGGAGCACATAATTCGTAGTTTTATTTCGCTTAAAAAACTTAATATACACGCCTACTTTTTGTTTCCACTAATGCTTTGTATTGTTTTGATTTACAAACCCATGCACACATCCACAAGAAATTCCTCACGGTCATTTTTTTGTGGATTCCTTTCCTTTCCCACCCCTTCCAGCCCCAGACCAGATGGTAAGCATTCTGTCCTGTATGCGAACCGCGTTTTTTTTAATATGAATGTGCACTAGAGGCGCCACAATGTCGATCCTCATTCAGATGCGATCAAAATTATTACACCAGGCGGACATAATATTAACAACCTACGGCTACTTTATTTTCGACAAACATCCTCACCCTCACAGATTCACACAATTTGTTTCCTTTTCCGCCATGCATGGCTACCCAGCCAGCCAGCCATAACAACATTTGCCTGGGTTCATATATGTTGATTCACGCATACTACACAACCTACCTACCTGTGCGCAAAGGAAATGTATTTATTTTGCAAGGATTATTCTACCCATACCTACTATAATTGCTGTGCGCCTGGTTATATGGATTGTATTTGCCTTAAAGTGACGACATATTTCTATTTTTAGGTGCTGCTTTTGTTATGGCGCCACAATGTCGTCGTTCTGCATTGTGATTTTTCTTTTTTGGCGCTGAAATTTTTGGCAGAGCTCTGTAAAAGGTCTTTTACTAACAGAGCCAAACCTAAAATTTGGATTAGAGGCTAAATTAGGACAGCACAAAAATCAATGACTTAGCAAATCATAAGCACATAAATCAGAGATATAGTTGTGCTTTTTATTTTTTCGATTTTCGCCCGTTTTTAGGATTTGCGTTAACAGTTTTCTATAAACTTGTTAGAATAGGGATTTGTAATGCGATTTCTAGCTAAACGGCTTGAGATACGAAGCTGGAATTTCAACACAAAAAAGCACATAAATCAGGCATCAATATGGCATACACATTTTTTTATTTTTCGCCCGATTTAACTATGTGCTCTGCTGGCTTGACGTCAACTTGGCAGAGCACTTTTCAAGGTAGATTTTCTCGGAAACCGTAGGAGCACAAAAATCAAAAACTTAACACAAAATTAGCACATAATTAGCACATAATTCAGGCCTATTCAAAATCGATTTTTGACATATGTGCTCTGCCAAGTTGACGGAGGTGTATCATTTGGTTGTTGTCTGTTTGGAGTGAAACCATTTCACCTATTTGGGGTTTCGAGAAATCAGTGAATTTTTCCTTAAGAATTTCTTCATCTCTGGATTCTATTAAGGGAAGTATTATTACTTTGAATTGTATGGTTTGATCTTTAAAGATGGATTTTCTTTCTTCTTGTAGAAGAAACCTTGATATAACCTGAATTTCGTCTGGGTCATTGTGCGGTTGTCGCGAAGGCTCCCCCAGTTTTTGTTTCTGTCCACGTGTGGTTACTAAAACGTGTCCGTTAAGGGTCTCTGTATTAGACTTCGGAATGCGACTTAGTGCGTCGGCGTTGGAGTTGTTTTTGCCTGCTTTATACAGAACTTGGTATTCGTATTCGTCCAAGAGGATCCTCCAACGAGCTAGCCTTGATGTTGGGTCTTTCAGATTCATAAGCCATTGAAGCGGTTTGTGGTCAGTACATATAATGAACTTCGTACCATACACGTAAGGTCGGAATTGCTTTACTGCGTAAGTAATGGCTAAAAGTTCCTTTTCCGTAGTTGTGTATCTGGTTTCCGCATCATTTAATGTACGACTGGCATAACATATTGGCTTGTCCTCTCCTATTTGACCCTGTGAGAGAATGGCTCCTAATCCGATGTCACTGGCGTCAGTTGTAATTATAAAGGGTTGGTCGAAGTTGGGGTAGGCCAGAAGTGGTGGCTCGATGAGCAAGCTTTTGAGTTTGCGGAATGCTTCATCGGCAAACGCGTCCCATTTGAACTCGACGTCCTTTTTAATAATTTGGTCAAAGGTTTGGCTATGGTTGAAAAATTATTTATGAATCTTCTATAATAACCAACGAAACCTAGGAAAGATTTAATTCCCTTTACGTTTTTAGGTATAGGGTAAGTTTTAACCACTTTTATCTTTTCAGGATCTGGTTTAAGACCGTCTTCAGTGATAATGTGCCCGAGATACATTAATTCTCTTTTTAAAAAGTTACACTTATCAGGCTGAAGCTTGAGGTTGTGTTCCTGCAACCTGCTTAGGACCCGTATTAATTTGTTATTATGTTCCTCGAGATCGTATCCGTATAGGACTATGTCATCGACATACACAAAACAATCAAAACCTTGTAATCCTATCAACACCGTGTTCATCAGTCGCTGGAAAGTAGCTGGTGCATTCTTAAGACCAAATGGCATACGGGTATACTCGTAGTGTCCATAGGGAGTGCTGAAACCAGTTTTACACTTTCCGTCGTCGTCCATGAGGATTTGGTGAAATCCTTTGGCCAAGTCCAAGGTACTAAAGTACTTGGCTTTTCCTAGTTGATCCAGAATATCAGTAATGTTCGGCAGGGGATATGCATCACCAACTGTCAAATCATTTAACCGTCTGAAATCGGCTACTACTCTCCACCTCTTGTTGCCTTCTTTGTCAGGTTTCTTCGGAACCAGGAGCAACGGAGAGTTCCATGGACTAGCGCTGGGAGTGATTATGCCTTCTTGCAGCATTTCGTTCACTTGTTTGTGGATCTCACTTTTTTGTGATTCTGGAAGTCTGTAAGGTTTCACAAACAAAGGTGGTTGATGGGGATCAGTTATGATAGGGTGTTTAACAGTGTCGGTAAAGGTTAGCTGGTCACCCTCTAGATAGAAGAGGTCGTTGTATTGTCTGCAAATTTCGAGTATTGAATCCTTTTCTTCTTTATTGCAGTGATCAAGGTCTATTACCGACTCTAACTTGGTTAGTCTTTCTTTAATAAAATCCTGAGTTTTGCCTGTTATAACGTTAAAATTGTCTAACTTGTCCCACTCGAGATCGATGTCCTGGTACCGAACTTCTTGTTCAGTATCCGAGGTATTCATCATCATGACTCTGACTTTGGAATCTGTGGGTTTAGTTAGAGATTCGCCTAGGTAAATTCCTGGCTTGATTATTTGTTTTTTGATAACGATATTAAAATTGGTTTTGAGGGGAACAGGGATGTCTACTACCTGCTGAGTTCGGGGTTTGAGTGTCACTACATTCTGTTTGATACTGAAATTTTTTGTTACTGCCTCAGTCTCATTTCGTGCTGGGTCTTTCTTAGCCTCAGTCTTATTTCGTGCTGGGTCTTTCTTAGCCTCAGTCTTATTTCGTGCTGGGTCTTTCTTAGCCTCAGTCTTACTTCGTGCTGGGTCTTTCTTAGCCTCAGTCTTATTTCGTGCTGGGTCTTTCTTAGCCTCAGGAAGTAGTGATTGCGAACAGTGTAACCCGGCCCGGAGACAATCGGTGTCCACTTTTGGTTCGCTATCAAAGTTTGGTTGGGTCCCAGTGGTGTCCTGATATGGATGCGCTGGGCTACAAACGGCTACTTCGTCATGGCGTATTTTATTGTGAATATTTTCTTTATTTATTTTCATTTGTACTTCATTATTTTTGTAGTTTATGTGACACTCAAATCAACTTAGGAAGTCATTGCCAATTATTCCATCATACCTGAGGTTTATCCGTGAAGGAGTAACGTAGAATATATGATCTAGAAAAATTGATTGATTATCTGCTTCAAATTCTAGGGTAGCTGGAATTTCTCCTATGGTACGAAGAGAGTCCCCAGCTAGTGTCGATATTTGGCAGGTGTTTGCTGTCTGTCTACAGGGCCTGATTTTGTCTCTTTTGACTAGGCTTATATCGGCTCCTGTGTCAATTAGGAAAGTTAAATATTTGGCTTTAGCTTCAGGATGAAATTTAATACGAATCACTGGTTCCTTAAATTCTGGAAGCAGTGATACGGACATTTGAAATGCAACAAGGGGATTTAATCTTGGGATTGGTGAACGGTAGCCTGAACTATCGCTCGAGAATGATTGTTCACAGTCTCCTCCCGAGCATTCTCGTTTCCCGAACTACGAGGTGCATTACGTTGACGCCTGGACGTATGGTGTCTTACGTTGGGGTTAGAGGTTCTGTGGTTTGTGGGATTTCGATTTGTTCCCTGTCCTGAATTTTGTCGGTTTTCCCGAGATAAACGAGTCCGACACTCGTTTATGGAATGGTTTGGTCGGTTGCAGTATTCGCACCGAATTACCTGGACTTCCCTTTTTATGTTATTGGGTATGAAATTAGGGAAATTCGTATTCTTAAAGCAATTTGCCGAAGTGTGCCCTATTTTGTTGCACGTTTGGCAGACAGGTCGAGGAGGTTCATTGGCGTGGACGTTCCTTTGGTTTCTGTAGCAAGTGACAGCCGTGTGTCTAACCTTGTTACATATTTGGCATGATACGGTTGTGCGCGTGTTTGGGGTTTTGGAACTTAATAGAAGGGCTGGTTCTAGACGGATTGATTGTTCGACAGCGTAATTTACCGCTGTTTTTATATCTCTAGTGTTTTGGGCTTTGACTAGGATCTTCAGAGTGGGACATTTAAGTCCGTCTTCAAATATCCGTAGAGCCAGATTTTTGTTCTCTGTCAGCAAAAATTCCCGTATGGGCGCCTCTTTGATACTGTTAAAGGTAACAGTATCTAATTCGTTTAACTTGGATACGACTAGATCTCCAAATTCTTTAACCGATTCCGTTTTTTGCATTAATGCTGTCAATTCATTCTGGATAGTGGACCGAGATTTGGTAGCTTTGAACTGGTCCTCCAATTCAGCAACCATATCTGACCACTTGTTGAATGATTTGACCTGAATCAAATCGAAGGCTGGTCCCTGCAGTCGGGTTTTAATTATATCCAGGAAAAGCGAATTGTTTCGGTCATCACCGATGTAAGAGAATAGGGTATTGCCGCAGGCAATAAATTTATTTAGTTCTGCAGGGTTGCCATCGAAAGTTGGCACAATACTATATATGTCGTTGAGACTTATCTTGACTTCCATCCTGGAGTCAATATTAGAGCGGACGGGACTATTGGGGGGAAGGCTCATATTTGAAAAGGTAGGGCTTTGAAGAGCTCTACTGTTAATTTTCGTTGTCTCGTGAAAATTTTAAAAACTTTTATGGGGCAAAAGGTATGTGTGTTTTAAAAAAAATTTGTGTACAAGGGAAAACTATTTATATGTGAAAGAAACTGTTTGCGTATGTATTTATGTTTATTTTTCTTAGTGCCTTATTGGAAATACATACCACCAAATGTTGTATCTGATGTGAATGTAAAACATCACTTGTTAGCCCCACTGTATGGTTATACCTACTAGGTATTACATGCACTTTTATTTCTCTCTATTTAGTATGTAAGACAGTAGCGTTAGTATTGTAAGAATAAAGTCAGTCTTAAACTGGTCGTCAAGCGTTTCATTTCTCCAGCCTCCTCTTTTCGCTATGAATATATAAAACTGGCGACGAGGATAACTGTATTATTATTACAATACGAGTGCGTGATTACGGGTTATGAATATCGATATCGAGTCTAAAATAAAAGTCGAGGACAACAACAGTGAAAAACAGAAGATGTCGAGCTTTATTGGACGTATTGAGTATTTCAATGCGGGTGATAATTTCAACAGTTACATTGAGCGATTAAACCATTTATTAAAACTGAATAAAATCTCGAAAGATGAGGACCAGGTTTCATTTTTGATCGGAGTAGGAGGAGGAGAACTGTATAATATTGCGAAAACGCTGGTAGCTCCAAAAAATGTTGATGACTTGAAGTATGGGGAATTAGTGGAAAAGTTGAAAGCACACTTTCAACCAAAACGAAATACCACGGCAGAACGTTTTAAATTCCTTAATAGAAGTCAAGAGGGGGAGGAAGATCTCTCCGATTTTATTGTGGTGATCAAGCAGTTGGCAGATAATTGCAAATACGGCGATTTTCTAGAAGAAGCGCTCAAGGACAGATTATTAATGGGCATTAAGAACAAAAAGATCCAGTCGAAGCTAATTGATATGGGAGATTTGACTTTTGAGAAAGCGTGTGAGACAGCGTTAAACATGGAAATGATTGAGTTGGAGATGGTGCACATGAGCAAGGGATCCTCATCAGCAGCAGTGCATTCAATGGATATAAGATATTCGAGCGGAGCAGGAGCAGTGGGTCGTTCTAGAAGCGGAAGAAATTCATCGGATAGCCAAAAAATTGAAGAACAAAACGGGCGACATTTTTCAAGGACATCGAGGTCAAATTTGACCAACGTGCAATGTCATTTTTGCGGCAAATATGGCCACATTCAGAAGTACTGTTTTTTAAAAAACAACAGAAGACACAGGTCGAAGAGTAGGAGTAGAAACAGCTATAATGGACAACGAGGTAACAAAATAAGTTCAATTAAACATGATTCGAATTTTGAAACTAGTGAATCCGTAGATTTAGGTTATATACATAATTTGCAATCAGGTAATAATCCACTTTATATAAATTTATTTTGTAATGGCCAACGGTTACGGATGGAAATTGACTCTGGTGCCTGTACATCAGTTATGCACATAAATAATTTTAATGAGCTTTATAAGAATGGTATGATTTTGAAGAGCAGTCGGACTTTAAATGTTATTTCTGGGGACAAAGTTAAAGTAGTGGGATTTATCAACGCTGTGGTTAGTTTATCACCAAATAATGAAGTGTTTGAATTGGAATTGGTTATAGTGGATGGTCCAAAATTGTTCGTGCCTTTGTTAGGAAGATCTTGGCTTGATAAATTATTTCCGAATTGGAGAAGCTTAGTGGTAAAGGATGATTTGTGTGCTTTTGTAGAGAGAAATTCTTTATATGTGACAGATATCGTACAAAAATATAACAATGTGTTTCATGGTGACAAAAAAGACTGTATTCGGAATTTCAAGGCCAATATTGTCATGAAAGAAGGTAGTGTGCCGGTGTTTTCAGGGCCGTATACGGTTCCTTTTCGGCTTAGGGACCAGGTGGAGAAGGAAATCGACAGAATGTTGTCTGAAGGTATCATATATCCAGTAAGGTACAGCGATTGGGCATCTCCAGTGGTGGCGGTGGTGAAGCCAAATGGAACTATTCGACTGTGCGTTGATTGTAAGATGACAGTCAATCCGTGGGTGTGTACCGATCATTCTCCTATACCACTGGCTGAGGATATTTTTGCGAGTTTGTGCGATTGCTCGTGTTTCTGTGTGCTAGATTTGGAAGGGGCTTATCAGCAGGTGGAGCTCGAAAAGCAGTGCCAGGAATTTCTCACCATTAATACTCATAAGGGTCTTTTTAGGTTTTGCCGATTAATTTTTGGGTTAAAATCGGCTCCTGCCATATTTCAATCAATTATGGACGAAATATTAAGAGGTATTGGTAGAGTCAGGTGTTACATCGACGACATCCTTATTGGAGGTACAGATTTAAAGGATTGTGAGAAAAATTTGATATTAGTACTGGAAAGGTTAAAACAACATAAGGTGCGGGTAAATTATGATAAATGCCAATTTTTTCAGAAAGAAATTGAGTACTTAGGTCATGTAATTAGTCAGGAGGGTATAAAACCTAGTCCAAAGAAGTTAGAAGCAATTCGAAATGCTCCACAACCAAGAAATGTGACTGAGTTCAAATCGTATCTGGGACTCTTAAATTATTATTCAAGGTTTATTCCAAACCTTTCCGCGGAATTGAAAGATCTTTATTATCTAACCAAAAAAGAGGTAAGTTTTCTGTGGTCGGCTGACTGTGAAGCTGCTTTTGAGAAGAGTAAGGACTTAATTTTGAGCAATAAGGTGTTAGCCCATTATGATCCTGAAAAGGAAATTAGGTTGCATTGTGACGCCAGCCCATAAGGAGTGGGCGGGATCCTGTCACATGTTGTAAATGGAGTCGAGAGACCGGTTTTGTTTGCGTCCAGCACATTAAGTGCTGCAGAGCAGAAATACTCGCAGCTACATCGAGAGGCGTTAGCAATTATTTTTACAGTAAAAAAATTTCATAAGTATATTTATGGGAAGTCATTTACCATTTATTCAGATCACCAACCATTAAGGGAAATTTTTAATCCCAGAAAGGGAACGCCAGCAGTGGCAGCAGCGAGGATTCAGCGCTGGGCGGTGATTCTTAGTATGTACCAATATAAGATTGAATACAAAAAAGGAACGCTTATGACTAATGCGGATGGGCTTTCACGGCTTCCACTTTCCAAACCCACTGGTCTTGAAGAAGATAGCATAAGATTCTTGAATTCTTCATATTTAAATGTTAAGCTGTCAGATGTAGCTGAGGAATCAAAAAAAGATTGGAAAGTGAAAAGTGTACTTAACATGGTTAGTACAGGGTGGCCTAATAGCGTTCCGGAAAATTTAAAAAAGTATTTTCATAAACGATTATCACTCTTGGAAGAAGAAGGGTGTTTATTTTATGGGAATCGTCTGGTTATACCAGATGCACTTCATCAGTCAATTTTAACTCTCCTTCATGAATCGCATATCGGAGTCGTTCGCATGAAGAGTTTAGCAAGACAATATTTCTGGTGGCCTGGGATTGACTATGCTATAGAGACATTTGTTGGGGAGTGCAAAGCCTGTGCTTTGGGTTGTAACAAACCAGCGTCAAGTCAGCATGAATCATGGCCAGAGTCCAAGATATTTTTCGAACGAATCCACCTAGATTTTTTTTATTTGAAGGGATGTAACTATTTGATAATAGTAGATAGCTGTACGAAATGGATAGATGTTAAAATAATGAAGCGACATACTGTTGAAAGTTTAATTTGCGTCTTAAGGCCTCTTTTTACGTATTTTGGGATGCCATCCACATTAGTATCGGATAATGGCCCGCCTTTCAATTCGGAAGTTTTTATACAATTTTGTCTAAATAACAATATAAAATGTTTAAAGAGCCCGCCCTACCATCCACAGTCCAATGGGGCTGCGGAGAGAGCGGTGCAAACTGTTAAAAATGCTTTGAAAAAATTGATGATGGATCCGAACTATAACCACATTCCAATTGAACTTTTGATTTACAATTTTCTTTTAAAGTATCGATCCACTCCAACGTCAACAACTAATTGTTGCCCAAATGAACTTATATTTAAAGTCAGACCTAAAACTATTCTTGATGATGTAAATCCTAAAATTCGAAGAGCGATGAACTTAAATAAAAAACATCGAGCAAACAGAAGAATATTAACAAAAAAAAGTGTCAAGAAGCCATCCGTAAGCGTAAGCCAAGGAAAAAAACAAAAGGTTTTAAATCTAGGGGATAAAGTTTTATACAAAATGAAAAATAATCTTGTTTACAATTGGATTCCTGGAATCATAGAGAAAAAGTTAGGTAAAGTTGTTTATCAGATAAATATTGATGGAAACCGTAGAATGGCACATGTAACTCAATTAAAGAAGTGTAATTTCAAAGAAGTGTCATTCGCGCCTTCTAATATTGTTCATTCACGACAAGTGCAGCTTAAGTTCACGAATAAGAAAAAACGTTCAGCCTCCTTATCAAACATGCCGAGAAGATCCGAACGTTTAAAACAAAAAGCTAAAGAATTTTGAAGAATTGTATATTGTATACATAGGTATTGTATATACAAGTGAAGATATAGAATACCAATGTACCTCATAGTATATAGGTTTCAGAATACGAACTGGAATTTTAAATGGATTTTATGTAAAAAAAAAAAAAAAAAAAAAAATGATAAGATTTTATTAAATTGGGGGGAGTGATGTGAATGTAAAACATCACTTGTTAGCCCCACTGTATGGTTATACCTACTAGGTATTACATGCACTTTTATTTCTCTCTATTTAGTATGTAAGACAGTAGCGTTAGTATTGTAAGAATAAAGTCAGTCTTAAACTGGTCGTCAAGCGTTTCATTTCTCCAGCCTCCTCTTTTCGCTATGAATATATAAAAGTATCGTAGATTTCACACCGTGCTTTCCGTATCAACGGAGAAGAGTGTGGATCGCGGAGAAGTTAAAAGTAAAAAGACGAAAGAATTTGTGTATTAACAGAGCCCGCTGTCTATTGCGAGGCTGCGACTCTGTATTAAATCTTTATTGTTCCTCTTATTTTGTATTTAGCTTATTGAAGTAGACCCGCTGTCTTTAGCTAGGCTGCAGTCTATTCATTAGGATATTACAATTAGCTCTGACTTTTCCTTGTCACAACCTTTGCCTTTTATACAATCATTGTTCATGATCCATCTCCTATCTTCCCCCTCCACGCACCATTGGTTTCCTTACCAATTACCATTGCGCATACGCGCTATTTTTAGGCATTGCTTAATTGTTTTCCGTTCCCATTAAAAGTGCCCAAATGACATCTTGGGTGTCATTTGCCTTACGCTGGTGTCAAGTGTCATCCATTCATAAATTATTATTATTTTCCCGATAGCACAACGTAGTACTCCTCCGATATGCAACTATTGCAGTTTTGCCATATGTCGGCGTGCCGCTGTGTAATCGGAGTTGGGTTACGTGTGTATCGTATTGGGTAGGTATGCACTTGACTTATTGCGCTTGGGTGGCGTTTGAGTAAATGGGAAACGAATGAAAACAAAGCGAATGACCTGTTAATAGCTGTGCGCTCTGGTTGGTGTATGGAATGGATTGCTATTGAGAAGGCGATGATTTGGAGTAGGTCATGGTTAGGGTATGGTTGTGCGGATCACAACAGCATCCGTACTATATGACAGAGCTTCACTCTGTGGCATTTCCAGATACTTAGATCAGCATAATTGGTCAGTGCCAAATTTCATATTCTTTCTTATTTTTTGCCTCCTTCTGAGGGATTGAACATTTTGCCAACGCCAACAATAATGTAACTATAAATACGAGGATAAATTATTTCTCGAGTTCAGTTCTGTTTTACCATTACACATCTCTCATCGTTGACTTCCCCCCACCAGTGGTAAGGGGTTAACTAGAGAGTGAAATAAAGACTTTTTAAAAACTTTAATGTTTAAGTAAAATAATTAATTGGCGCCCAACGTGGGGCATGCTAATATTTGCAATTTAAATATTCTGAAAAAAACAAGTAAGGATTTGCAAAATTAAAGCGTGCGTGAGACCCGAAACACAATCAAGTATTCTTATAAAAAAGAAGAAAAGAAAAAAAAATCCAACCTAAAATAAAACAAACATTCTTATAAAAAAGAAGAAAAGTATAAAACCAACCTTAAATAAAAGAAAAAAAGTGTAAAAACAAAATATAATTATATTAAAAAGTGTACTTAGAGAACATTAAAAGACAATTGAAAAAAAATATATAAGTGCTATGCGACCGGAGGAAATAGAAGATTCATCAGAAGACGAAGTTATAGGAAACTTCACACTCAACGAGGAAGACAGCTCTAAGGCTTTGAGCGACGAAGAAGCCACCGCAGACTTCCAAAAGCATTTCCTGCTACTGAAATCCAAGGCAAAGCGCCGCCGTAAGGAAAATAACGAAAACTTGTAAACTTGGATTTTTTTTTTGTTTTTTTATAAGAAAAAATATATTTTTTTTATCATACTTTAAGCTTAATTATTATAAACGTATTTGTTTTAAATAAATTATCTCCATTCTGGAACAATTAATTTCTCAATTTGTAAAAATGACGACAGAAGATAGAACTGAGGACCTTATAACTAGATTAATAGTAACAAATACCGCCTCTTTAAAGGCAGAAATAGAATCCTTAAAAAAACAACTCATAAAGGTTACTGGAGTAAGCTCCGTAACGGAATACGCACAACAAACAATAAACGAATCCATTCAATGTAATGAAGGATTAGATGTAATAAAATCACTCCCGGAATTCTCAGGGAATATAAATATGTATGTTAGTTGGCGCGAAGCCGCTAACAATTCAATCAGTTTGTATACAAAAGGCAGCAAGAAATATTTCGCCGCGCTAACAATTTTGCGCAATAAAATTATTGAAAACTAGCTGTACCCGCCCGGCTTCGCCCGTGTAAAATGTAGTTTCAGAACAGTTGATGGAAAAAAATTTAAGAAATTTACTGTCTTTTAGGGGACACAATTTTTTATTTCTTTTGATAATCGCTGAAAGGAAAAATCAAAAAATCATCGAAAGACATTGTAGAGGTATAAAGTGAGGAAGCCTTCTTCAATAGTGAGGGACTTAAACCCGATCTAAAAAAAACTCCCGAAAACTGAGTCTGAGTGGACAATGGAAATGAAAGAAAATAATTTTAACTCGTTTTTTTTTATTAATGTAACGATTCTTTGTATACTATGTTAGCGGTTTTGTTTCTATCGGCTAAGATAGGTACCTAGTGATATTTCCTGCATTAATTACCCTGGAGCACGCTTCATATAACTGCCCGTGCGTGAAGCAATTCTATCTTAAACCAACTCCCGATTTTCTTAAAGTTTGAATCTGTGCCTTATTGATTGTCGTGGAAGACAAACATTAATAGGAAATTGAATCCGTTTAAACTGAAATGAATAACTGATGGGTATTATTTATAGGCATTCTTGTTATAAACACCGTTTCTCCTTTACCACACCCAGTTAAAATGAACGCCTCAATAAAGTTTTTCACTCTCAATCTGGTTCCACTACAAAGCTCTGGGGGCATTCAAATTGCGATAATGGGATCTCGAACTTTTAATTCAATTTTATGCGCTCTAATGCTATTTAAAAACTCGAGCGGCTAATTTACTGCCTCATCTTAATCGCTCTTTTAGCTTTTTTGAAAGGCAAAATTCCCGCGAAATGGGTAATTACCCACGATATGGTATCACTGATACCTATATATATTTGACATTTCTTTCAAAAATATTTTTTTTTGTAAGCAAAACAGAGATAAACAAACCTTTCCTACATATTTGACATTTCATTTATGGGTTTCTTTTTTTTCTTAACAAACCAAACAGCACATTGCCTCTGTCTGTCTCCCTCTCCCTTACAGGAGTAAAATAAGGTTAAAAGAGATGTCAATATGTTGCGTGGTTAGTATGTTTGATTTGAGAACGAAGTGCATATCAACTCACGCAGGTGAAAATCGTAATGTTTCAAATTTTGCCTATTTCTTTAAAAACCTTTTTAGTTTTCGAGTTAATGGATATTCTAAGTTGTACCCGCAGACGTCCTCTATAAGATGGTGTTTACTATATTTAAATGCTCCCAGTATTTTCGAACGGAAAGCGTTGCAAAGAAGAAAGCGAAACAAAACGAAAAAATAAGTTACTCTAGTCTATTTTTTTCCGAAATTTATAGAAATATAGATTTGAAACAAAGCGAAGATTGTAGGCCTAGGTATGCTCTATAGGCCTGTGAAAATTTGACCAGAATATTACAGTAGTTTCTAAAATTTTTGTATTTTAAGACATGCAGTCAAATTCAATCGAACAGAACTACACCAATTTTGTTTATATGATGCAAATGACATTTTAACGAATCACGGTACGGTTCTAAATTTTTACGCAATTATAAATAGATTAGATTTTGCTTATGCGGACAAGCGTCCTGCTCACATAATAGAACAAGAACTTAGTGTTCTAAGACAGGGAACCATGTCACTTATAGATTTTTATAATGTTGTAAATAAGAAACTAACATTATTAATTAAGAAAACCATTATGACACATGGAACAAAGAGCCAGTTGACTCAAGAATTGAACGATGCAAATCGTCGCAATGCATTAAGAATTTTTATAACAGGGCTTAACGCTCCACTCTTAAATATAATCTTCTCTTTATCACCTGAAGACTTACCGAATGCCTTGGCAAAAGCCCAAGAGTTAGAATCAAACAATGCTAGAGCAAGTTTTTCTCTACAACACGTAAAAAACAATAACGTGCAAACAAATCACAACCAGAATAATTTAAGATTTCCTCAGAGGAAATTCGGGAATAATAAATTCCCAAAACCAGAACCAATGGACTTCGAAAGTTCTAATAACAGGCAACATTTTTATGGCTACCATCCAGGTAACCAAATAAATGCAAACAATAATAGGTACACTAATATGCCAAATAATAATTTAAGACAAAATAATATTCAGCCAAATTACTAGCAAAATAATAATTACCAAAATGCTAATCGCCAGATTAACGATTATCAACGGTTTCCTCAAAGACAGAATTTTATCGAAAAACGAACACATGAAAGTGTTCAACAATCCGGGCAACCCCCAGTTAAAAATATAAAAATAAATAATATAAACGAAAGTGCTTTTTTAGAGAACAGGGCAGATTGCCCTATATTTATCGCAGAAAGGATGAGACAGGAAAATTATTAAAAATTTTAATCGATACTGGTGCTACAAGTTGTTATTGTAAACCAAATACCTTGTCTCAAAGACAAGAATTAGTTATTAAGAAGAGGGTAAGAACCATAAATGGTTATACCATCATTACACACTATTACGAGGTAGAAATATTTAACAGGAAAACAAGATTTTATTAAATAATAAATATAGAAAGCGATTTATTAATAGGATATGTCTTATTGAGAGACGCAGGTATCACTTTAGATTTAGGGAGGGGAGTTTTAATCCATAATGATATAAACGAAAAAATATTTACTTCAGAAAAGAAAACTGAAATACTTGGGGAAAATAATAACAGTAATGCAGAGGAAAAACCTCTGATGAATCTAACAATGCTTTGGAATTACATAATTTTGAAGCGCATGAAGAATATTACAGGGACAGTCTTCATGACAGAATTAAAAGATTAAAAGAAAAAAATCATACATAAAATTGAATTGATGCATTCAAACATAAATATAAATGCATTGAAACTCCTATATGGAGTAAACAATATCCATATCCTTTGTCCGTAAATTCGTTTGTCAATAAAGAAATTGAAACAATGTTGAATAATGGAATAATACAACAAAGCAAAAGTCCATATAATTCACCCATATGGGTGGTACCTAAAAAGGGTATTAATGAAGATGGGACACCGAAGCTACGAATAGTCGTAGATTTTAAGAAACTAAATGAAAAAACTAGTTCCGATAAATATCCTATACCTGGTATAAATGTTATACTTTCAAATTTAGGAAAGTCTAAATATTTTTCAACTATTGATTTAGAATCCGGTTTTCACCAGATACAAATGAATGAGGTGGATGTTGAAAAAACATCATTCGCAGTAAATAATGGCAAATATGAATTTTTTAATAATGCCGTTTGCTTTAAGAAATGCGCCCAGTATCTTCCAAAGAGCGATGGATGATATATTGCGCGAATATATTGGAAAATTTTGCCATGTTTATATGGACGATATAATCGTCTATCAATAATCAATGATAATCTTGAAAATCATACTAAAAACTTAGAAATAATTATTGAAACTCTTAAAAACGCTAACATGAAAATATCATTAGAAAAATCTAAATTTTATAAATCTGAAGTCGAATTTTTAGGCTATATTGTGGGATACAATATAATCAAAACAGACCCAAAGAAGGTCGAAACAATTTCAAATTTCCCAGATCCAACAACGATAAGACAACTTAGAAGTTTTCTTGGCATGACAGGATATTATCGCAAATTTATTAAAAATTATGCTTCAGTAGCGAAACCGCTAACAAAACACTTGTCTGGCGAAAATGGAAGAATTTCCCAGCATATGTCCAAAAAAATAATAATAAAGTTAGATCACGTAGGTATCTTAGCTTGTCAACAACTAAAAAACTTACTTATTAACCAAATCGAACTGGTAAAACCAGATTATAATAAAAAATTTGTCTTAACGACAGATGCATCCAATAATGCTATAGGAGGGGTATTAACCCAGGAAGGTAAACCAATGGCCGCATTCAAGAATCTAGTCATCTTAAGTCGACTAGATTGGTCTGGATGAGATGCAACCTGAACGCAAAAACTAGAATGGTCGGGAACGTCACGTTTTCTACGTCAGCCACATATGAGAACTGTCAACTTAGTACTCAGTCACGAATTTCTTGACTAGATTCGTCGGCTACCCCTCCATATACGTCAACTGAAACAACTGCTCTCACGACCGATTTCGACCAATCAAAACCGAGATTCACTTAGTGAGAGAGCTGTCAGACTTACTAAACTATATACTTGAACGCCCTCAATTACTTTCATATCGAAAACGCTAAATTCGACGGAACAAAATTATGCAACAAATGAAAAGGAACTTTATGCAATTGTTTGGGCATTAAAGAATTTGAGAAACTACCTGTACGGAGTTTCAGATTTAGAAATCCATACGGATCATCAACCATTAACTTTCGCGGTTTCAACCCGCAACCCTAATGCAAAAATGAAGAGATGACATGCTTTCGTTGAGGAGTTTTCTCCCAAGATAATTCACAAACCAGGCACTACAAATGTAGTCGCTGACGCTCTTTCAAGGCAATATTTAAATAACGTATCCGATGATTCATCCATCACTGACACACAACATTCTGCAGAAAGCAGCGATAACTTGGATATTGAAGAAACTACAAAACCACTTAATCAATTTAAACAACAAATACTTTTAAGTCAAGGACGATTTACTATTCATGAACAGATTAAGAATTTTAATAAAACCAGACATATAATAGATTATGACACTCCAGAAAATTTAGTTGCCATTCTAAAAGAATACTTACAACCTGGAATTGTTGCAAGTCATTTCACCCCAGAAGATTTGTACGCAGTAAAACAAAAACTAAAAGAAACGTTTAGTAACCGATTTCTTTACACAAAAAATTTCCTAATAGATATAACCAATAGAGAAGACCAAAGTATTATTATTGAACAAACACATACTAGAGCACATAGGAGCTATAAAGAAAACCTTAAACAAATTTATTCTTCTTATTATTGGCCTGAAATGAATAAGAAATTCAAAGAATACGTCCGAAATTGTGAAATTTGCAATAGAAATAAATACGATCGACATCCTAAACAAAATACCAATTGGAGAGGCTCCAATTCCTAAGAAAGAGGGGGAGCAGTTACACTTAGACTTATTTTTTGCTCAAAAATTAAAATTTTTATCTTGTATAGATTTCTATTCCAAATTTTTAGTGATCAAATTAATTGATGACAAAACAAAACTAGACGGAAAAGTTCTAGAGTTATTACAAAGTTTTCCAGATGTGAAAACTATAACAATTGATAACGAACCTGGTTTTACAACAGTACAGTTTAACCCCCTTATTAATAAACGCTGCGTAAAAGTTATCAAGTCGTTATTCACAAGTTACGTCAAATTTTTGTAGGCTATCTGATGTCTACTAGCTAACTAACTTGTGCACATTTGTTTATTAATACGGGGGTAAGACTTTAATGCAAAGATTCAATATAAAAAATTACTTCTGTGATCCCAGACACAGTACCTCCAACGGTCAAGTGGAAAGAGTACATTCCACGTTAATTGAAATTTCAAGATGTCTTAAGCAGGAATTTTATTTAATAAGTGACCTAGAATCGATTTTCAGTTCAGCCCAACAATATAACAAGACAATACACTCCGTTACAAGTAAAAGACCCCATGAAGTTCTTTTTAATAAAATATCACACGAAGATATACAATCAAAACTTTTATCTGCCCAGAAAAAAATGTTAGAAAGAAATAATAAAAATAGGCATATGAAAACATATGCTCCAGATGAAATAATTTATGAAAGGATTGTAGGTAATAGGAATAAACTTCAGCCTAAATATAGGAAACAAAAAATTAAAAAAGACTTGGGAAACAAAGTCAGAATTTATAAAAATGATAGAATAATACATAAGGATAATATTAAGACTTAGTTTTTCTTTTCAGGAAAATGTTGATGATCGTTTTTCAATTGATTGGCATAGTATCCACAGAAATAATTGATTATACCAGAGGCAATTATGTATTAATAGAAAACGGAGACGCAATAATTTTCGAAGACTATGGAAATTTATTCCATATAACTAATTTAACCTACTATAGACTATTGATAAAAGAACAGGAACAAATTCTCAGCAGCAAACCTAAATACACAGAAATTAACATAAACAAAAATATTATTTACTCAAGTATAAATGAAGACTTAGAAATACAACTTATACAATCACTCTTAGGACAGTTACAAATAAATAATTACAGAAGCAAGAGAGGAATTAATGAATTAGGAACCATATGGAAATGGTTAGCAGGGTCACCGGACCATGACGACTTAGTTTTAATAACAAACAAATTAAATGAACTATCGGAAAATAATAATAAACAATTTACGACTAATTTGGAGATTTTCAAAGCTATAGAATCTTTACAAAAATCCGTAAAAAAATTAGAAGGAAGTACATATAACAAAGTAACAAAAAATATTAATAAATTAATTATTACAGAACTACAAAATATAATACAAAGAATAACTTTAGCTAAGTTAGGAATTTTGAACCCATCAATCCTAAATTTACAAGAGATTAAAACGATTACTGAACATGAACACGAAAAACTGACTCTAACTGACTTAATGGACGTTTCAAAATTTAAAATAGTCCAGGATAAAGATACCATAGTAATATATATAAAATATCCAATTGCGAAAAACAATTGTAAGTTATATGAAACCAGGGCCATCAGCCAAAAAGACGGAAAATTTGTAATAGATAAGGAAATTGTAAAATGTAAGACAAAATACTTTAACATTGAAAATTGTAAGTTAGAATTAACAAATACGTTTTGTAAACTATCTCTAAAAGAAACATGTTTATCTAAAATTTTAAATAATGAAGAAGGACAATGTATTAAAATTAAAGAAAACAACAAAAACATCGAAATAATAAAAGATGGTGTAATTTTGGTATCCGGAAATCATACAATAGATAGCCATTTTGTTGAAGGCGTATATTTAATAACCTTTGAAAAAAGTACTACAATCGATAATACTACTTATGAAAATCCAACAGCCATTATTTCCAATTACTTGAAAACAAATCATTTGAATAAATATAAAATTATAAGATACATAGAATCTGAAAATAATGAATTAAAATTTGAAAATATAAATGTAATAAATTCAATAAAAATAGAGAATCCACGAAACGATCATAGGCAACGGTTACCGACTAACTGACTTCGCGGCAGCTCGGAATACGGTGATAAGTAGCACTAGCTTTGCGAAGATAAGGATCCACACAGCAACCTGGCGCTCTCCAGACGGTCGAACAGCCAACCAAATCGACCATGTGCTAATCGACATGAGGCACGCATCCAACATCCTCAACGTGCACACATTTCGCGGGGCAAACGTCGACTCTGACCATTTTCTTGTTGCGGCTTAGTTCAGAGCTCGACTATCCAACGAGAAGAAGCTGCGTTCCGCCCAGAAGAAGAAATTCGACGTTGGACGACTTAGCACACCTGGAGTAGCCAGAGTCTACAAAGAGCGCCTGAGTGAGAAACTCTCCGCAGTGTATTCACCTACCATAGATGCCAACACCCAGTGGTCCCAGTATCGCGACATAATCAAAGAGGTAGCCGAAACCACCTTAGGGTACCAGCCACCCCAGAGAAAGAGCCCGTGGTATGATGATGAATGCGTATGCAGGAAAAAGGTGACAGAAGATGCACATATGAAAGCGATGCAGCGCAAAACAAGGGCAGCGAGGGACGAGTATCGAGCCAGGAGGAGGGAGAAGAAGAAAAAAAGGGGGCCTACGCAGTCTCCCAGCTCAAGGAGATCGAAGAGCCCCGCGATCGAAGCAACATCCGGAAGTTCTACAAGAAAGCCAAGAAACTGGCTGCTGGCTTCAAGACCAAAACGCAGGCTCTTCGAAACAGTGATGGAAACCTGGTCACCGAAGCGCAGGGAATAGTAGATGTGTTTAAGCAACACTTCCAGCAGCTGCTAAATGGGCATCGTGTAGAGAGAGTGATAGGGCAAGAAGGGAACCCACGTCCAGTCAATGAAGATCCAGTTCCACCACCCAGTATAGAAGAAGTTGGCTTAGCAATTAAAAAGCTTAAGAACAACAAGGCCGCCGGCTGTGATGGTTTACTAGCGGAGCTCTTCAAATATGGTGGGGATGTTTTGGTAGGGCGCATGCACCAAACCATCAACCAAGTATGGGTGGAAGAAAGTATGCCCGATGACTGGACTGTCAGCTCCATATGCCCATCTACAAAAAAGGCGATCCTATATCTTGAAGGAACTATCGAGGCATATCCCTGCTTAATGTCGCATACAAGATCCTATCCAACGTACTGTGTGAACGTCTCAAACCGTTCTGCAACACACTAATCGCCACGTACCAGTGTGGCTTCCGGCCCGGCAGATCGACTTCTGACCAAATTTTCACACTAAGGCAAATCCTGGAAAGACCAATGAATTTCAAGTCGTGACTCACCACCTATTCATCGACTTCAAAGCCGCATATGATAGCATTCATCGTCAGGAGCTTTATGTGGAGATGGTCGAATTCGGGATCCCGGCAAAACTGATCCAGCTATGTAGCGTGACGCTGGAGAACACACGCTGCAACGTACAATTCGGAAGTAGTTCCTCCGACTTCTTCAATCTCGTGTTAGAGCAGATAGTGCACAGTTCAGGTGTCAACACGGAAGGCAATATCTTCAACAGATCCGTCCAGCTACTGGGGTATGCAGACGATATTGACATCATCGGTCGCTCCCAGCGTGCCGTGATAGAGGCTTTTACGATGATTGAAGAACAGGCGAAATTCGTTGGTCTTGTAGTAAATGAGGAAAAGATTAAGTACATGCTATCAACAAACAAACAAGCATCTGTCCACCGCCTAGGACGGAACGTCACTATTGATAGCAACAATTTCGAGGTAGTTAAGGAGTTTATCTACCTCGGAGTAAACATGAACTCCACAAATGACATCCTAGTGGAGATCCGGCGAAGAATTACACTAGGAAACCGCTGCTGCTTCGGTTTGGCTGAATCAAAACTCCTAACTCGAAGGACAAAATATATGCTTTGCAGAACCCTTATCCTGCCAGTTCTGCTTTAAGGCGCCGAGTGCTGGACGATAAGCAGGAAGGGAGAGCTGATACTGAGCTCCTTCGAAAGAAAAATTCATCAGCGGATTTTTGATCCCGTGTGCGAGGAGGGCGAATGGAGGAGAAGATACAACTGCGATCTCTATGAGCTGTACCAAGATGTGGATGTAGTCCAAAAGGCCAAGATACGTCGACTACATTGGCTCGGCCACATCGAGCGAATGGACAATAATGCTCCAGCTAAAAGGATCTTCGAATACCAGCCGCCAGGTTTGAGACTACAAGGAAGACCGAACCTCCATTTCAAAGACCAAGCCATCGCGGATGCCAGAGCGCTTGGTCTGGATAACTGTAAGCAGCGTGCCCGGGATCGCAGAGGACCTTTCGTTTGCAAAATAAAATGGCGTTGGCTCACGCATCACAACAACACATTCTGCGCTCAAGTTTGGACCTTTGGACCAATATTACCAAAACGTCAGGAATGGCCAAAGTGTTGCAACAGTGTGAAATTGTCGTGTGGGATGAATGTCCTATGGCCAACAAAATATTATTGGAGGCATTCAATAGTTCAATAAAGGATATGAGAGGAAATCAACGGCTCTTTGGTGACGCCTTAATATTACAAGCTGGTGATTTCCGGCAAACTTTGCCAGATTAGAATACAGCGCAGGGACATAACTCCAGGGGACATAAATCCATTATGGGCTTATGGACTTATGTCCAACTTTGGTGGGACATAGATCCACAATTTATTTTTCAACGATGGGACATAATTCCAGAAGAAGTTATTAGAAAAAAGGTAAATAAGGTATCCATAAAATAAAACCCCAAATTTTTAACACATTAGCGTCATCTATAACAATTTAGCGTTTATTTTAACGAAAAAAAGAGCGAAACAAAAATAAAAACGGAAATACTTAAGAAATTAAATGACAAAAGATTAATTTTAAAGATAAACGTAGCAAGAATTTTGCATTATTTGTCGACAAAAAGGACACATTAGTTCGTTATTATTTATTAATGCATCATTACTAAGCTTTGAAAAACATTCACTGCAAATTTTGCAATGAATGCATGGCTGAAGGAGAACGTTTCAAGGGTTCTCAAAACAAATTGCGCAATTGGGGATAATTTTGCTTTCTTCTTCATGAGCGTTCAATTAATCAGATTCATCCTCGCTAGCTGATGACACATCTGATATCATATCATCACTAATTTGGGAAGATCCATAGAGCTTAGATGTTAATTGAAATCTGATGTTGTTATTTTGCCTCTATCAAGTTTCATGGTCATCATATAAATAAATGAAGTCGACTCTTATTTCAAACTTCGATTTTGGCCGCTCAAAAATTCACCATGCCTCTCCATCCATAGCCGAGCAAAAGTTAACTGTGGAGTTATATTCCTCATCCAACAGAGTTTTGCAAAACTTAAAAAAAAATTTTTTTTGGTAAGGTCTCCCCAAGTTTTTTATTGTAGCATTCCACAAAACTTGTGGTTCGCATAGTCTTCTTATATAAAGAGAACTGCTTTGATAGATCCTGATAAAAAAAAAAACATATTAATTAATAAGTAGTAAGGACAAACACATTTTAAACATACTTAAGTTAGGAATCCATTGTTTTTTTAAAATAATTCACAAATCCCATAAAGTACGGGAATTGCGACGCTTCACTACTTAGGGCATCGAAAGCAGTTTCAATTAAAGCTGGCCTAAGCCAAGGAAGCACAAGAAACTTATGGGAAATTTTATAGCTCTGTGTGTTCTTTTTAACGCTTGACATAAAATTTTTTATTTTTGAAGCTTTTCTTCTTAAAGCCTGAATATAATGGAACCAACATCCCCTTATTTCCGCTTCCGGATATATTTTTCGAAGTCCATTCCGTAAACCCTGTTCGAAGTCAGTGGTAAAGGAAGCTGGACAAAATTTAAATATGTTTGATTCAATAAATTGAAATATATGTACGTACATCTCCCGAGACTGGTTAGCAAGTAGAGAAAAGGATACACCTAAGAATGGTAAAACAGAAAATATAAAAATTGTTTATACACATAAAGAAATAGTTTAATTTCCTTATTTTTTGCCTCAATTCTCATAAACAAAATCTTATTTTTCTTTACGTTTCTATTTAAATCTGAAACGAAACATTAAGTCAAATTTGAGAATAAGAAGAGCTAAGTAAAATAAGATTTTGTTTATGAGGATTACAAAAAATAAATGACAAAATCCTCGCCTTTCATGGAAGTGGTACTTACATGTTCAGAACAGGCAATATATACAATTAATAATTGCCTACAACCACATGATGGAACAATACTAAATGTACCATAGATAAAAAATGCCGCTCCGATTTAGGTAGCGTTTCAATCAGTTCGGAGATCTTCGATGCATGAAATACAGTATATCCAAAATTGTTTTCGAGTATGGTGTTTCTATAAAATTGCATGCTTTCGTTATACTTCGACATACCATAGTTAAGCATAACGTTTTCATTTGAAAAGACATCCTTAGTCTCCTTCAAGCTTTTCGGGGATTTCAGAAGTAATCCACTTTTTAGCCTATTCACGTGCCGCTTAACAGAAGCATATTGGATTAGATGTGCTGCATCTGGCATTTCTAACCGATTCGAATCAAAAATGTCCTTGGCTGTTATTCCCCTTTTTTGTGGAATTGAACAATTGTTTTTGATCGAATTCATTAGCTTCATTTTATTAGCCGTTTCTTCTTGGTTGGGGTGTGGATGCATGGCTTCATTCACTTTTTTAATTGTATTTGAAATACTATCAAAAAAAAAAACACAAGCTTTACAAGAGTTCACATAACACGTATAACGCCTAGTTGTTTTTTATACAAGTTTTTGAGCAAATAATTGTTTTTTGATTTTTAAATAAAGCAAATTACTATTCTTTCGTAGTCCGGACATAAATTCAAAATCAACACCTTCAACTAATTCACTGTCCATGTTTATAATTTGTCGATCCGCACATTTCAAGTAAAAAACAAGTACTAATCTTGTTACAAAAAAACCCAAGCCAAGTCATTAAATTAAATTAACTTTTATTCATATTTTTTAATAAAGTGAATGCAATTTTGCAATAGAGTAAAGAGAAGTTTCAGCGTGCAACAGGTACAGAATTTCTTTAAAAACAAAACATGTCAGATGGGACATAAATCCATAAATTAAATTATGGATTTATGTCCCCTGGAGTTATGTCCCTGCGCCTAGAATACACATGTTTATATGGATATAGGCACACGTAAATTCTGCACTCACCGCAGCACTGCAACATGTCTCTATTTCTAAATTTTCTGCAAAATTCAAGCGTACCACAGCACGAAAAAAAACAAATTGTAATTTCAAGTATTTGGCATCATCGGCTTTTGACATTTGCTGATGGTGTTTGTTTTTGTTTTGGTTGTAAACATTTGACATTTGCTCTAATGTCAAAGTAGTTGTGTAAAGTTTAGCTCCTACTAAAAAACTCATTAAAATTGTCTAAAAGTAATATAAGTATCCCATAATTGCAAGAAAAAAAACATAACAAAACCTGCTCTACAAATAAGAAAAGAAAATCGAGTAAGTCCTAACATCTAAGACGGTTTTTTGAATAGTCGCAAAAGTCTGCTTCAAATCTAACCTCAACAAATGCACAAAAGAGGCAGGGGCGATTCCTCTCAGTTAGCTAGTTTAGCGACGCTAAACCAAGAAAATAAATTGAAATACATCCTACGCAAAATACAGCAAATAACGAGGTTAAAGTAATTATGAAGATTAATAATTGCAATAATCAATGACATACTAAATAACAAAACTATCATTTACAAACAATATTTGCCTACACAAACACACAACACAATACTCCCATGCAATAAGTTTCACTTGAAATACTCTTTAGCGTTACAACTTGCGATACCGCAAATTCCCTGCCTGCACGCACACACACAATCTAAAACTCCCATAGAAAAGTCTCCTGCTTGTAGCATTTTAGCGTAAAAAATTGCGCTACCGAATTTCCTACGGTATGAGTGTGGAATTTGACTACCTCTACCAGTCGTAAGCAAAGCACAGGAATATTATAGCATAGGGAAGGGTAAGCGCAAACAAATGCGATAAAACTTGAACGTAGAGTGTTAGTGTAAGCAAGCAGGTATATTTTGCGCGTTATCTTTTTTTGTACTTCTGTGTGTTTCTCTTTCTAGTCAAATTGCAGTAAGAATGTGTCGATGTGTTCTTATTTGACTGAATTAATAGTCTTATTGAATTCCATACCAAAAGTAAAGTGCGATTTATAATTTTATATTTGCGAGGATTATAAATGTGAGTAAATACATAATAATTATTTTTGTCGTGCTTTTGGAATATGAGAGTGAGCTTTTTTTGTTTTTTTTTTGTGAGAAGTGAGCACGTAGCTAACCCAATGCTTAAGACCAGGAATCGCCACTGAAAAGAGGACTGCTGGAGACTTCCCCCGATCCTCCTCACGATGAGAAGCGCCACCATAGTAAAAATCCGAAGAATTTACCTATGGAATCAATCACTGGAATAAGTATTCAACGGATTAAGGACTTACTAGATGAAAAGAATAAAGATCTCGTGAAAGAGCTTGCCACCAAATCCGACTTTCAACAACTTTGTTCTGAACTAGCAGGATTGAAGGCAAAGAAAGAGGAGGTCTGTAGCAGGCTCGTTCAACTCGAAAAGCGTAATAAGGAACTAGAAAATGAACTGGATAAAATAATGCAAAAAAGTACAGAAGGAAATGTTGTTGTGCATTTACCTGCTGAGGCCAACGCTGACCTAAAAGAAAAAGCGAAATCGTTATGTGCTAGATTGTTGGACCAAGATCCTCCTTCTCCCGACATCGTATCAGCATACAGTGTCACTGGCAGTGACGCACGAACAGCAATAATAGTGGCTAAAATGAAGTAAAAGGAAGCTGCCTCGAAGGTACTCCGCAACTCCAGAAAGCGCAAAGGTACAAAGTTCAGAATACATAGCGATTTGCCCAGGAACATTCGCATAAAAAGATCCATTCTAGTGCAGGTGATGCGAATCATTCGCGAGAAGAAACCGCTGATGAAAATCAACCTTAAAACAAACAAGCTTTTCATTTCTGGAAAAATATTATCCTGGGACCTCTTAACAGGGCTGATGTGCGGAGATGCACCACGCATAGCTGTTTTGGCCCCAATAATTTAAGAGGCCCCTTGCAATCTTAAAATTTTGATGAATGAATTTGGAAATCGGAAAAATGTAAAAAATGAGTATAAGGTGTCAAACTCAAATCAAATGTCAACCACGATGTTAGCTGAAGTTAGAAGCGTTTCTACCCACCGTGAGCAAAAAACAGCCGCTGTAAACAACTCTGTCCAAAACTTAAGGGAAAGTTCTTATGTGCCGAGTGAAATTGCATGAACAGCCCCTGTCTGCCAGAGACATATTATTAGGCTTGAAAAATAAATTAATATTTGCTGAATTTTTTAATTACATTAAGCAGTTTGATATATTTTTGTTATACGAAACTCACGTTTTGGAAGGGGAAGAAAGTAGATTTACAAATTTGTTCGCTAACTATATGATCTGAAGTGGATTTATGCTGTAAGACAACACTCACATGGAAGAGGAAGTGGTGGCGAATTACTTGTATATCGCAGTTCTCTAATTCGAGATGATTGAAAATAGGAATATATTAAATTTAAAAATTTACAACAAACCGTTTTTTTAGAGTCCCCATTTACATCAACGATAACAACTGGAATAATAATTATGATAAAATTATAGATGCTTTGTTTAAACTCGGTTCATCTAATATTAAACTGCCTGGAAACTTTAATGGAACAATTGGACTCTCACAAAACAACCTAGTAAGCGGTTTAACAGTTCTACTATTAAATGCAAGACGTTTCTCCAAGGATACTATTTGTGATACAAATGGAAATAAGATTCTTGACCTTGCGGACGTGTTCGATTGTCGAATTTTAAATGGAATTTGTGAAGGCGACTCTGGAGGAGAATACACTTTTATTCGAGGAACAGCTTGCTCCCCTATCGATTATTGTCTTCTTTCTGGTGATTGGAATCAACTAATATCTGACTTCAAAGTCAGAATGATGTCATTTTCAGATCATATGCCTCTTGAAATTGCATGTAAAGTAGAGGTATGAAGTACAATATCTGTTGACGAAAGTACACAATCACTTTCTCTTCTGCCAAAACTGATTTGGAAAGACAGCCTGACTCCTCTTTTCCAAAGAAACCTAAACGTTGCACTTACGAGACTGAAAGCATCTAACACGCGAATAAACATTGACGACCTCGCAGAAATAATCAAGAAAGCAACACCAAAGGAAAGTTCTATGTAAGCAAAAGTGGTTTGATCTTGAATGTCTGAAAGCAAGAGAAAGGTCCTTTGCAGCTCTTGGACTTCTGCGAAAACACAACACAAATGTGTTCAAAGCTATCTATGGGGAAGCGATTAAAAACTACAAGTGCAGCTGTAAAAAAAACAAGTAAAAGTGTTATCATCGGCCTGGCCGATGCTTTGATACCCTCCACTGCATACAAGTCATGCAAAATTGGTTTTGTGAGGGAGGTACCAGAACTACTTGACCGACATAGCAGGTTTTCAATACCAACCTAACGACGATAAAAATAAGTTCTCTCACCAAATTTCATTCACCTACGTCAATTACTTTGGGCGCTATCGTGCTTTCAACAGACAGAGAGGCATGGGTCCAATATTGGTTTTGTATGGGAGGTACCAGAACTACTTGACCGACATAGCCCATTTTCAATACCAACCTGACGCCGATAAAAAGAAGTCCTTTCACCAAATTTCATTCACCTACGTCAATTACTTTGGGCGCTATCGTGCTTTCAACAGACAGAGAGGCATGGGTCCAATATTGGTTTTGTATGGGAGGTACTAGAACTACTTGACCGACATAGCCCATTTTCAATACCAACCTGACGCCGATAAAAAGAAGTCCTTTCACCAAATTTCATTCACCTACGTCAATTACTTTGGGCGCTATCGTGCTTTCAACAGACAGACAGACAGACTGACAGACAGACAGACAGACAGACAGACGGACATGGCTAAATCGATTCAGAATGTGATCCTGATTCATAATATATATACTTTATGAGGTCTCCGGTGACTCCTTCTTGGCGTTACAAATGTATGGGCAAAGTGAATATACCTTCCTGTGGAGGGTATAAAAATAACAGTGCACTCCGGGAGTGCCGACAGAAGTGAAAACTTGAACAACTATACGTGTTTTTTTTGAATCGTCAGGCAATATTTTGTTTTGCAGGAAATACTTTTAAATGAAGTGTTTTCTAGTTCATTATTATAAACTACTACTACAAAAACTATACTACCTACAATTTTCATTTTCGTTTAATGCTATTGTAAACTTACATGGAAAATAAAGCATACTAGCTAATACCCGCGACTTCATCTGCGTAGAATTAGTACTTCGAGTAACTCATAAAAATATTTATATCAATCGGGTCTAAAATTTTCAATATTAGGACAACTGTCAACAAAACTGTTTTGAAATAATATAACAGCGCTTCTTATTATCCGATTTCCCCACAAAATTTTGAAAATTCCTTCTTAGATTCCTATGACTGTAACTGTCTTCCATAAACTAAATTCTTCTTTTTAAATTCTTCGGACATTACTGCGGAGTAATTTTTCGCCAAAAACAACAAACGAAAACAGACTCAATAATAATTATAGGAACAAAATTATTTTATTTGAGCGAATGAATTTTTTTCTTTATTGTTATTTATATTGATTACATTCGTTATTATGCAATTTGTAGAATATGAACATGTATTCGTTGTGAAATAAAACAACGAATTTAAACTCTCAGAACGCATCCATCAGCAGACAGAAATCACCAAACACACAAACTATCAGTCAGTGTTCTTAGACGTCTCTCTTTATTTTTCCCACGAAGTGTGTTCATTTTCTTTTTTCACTAAATTTAAATTAAATAAAAGTAAAATTTGTATTGTTCGGACAAAAATCACACTTAATTAATCTTCAGTATAAAAATCGCAGTTTGCTAACACTTTAATGATTATTTTTTGGTACTAGAAATTGTTGCTATAGGCAAATTTTCTTTTTATGTGCATTTAGTGCGTTTATATTCATGGTCAACAAAAAGTTTTTCGAAAATATTAAATTCCCTCAAAAAGGTAGAGATACAACGATGTAGGAACACTGCTGTATTCACACGTATTCACAGACAGTAAAATTGCGAGCGGGATGGAGGGGCTTATATTGAAAAAATTTGCGGGGGGAATCGGTGAGACGTAGTAAAGCTGTCAGTCTATTTCATACTTAGTTTATGCTCTCTTCGGCCGTTGACTCTCTTTCGTGGCGGCTTTTGTGCTACGGCTACGGCGCTACGGGCATTATGATTATGAATGAAAGATTATTTTTCCCTGAATCATAGTTTGTACACAACTGTGTAGTTGAAATTTTATATAGTAAGATAGGTTGAGTGTGTGAACAGCAATAGGTAAATATACTACTACAGAAACAGAAATAAAAATAGAGTGGATGGATGGATGGATGGACTATTTTAAACACAACAAGTAAAAGTGTTATCATCGGCCTGGCCGATGCTTTGATACCCTCCACTGCATACAAGTCATGCAAAATTGGTTTTGTGAGGGAGGTACCAGAACTACTTGTCCGACATAGCAGGTTTTCAATACCAACCTAACGACGATAAAAAGAAGTTCTCTCACCAAATTTCATTCACCTACGTCAATTACTTTGGGCGCTATCGTGCTTTCAACAGACAGAGAGGCATGGGTCCAATATTGGTTTTGTATGGGAGGTACCAGAACTACTTGACCGACATAGCCCATTTTCAATACCAACCTGACGCCGATAAAAAGAAGTCCTTTCACCAAATTTCATTCACCTACGTCAATTACTTTGGGCGCTATCGTGCTTTCAACAGACAGAGAGGCATGGGTCCAATATTGGTTTTGTATGGGAGGTACCAGAACTACTTGACCGACATAGCCCATTTTCAATACCAACCTGACGCCGATAAAAAGAAGTGATTTCACCAAATTTCATTCACCTACGTCGATTACTTTGGGCGCCATCGTGCTTTCAACAGACAGAGAGACATATGGGTCCAATATTGGTTTTGTATGGGAGGTACCAGAACTACTTGACCGACATAGCCCATTTTCAATACCAACCTGACGCCGATAACAGGAAGTCCTTTCACCAAATTTCATTCACCTACGTCAATTACTTTGGGCGCTATCGTGCTTTCAACAGACAGACAGACAGACAGACAGACAGACAGACAGACAGACAGACAGACAGACAGACAGACGGACATGGCTAAATCGATTCAGAATGTGATCCTGATTCACAATATATATACTTTATGAGGTCTCCGATGACTCCTTCTTGGCGTTACAAATGTATGGGCAAAGTGAATATACCTTCCTGTGGAGGGTATAAAAATTGCAATCTATTGCTTAAAACGTAAATTTACAAAGCATGCAATTAATTGGTATTCTTTAAAATGAATACCAGTGAAACTTATGAAACGCACACCCGATTGCCCCGCAAATTTTAGAAATAAAATTCTGTCTGAAATTACTTTAGCATGGCAAAGGCAAACACACTTCCCCACATTAACATACATACTGAGTCGTCAAAAGTGGTTGGCAAATGGCAACGCGAACACTGGTATCACACACACACTTGTAGGTAAATTCTCTCTAATGTTTATATACAATGGCCCAACGCGCCTCAAGAGTCTTCACGAACACTGGTGTCGGCAAGATTGGTTACACAACATTGGTGTCGCGAGTTCAATGGTTTTATCCCATATCAAAAGTGCCCCAACGCGCCTAAAGAAGTTATCACTTCAAAAAGAAATTGTCCTTTGAAGAGCAGACCATAGAGGTAATCACCAGCTCGAGATCCTCAGCGGACTTTTGTAAAGCTGTAAAATATGTCAACGGTAAATCTAATGTCATTGGATCCAAATTGCATTCATCACAGTTGAGAGAACATTTCTGCAGACTCATAAATCCCGTCCTAGGTTCGCCAGTTTTTCAATATGCAGCCCTGCAGGTCGAAGATGTCTTTCTCAAATATTTTCACTTATTAACATCGCTGAAATATACAAAACCCAGCACAAGAAACTCTATGCCTTCTTTGTTGACTTCCGTGCAGCTTTTGACACAATTCCACGGGCGGCACTATTTTATAAACTCCACATAATAGGAATTTCTAATAAAGTCATCAACAAATTAAGAGCCATGTATGAGAGTAATGGAGCATACGTCTGGGATGGGGAATTTTATTTCTGATGAGTTTGAAACACCAATGGGGGTGAACCAAGGTTGCATACTGAGCGCGCTTCTGTTTATCCTATTTGTGAATGACATAACGGACTCTGTGAAAGGAAGAATTGGACTGAGTGAGGTAATTAATTCTGCTCTAATGTATGCAGACGACATCATCTTCCTCTCTGATTCCATCAACGGGATGCAGTTGATGATAAACAGACTCGCTGAGTACTGCAAGCTATGGATCCTGAGCGTTAACCTTGAAAAGTCGAAGATGATGATATTTAGAGGTGGAATTGGTAGGTATTCGCACAACGAAAAATGGAGCTTTCAAGGTGAACATATTGAAATAGTGCGAGAATACAAATACTTAGGAGTGCTGATAACAGCAAATCTCAATAGGAAAAAACATCTAAATACAAAACTATCGGAAGCGAAACGCGCAATATCTTCAGTTTGTAGTCGCTGTATTAATAATAATAGCATATCCATATTTTGTGCAACAGCTAAATCGATTATGTTATATGGAAGCCCAAGTATGGGGTTTTTACCCTTTTAAGGAAGTAGAAAAGTTTCTTCGATACTTCTTGAAAAGAAGTTTCCATCTACCTAACAATACGCCTAATCATATGTTGCATTTGGAAACTGGGGTACCTCCTCTTTTCCTGGACGCTCTACGGCTACATTTTGAGTATATAGTAGTGTGCATATTTGTGTATTCAGGCACACATTCCATTCCCACACTTTGTTGCAATTCAATCCAATACTTGGAATGTCTATGCAACTTCACAATATCCGTGTACTACTGAGGGTGTTGTGTTGAAGCAGTACTTGAAGTACTTTAGCCATACGTCCCAGTCATTTTTATCCACAGATATAATATGATCGTATATATTCATTAAAAGTTCGGTGACTGCGTTCGACAGTTCCAAGGGTTTGATGATGATGAGCCGTTGATGTAATAAATATTATCTATTTTGAGGTATTTACATAAATCGTTTATTATGGAATTCTTATATTCCGTACCCATGTCCGTAATGAACGTCTTCATTGGACCATAGGTTAGTATATGAGATTCAAATATAGCCTTTGCAACTGTTCTTGAACTTTTGTTCGGTATTGATAAGGTTACAACGCTATGAGATGAATGGAAATCGAGAATTTTTATAGAATCCTCCGCACTGGACACTTTACTGAACCGTTGTGCTACTGCCCAATGTCTTTGGCATGGTAAGTTCCCATCAGTTTACCTTTCAGATCCTCTAGTTTTTGGGTTGGGGAACATCAAGTTCCCAAACTCATTCTTGCATCCGCATATCTGCCTTACGAAGAAGAAGACCCCCCATCACCACTACTAAGGGACCTGGTACAGTACGCCAACACCACCAGAGCCAACTTAGTAGTAAGTATGGACGCCAATGCTCATCACACACAGTGGGGCAGCAGTGATATTAACAAAAGAGGTGAGTCTATACTTGATTTTATATTACTCTCCAACCTACATATTTGTAACAGGGGTAGTCATCCTACTTTTCACCACAAAATTAGGGAAGAAGTAATAGATCTAACTCTAGCGCTCCCAGTAAACAGATTCAGGGTAAACGATTGGAAGGTTTCCCCGAAGTGCTCTTTCTCTGATCATTTCAGGATAACATTCACAATCGACTTTGAATTACCCAAAGAACTCCCTTTTATGAATCCTGCTAAGACTGACTGGAGTAAATTTTCCGAACTGGTCGAACGCGACTACCACCAAACCCCATTGGGACACTGTCGAAATCGACACACGTCAACGAAACAGTCAATCTTCTCACCAGGACCCTAACTGACTCCTTTAAAAAATCCTGCCCTATTAGTCGTCCTCCCAAAAGAACACACGCTGCGTGGTGGACTAGGGAACTAAGACTTCTTAGGACCTAAACCAGGAAACTTTTTAATAGAGCCAAACTGACAAAAACCGATGAAGACTGGAGTGCATATCGCAACAGCTTCAGCGAATTTAAAAAGAAAACTAGAGCAGCCAAACGAGTATCCTGGGCAAACTATTGCTCCAACATTGAATCCACCACAGAAGCGGCAAGGCTCCGGAAAGTCCTTGCCAAAATTCCCTCTCCCGTAGGGTACCTGTGCAAGGAAGACAATAGGTGGACAGCTAGTAATCAGGAGACTCTTGACTTGATCCTCGGAACACACTTTCCGGGATGCACAATCCCAGGAAGCCTGCTACACAGTTCTGATGGAAGCCTCTCCTCACTTTCGAATGAAGAACTGGCTATCATCAGGAAATGTACAAGCACGAATAGAATAGCATGGGCTCTTCAATCCTTCCAACCGTACAAGTCGGTGGGACCGGATGGTATTATACCTGCCATGCTACAAAAGAGCAGTAAAAGGACCGTCCCACGGCTACAGGCAATCTTTCGTGGTTGCTTGACACTTGGACTTGTTCCTGACTGCTGGAAAGAGGTGAGGGTCGTCTTTATTCCCAAAGCAGGGAAACCAAGTCACTCCACACCCAAGGACTACAGGCCAATTAGCCTTTCATCTTTTCTTCTGAAAACACTGGAAAGGTTATTGGACCTGCACCTAAGGAACACTCTCGAAACAACCGGTGCTTTGTGTAATGCACAACATGCATATGTCAAAGGCAGATCCGTGGAGACAGCCCTACATGAAGTAACTAGAACGATCGAGAAATCCCTTAGAGACAAAGAATTTACGTTGGCGGCCTTTCTGGACATTGAAGGTGCATTCAACAACCTGAATACTAGTACTATTACATCCTCACTTGAGGAGTCAGGTTCATCACAGTTTCTGACAAACTGGGTTAAGACTATGCTTAACAGCAGAGTTATTAACAGCAGCCTAGGGGACTGTGCTATTAAGAAAGGAGTTAATCGCGGAACACCACAAGGGGGAGTCCTATCTCCTCTACTGTGGAATATCTCGATCAACAAAATTCTTAGATCCCTTGTCAGCAGAGGTATTAAGATAGTCGCTTATGCGGATGACATAGTTGTACTAATAACAGGAAAATACCTTTCCACCATTAGAGATATTATGGAATCTGCGTTATCAGAACTATCTAATTGGACGGACCACAACGGTCTTGCGGTTAATCCGGCAAAGACCGAACTCATTCTGTTCACCAGGCAATTTAAGGTACCAAAATGGGACCCACCGAATCTTAAAGGAGTCAGACTTAATCTCTCGACCGAGGCCAAATACCTGGGTGTAGTATTCACCTCCAAATTGAACTGGAAACGGAATACTGAAGAAAGAATGAAGAAAGGACTTAATGCCTTTTATGCATGTAGGAAAACCTTTGGGAAAAACTGGGACTTACAACCGCAAATTGTGCACTGGCTGTACACCGCGATTGTGAGACCCATTCTTACCTATGGTTCATTAGTTTGGTGGGAGGCGGTCAAAACCAAATCCCATCTTAAGAACCTGAACAAGGTGCAGAGAATCGCTGGCTTGGGTATAACAGGTGCAATTAAATCCACACCACAACTAGGCCTGGAAACGTTATTGAACCTGCAACCCATTGAGCTATTCACTAAGAACGTGGCAGCCAAAGCCGCTCTCAGATTAAGAGAGAACAAAACTTGGAAGCCTCGTTACTGCGGACACTCAAGCATACTTGAAATCTTTGATCGAAAGGGACTCATGTCACTTACAGATTACGAGAAACCCAGATATGACTTTGAGAAAAATTTCAGAATCACTATACCCAAAAGACAGGACTGGAACTCACCCAGTACCATCATTAGAGGTATATCCGTCTACACGGATGGTTCAAAAACAGAAAATGGTACAGGAGCCGGCGTATTCTCAGAAAGACTTGCTATTAACCAGTCGTTTCGACTGACTGGTCACTGTAGCGTCTTCCAAGCTGAGATCTATGCGGTTAAGAAAGCAGCACAGACTATCCTATCGATGGGACTACCAGCAATGGATATAACCATCTGTGTTGACAGTCAAGCAGCACTCAAAGCAATTGGCTCCAACCTTGTTAATGCGAAATGTGTTACAGATTGCCTTTTGGCACTTAGGGCTATACGCCATCACTCAGTTCTACTCTGCTGGGTTCCTGGACACGTTGGGGTGGAAGGGAACGAAAAAGCGGATGAATTGGCCAGATACGGCTCTGATATGAACCCTCAACTTGCGGACGGAGAGGTTCTACCGCCTTTCAACACTGCTAAGACTTTTATTGACAGCGTCACCATACAACTGGCTAAGGAACAATGGAGCAACACCATCGGTTGCGACATAACCCGTAGTCTGTGGCCTGTGGTTGACACCAAAAGGTCAAAGCTCCTAGTCTCTTTTAACAGAAGCCAAATCCGGATGCTCGTCGGGGTTCTAACCGGACACTGCACCATAGGAAACATGGATAAAAGGCTGGGAGTTCTTGCAAATGACTTCTGCAGAAGCTGCAGAGACGAAGAGGAAATTGAGTCCGTGGAACGTCTTCTATGCCACTGCCCAGCTTTACAAGAACGCCGCTCATCCTGTATGGGAGCAAGGTTCTTCGAAAGTTTGGACGACTTGGCTGGGGTACCTCTCAGTGATGCCAGATTACAAGATATATCTTTTTTTTCAAGATTTTTGAGCTCCAAAATAGGTGCAAGACTTTTTACCTCAAATTCATCAAATTTCAAGATATTTGATATCAAGAATTTTCGAATTTTTTTACATTGAAAAAACCTTTTCTATTGGAGAAAACCGTTTTCTATAAACTCCATAATTATGAGTAATATGAGTCGAATAGAGCCCATGTACAATTTCTGTTTTACTAACGTTTCCATCAACTCTAAAGAAACATAAATTTCAACGAATTTGATAAAATAACCGATGTAATATGTTTTTGGAAAGAAATGATAGTAGAAACAGCCAATGGAAACTTCGCATATCCAATTTTTAAAGATTTTATTTTCAATATATTGTCGCTTCCACATTCCTTCGCTCTGCAGTATATTTTTTCTGCAGTAAATTTAAATAAAAGCAAAATTCGTAATCGTTTGAGTACTGAAACAGTTGAAAGTTTAATCTTTACAAAGGATTTGTTGCTCTTTAATGGAGTAAGTTGCTATGATTCTAATATAAGCAATGAAGTTCTGAGTCAATTTAATTCAAATATTTTCCAAAATTAAAAAAAAAATTACATTACTGCAATTTTGTCGAAAAAGATATGTATAACAGTTTGTTTTAAGTACTTCAAAATTGTATTTTATATTTCGTTGTTTTTCTATTTTGAAAATATCTTGAAAAAAAGATTTTTTATTTCGGAAAATAAGATTTTTAGATTTTTCGTCTGGCAACACTGGTACCTCTATCAGACATAAAACTATTCCTCAACAGATCGAAGTGGTTTTGTTAGCCACATGTCCTTACATGTATGAACAGGGTATTCACAATGGGCCTGCAAGGCTTCCGGGTGAAAATTTGCATCTGGTGCAAAACTGCCCTCTCAACCTAACCTAACCTAACTATTATAAAGGGAAGTTCCTCAATATAAGGCCTGAATTTGTACACAGATACAATAGCTGCTAAGCACTCCTGTTCCGAAACAGTATAGTTCTTCATTATTTAATTTTTGAGAAACGTATGCAATAGGACGTTCGCGACCATCATCATCCACTTGATATAGCACCCCACCTACTCCAGAACTTGACGCGACGCACTGAACTACAAATGGTTTCGAAAAGTCCGGCTGTGCTAACAGCGGCGCTGACGTTAAAGCATCCTTTAATTTCTGAAAAGCAACTATTGCTGCAGAAGTCAGACTAAACGCTTTAGACTTTCGAAGGCAGTCTGTTAGAGGTGCTGCAAGATCCGCGAAGTTTCTGATAAATTGGCGGTACCAGCCTGTTATGCCGATAAACCTACGAATCTGCCGTACACTTTTTGGAAGTGGAAATTCGGTTATCGCTTCCAGCTTAGCAGGGTCGAATTTCAGACAACCTTGGCCGACAATGTACCCCAAATACTTAATCTCGCGCTAACAAAATTTACTTTTCTCTACATTTATTGTCAGTTTGGCTTCGTGTAGACGCTTCGCAATTTCGGTCAATAGTACCATATGCTCCTCAAACGTTGCCGAACACACCAGTAGATCATCCAAGTAGACAAAGACGTTCTCACGAAATCGCGACGGAATGACTCGATCCATGAAACGACTCATTCTCTGTGGGGCGTTGCATAACCCGAAAGGCATAACTGTGAATTCATACAGTGGCCTTCCCGGTACTGCAAATGCCGTTTTTTCTCTGGATTTTACTTCTAGCGGAATTTGCCAGTACGCATCTTTTAAATCAATTTCGCTGATGAAGTGTGTGTCCTTGAGCCTACTTAGCAATCCACCAATGTGAGGCAACGGATAAGCATCTTTTTTTTTGTGACGCTATTAACCTTGCGAAAGTCTATACAAAGCCTAACTTTCCCGGGTTTTCGTACTAAGCAATGGGAGAACTCCACGGACTATTACTTTCGACTATTACTTGAAGAGAAAGCATTCGATCAAGCTCAGCATATGCTTCTGCCTGACGTGGAGGCGAAAGTGGAAAATGCTTCGTTTTAATTGGAACAGCCTCACTTGTGTCAATAAGGTGTTCTTCTATGTTCGTTTTTCCAAGACCTAACTTTAAACTTGATGGAAAGAGTCCAACTGTTTTATCCAATGTGTACTTTTGAATAGGAGATAATTCATGAATGTTACCGCCCGGTGATATTGTTTCAAGTGCAGAAATCTCAGGTACTATTTTCGGAACTATATTGAAACTGTTCCAGAAATTAATACCTAAATATACGCGTTGTTGCAAAGTGGGTACTACATCATAAAAATCAATGTTTTTCGTGCAGTTGTTAAAATTCACGGGAATTTGACAAAAGCCATGAATAGATTACTTCGATCCATCAGCGGTGCTTATGCTCGCTTTCACGGGATTAATCGAAAAAGAATTCCTTTCCAGAAATTCTAGGCAATCCTTTCCAAGTACGCTGACAGACGCACCTGAGTCAAGTAAAGCGTAGACTTTCTCACTTCCAAGCGTTATATTTAAATATGGTCTCATGTCACTAGAGTCATCAATGAAGGCCGACTCTAAAACTCTTCTACGCGTCTTTCGATTTGCGTAGCGATTCCTGCACTTCATTATTGAATTCGAAACTTTATTATTGTTTGAAAAACCAAAAATTTGATTTTTTTGTATTTAGATACCGTTTAACTCTCTCGTGAAAAGACAGTTGAGCATAATTGTCTGTTTGCACAGCTATATCTACATTTTGAGTTGATCGTTTCAATACAGTTTTGTTTGGTGGTACATTTTGAGAGGACAAGTCAGGATAATTTACTTTTGTATCTTCAGACGGTCTATAACTATCTGAAGATATTTGAGAGGGTTCTATTTTCTCGGGGGTTGGGCGACTGAACGAGAGTCCCCAGCTGCCATCACGCTCACATTCCTGTTTCCCGAATGATTTTTGGGACACTTAGGTGTCGTCATATTCTTTTCACCACATCGGTAACAGAAAAGCCTTCTTGACTCCACTTGACATTCATAGAACGAGTGACCAATTTGATCACAATTCCAACAAGTAAACTTGGAGGTATCATTTGGATATCTAGAGTGATCTATTTTAGCTGAGTAAGTGCCAACTTCTGAGCTTTCATTGCATTGCTCAGCTTCACAGAAAACTGTTCCTTCCATTTCATTCACAGATCTTCTACGACTTGAATATCGCTGAGCCATTTGATGATTTAGAAAAATCTCAGCTTGCCTCGCCCCATAGCGTAAATAATCTAAGCTCTTGACCTGATATGGAAATAGGAGAGGACCCAAGTTCTCCTTCGAATTTTTTTTTATCAACTATCATTTTCACATCACTTAAGGGTTCTCTATGTCGAGCATTCATCTGTAGCAGATCTGTGTAATAGTCATCAAAATGTTCTCTGTGGTTTTGACGGCGTGATAACATTTTCAATATCTTTTCATGGTCATTTTCAAGCTTGCTAAACTCCTTGATTAGGGCATTTTTAAGATTATCGTACGTCGCACCAGGGTTTTGCTTCAAGAAAAACCAATACCAAGATTGGGCTTTGCCTTTAAGCAGGACATGAAAGTTCGCTAAAATATGATCCCAGCTACACTGAGCACGTTCCTTAAGGGTTTGAACCTTGAATAGGAAATCGTGAACATTGTCCTAGCCATCGTAAGAGATTTGCCACTTATCAATTTTACAAAGTGAATTTGTTGATGAACCAGTGGACTGTGAAAAGTTGCTTACTGGATGTTGTTGTTGCGGCGGTGGCACAAACGGATTATGTGTTGAAAATGAGGCATTGTTTAGGAACTGCTCGAATTCCGCCCTAGCTTTCGAAGGACCTGGAATGTTATCTCGCTGTTCTTGTTATCTCAAATTTGGCATATTCGCGTCCAATATATCTAACCTTCCAACTAACGTATTCCTAATGCCTCTCAGTTCGTTTACAAAAACTTGCTGGTTGGCCTCGATAATGCGTTGAAACGCTAGTGATAATGATTCAATATCTCCTCTAAATACTGGAACAGAAGACAAAGCTGCAGTGTTACCGTAGCCGGTAATGCATTTCCATTACTGACACCAGGAGCGTTGCGATTAACGACAGGTGCAACCGGAGTACGCCTAACGACTGGTCTGGACTCAATTTGTCCAGAAATCGGGGTACGATTAACAGAACTAGGGGAAAGTCTGTTTGAGTTCGATGAAAAATTTCCCCTGCCTCTATAACGAGTATTTGGCCTTCTGTTTCCTTCCATATTAAATTGAAACAAATTATCTTTTTAAAATAAATTTTTAACTAACTTCTAATACTCAATAATCAAAAAAAAAAAAAAAACATTTAACTGGTTAACCTATAATGAGCTAAATAAGGATTTTTTAATAAAAGGAAAAGAAAATAGGGGTTGGGGTATGTGCAGTGGCTTAAAGTATCGTTCGTGTTTTGATATGTTTAAAAACATGTTCAAATTGCGTGTAATAGGATGCGTAAACCGAATTAGTAGGTATACCTATGTTAATTAACAGACGGACTTATGATCGACTATACCAGTAGTGTATTCGATGATGCAGTAGAAAAATATAAGTAGCAACGTTTCCAGTGTATTACAAATACTAGAAACAGACTATACTATAACAGAAAATATTATGTAAAAAGCTCATATGCAACTACTGTCTCCTTCGCTGGAAATCCAGTAGGACTATGACTATATGTTAAAAAAAACAACTCAGCTTGATTTGACATTCCAAACAGTCGCTACGCGGATTAAACACTATAATTTAAATACCGGGATTTACTGCAGAACGTCATACACTGAACTGCAAGGCTAAAAGCCTGCATAAAAGAGTTACATTTATGATGAAATCTTTTGAATGCCTACAAGTTGGGCCCCATTTCTTTGTTGCGCGCTGCATCGTCCTGGTCCTACTCTACGGATCTATACTTGGCATGCTTGCCTACGCACGGCTAGGAGCGTCGCCCGGAAGGGGTTCTTTATCCGGAAGTACCCGCACAACAAAAGAAAAAAAATTAAATGTCTCATGCCAAAAATTTTGCAAAAAAAAGAAAGGGGAAAGAAAAAAAAAACGCGGACGGACACTGCATCATCATATAAGTTAACTCAGTTTACGTTTAAAAGCAATATTCGCATACAATCAGTTACATTCACCAGCAATATTCTCATACCCCATCCAGCGCGGACCAGAGACGACACCAAAAACCTGCACGCACAAGATCCAACATCCGCAAACTCCAACGTCCAGCACAGACGACATCGGAAACCGCACCATAGCAGCATTCATGAACGTACGACAATGCGAAATACAAAAGTACCTGTGGGAACTCATCGCCGCCGTTCGACTTAGAGAATAGTACTTAAGCTGTAGTTTTTAAGAAAATGTAGTTCAGTGTTTATCTAGGCAGAATCGCTGCCGGTTTATTTGAAAAATAAAATTTATTTTTTTTTAACTAACTAGACGTATGATAATTTAATTGCCGCCCGAGCAGGGACCCACATAGTATCGCTTAAAGTAAAAGTTCGTTGGTAAATTCGCGAAGTAGTCACGAAGCAGTAAGTCGGCCTCAAGTAGCTCGCCGTGAAGTGAACGAAATATTTTCCTGCGAAATAATCATGAAGCAATAAGTCGGCCTCAAGTAGCTCGCCGCGAAGTGAATAAAATATTTTCCACGAACAATCACACGCCTAAGTCGGCCTCAAGTAGCCCGCCGTGTGCTGATAAGAACAAAGTAAAAAAAAAACTGCAAGTGATACCGTGCTGGGTCTGTCCAAAAGCGACATCACCGGGAATCTGTAGATCAAGGAACCACGTAAGGGTGTTGAGGAGATACCGCAGTAGCCGGACGAGGTGAAAAGGAGCATATTGAACCAACCGACGTGGGATGTTCGCCGTAACCCGTAACTATAGTGTTGTAAGCATAGAAGTTAAGAACAGTGAAACTTAGTTTATTAGTGTCATAATTATTACTATTATTTAATATCCGTTCAAAAACGTGAATATAAGAACTAGCCAATAGATAATTTACCATTTTAGGAGTGTTCTATATTAATTTGCTATTTTTGCTATTATCATTCTAACCCACTTGAAAATTATATAACAGACGAAAATTAATTTTACAAAATAACTAAGAGCTTAGGAGTAAGTTTATATCGAACATTTCAAATACTAAACGTGAAAAATTAATATTAATTATGCCAGATCTTCGTTCAGGCGCGTCCACATCGGGCGTACCTTCAAATCCTAGTCCCGATAATTTCTTTGAGCCTAATCCTAATCCTAATCCAGCAAGCCACCCTCCGAGGAATTCTATGGGTGAACAAAATGCGAATAGTTCATTTCAATCCACAACATCCCATTCAGATGCAAACAGAGATGTTGCATCAACCCGCTGTAATGTCCGCACGCCTTGTCCTGTGGAACAGAGGGGAATAGTCGATGTACCCTCACCCGGCTATTGCGCCCTGGTTCGAACTCTTAGCACGTATGCAGTAGAGCGGGTAGTCTGAAAGGGATTTTGGGCTGTGTAAAGTGTAAGTGTATAGCCAGTAAAACTCCATTCAGTGTGACTCTCGTTTGAAAAAGTCCGTTTATTATTGAAATTGCGGGGTTTATATACAGTTTTCAATTCTTAAAATCTATACCTATTTCGATTCTTGAACCCTTAAACCATTAACCATATTTATTGCATATTATGCATAATTTTATGACGACCGAGGCACTTGAATTATACCTACATGAAATGTTATGCCTAATCGGCACAATGTTGTGACAGGCAAACGACTCTCATCGATGTCGTTGCCTGCGCTCGGTAATATGAGCGTTTTTCACGTCGTCTGCTTTGCACATGTTATTCAGGTGCAATATGTGTACAAATATATGATGGTTAATGATTCATGGCATGCGCCAAGTCCAAGAAACGAAATATTATCTTGAAACAATTAGTTAATAGTATCTTTAAACAATTAGTTAGGTGGTCGCTGGTGCGAGCCCGTCACACCAAGATTTCTTCTTTTACGCGCCACTTTTACAATAATGAAACTTCTGAACTAATTGTAATTTGCGAATTATACATTGGAATCTTACTTTTTCTATTTCTCTATTTATACATAAAAAGTTTTTTTATTATTCCTTAGTCCGTAAGGATTTTCCTTACGTGTATAACATGGTACTTATAAGTATACTTTCTTCTAGTTTACTTCTCATTCTATTTTATAAAGTTACATGTATTCTGACTTCATAAAATTTTCGTTAACTCGTTCCACTAAAAGTTATGTTTGTATTTTATTTTATACAATGTTTCTTATTCCATTCTACTTGTTATAGTTTTACAAATTACATATAAATTTTATGTTTAATAATATTCCAATTTTTTTTTTTTTTTTTATTCTATAGAGTTTATATTTCATAATACAGTGGAATCCGTTTAGTACGACTTCGTTTATAACGACGAACCGTTTTAAGCGACGAAGACACAACAACTTGTTAGGTTTGCATACTAATTCCTATGAACGAACATCCGTTTAGAGCGACTCCGGTTTGAGCGACCAACCGCTTTAAACGACGTAATTTTCCAATAAATCGTTCGGTTACAGCGACGAGTGGTTGTTGTTTGAAAAATATAAAGCAATCGTAGTATGCCACTCTTTGAATTTTCTCTATGCAATAGCAATAGGTAGCACAATTAGCGCGACAGGCGACAGTTTTTACGCAACAGAGTTACGGACCGTGCAGTTTTTATGTACATACATATACAGTGCACTCGGGAAAACGTCAACGCTCGTTTACGTCAACATCCCAAAACGTCAACCCTCTTTTTTTTACATTGACTACTCTAAAACGTCAACCCAACCACAAAGCTCTAAAACGTCAACTCTGAATAAAACAAAATTTTGAATTTAGCAGCAGTTAAAATACACAAATTTGTACACACACACATTTATTTTATGAAATCATTTCTGAAATTGGTGATTCCCCTTATAAGTAGAGTAGAAAAGCAGTTGCAACTGCAAGTATTATCTTTTTATTTATGTTCAGTTGCTTTTTTGTTTCTAGTCAGGTTGAATGCCTTTTTTGTTTCCTTTTTGAATTTGTTTATGTTTGGTTTTAGTGTATAATTAATAAAAATTTTAAAAGCAGATGTTTTTTATTTAAAAATTTTACATTCGTAAACGTCAACAATTTTTTAAACGTCAACACCCGCGGTTTTAATTAGTTGACGTTTTCCCGAGTGCACTGTATATGTATTTAATAACATATATTAAAATATTGTTTTTGTTGTAATTGGCATGTACTAATAGCTATTCTGAGAAAAATTAAAAGAACAATGTTTCTGATTTAAAGGTTTATTTGGTTTTCATTGACGTTACTTCCTTACATACAGATATGTCAATATTTACATATAAAATTTTCAGTTCGTTTTGTGCGTCGTCCGGTTAGAACGACCTAATGCCGCCGGTCAGTTGACCGTCGCTATATCCGGATTCCACTGTAGTTTTATTTTTAATTTTTACATACTTTAAGTTTTTATTCTAAGTTGATCAACATATAATATATACAGTGTACACGTGTTTCTCTCTTAAATTTAAAAAAAAAAAAATGTCTCATAAGAAAAATATATTTTTTTTTTTTATATTAATGTTATATAAAGGGTGATTTTTTAGCTGGTTTGGTTTTGGCAACACTGGTTTTGACAGCTGACGTGTGTTTAGTACCTTGTGTCACTGTCAAACACCTTCAGTTTCGTTTGCAATTTAACCATGGATCGTCTTACAAATGAACAACGCTTGCAAATTATTGAATTTTACTATCAAAATTCGTGCTCGGTTCGAAATGTTCATCCGAGCCGAGGATCCGCTTTTTTATCGAAAAATTGTGTTCAGCGATGAGGCTCATTTTTGGTTGAATGGGTACGTAAATAAGCAAATTTGCCGCATTTGGAGTGAAGATCAGCCAGAAGCATTGCAACAGCTACCAATGCATCCCGAAAAAGCCACTGTTTGGTGCGGTTTATGGGCCGGCGGCATTATTGGGCCATAAGTATTTCTTCAAAGATGATGCGAATCGCAGCGTTACTGTCAATGGTGAACGCTACCGAGCGATGATAACAAACTTTTTTTTGCCCGAAATGGAAGTTCTTGACTTGCATGATATGTGGTTTCAACAAGACGGTGCCACATGCCACACAGCACGCGAAACAATGGCGCAATTGCGAGGCGAGTTTGGTGAACAGTTAATTTCACGTTTCGGGCCGGTCAATTGGCCGCCTAGATCGTGCGATTTGACACCATTAGATTATTTTTTGTGGGGGTATGCCAAGGCTAATGTGTATAGGGACAAGCCCGCTTCGATTGACGCACTGGAAGCCAACATCCATGCATTCATTCGTGAGATACCGGCCGATATGTGTGAAAGAGTATGCCAAAATTAGACTCAGCGGATGGGCTACCTGAGACGCAGCCGCGGTCAACATTTGCATGAAATTATCATTAAACATTAAATTGCAAGGTTCAAACTATCGATTCAAATAAATATTTCATTCATTTTTTCGAATTTTTTGTGTTTTTTTTTTTTTTAAAGTTCTAAACCTCTTAAAAAATCACCCTTTAGATATAAAAAGGTTTAAGTCTATTCTTATGAACTATACATTTTTTGTTTTCCTGCTTTATTTCGCAGTTCACGCCTTTCTGCGCTATTACTTCGTAAGGCCCTACGTAGATTGGATCTAGTTTCTTTCTGTTCTCATTTCGTAACAACACTAAACTTCCTGCTTCAAAATTAACATTCTTTGTTCGACCACTTGCATCGTATTGACCTTTTGTAGTTTTTTTTCTTCTCTATTAAAGTTTCCCTAGCGTCCCTATGTGCTACTTGTAGTTTATGCTTTAGATCAATGACATAATCATCATAGTTATAAACGGGTTCTACCTGCTTCGTTAAGTTTGAGGGCAAATTACAATGTCTTCCAAACATTAGTTCGAAAGGTGTGTAACCGGTTTCTGAGTGGACGGATGTGTTGTAGCAGAAAACATAGTAAGGTAGCCATGTGCTCCAATCCGAATGTTTCTCTGATACATAACTTCTGAGATACGCTCCTAGAACTTTATGAGAATTTTCCAGTGCTCCGATGCTTTCGTGGTGGTATGCCGTGGACTGAATTTGTTCCACTTTCAATAGCGTACAGATACTCCTGAACACTTGATTTAGAAACTTGTGGGAGTGTTAGGAGACTTTTGTGAAAAGTGGATTCAGAATCTCTTGATACTGATTCACGTCCTAAAGCAGCTGTTTGGCACGCTTGCGGTACGCACGGCATCAGCTCGTCAGTGGGGTGGATTCTTGCTGCTTGTTATGACATATACCCACAAAAATAATATCGTGCCGAAATAGAGACAGAGATATGCTGAAACCTCGCATATATAAAAGAAAATGAAGACGGAAAGCGGTATATGAATGTCGAGTTATCGGTGGTTGTGTCTTGGATGACTTGACACACTGAGGTACCCTCCCCTTGCCGACAGCGTAAGCTGTCGCTCCTGACTACCTCTTCCTCAACGACTGATTAGGTAGTCCCATACTGACGGAAAATGGCACTTTAATTAATCACACCATCTCAACAATTTAACGGATTGTTTAGAACTTCATTTTATTAAAACGACAGGTTATATTAATCTCTAGAAAATTCATAATATCAGTTCTCTTAACTAAAAGCATTGATTGGGGTTTAGTAATTATAAACCGATCGATGAGGTTTGGTTATTTTATTACCTACGATCGAGATTGTATGCATGTTTAAAAGCAAATATAAAGCAATCTGTGTACATGTAGTGTGTATGTAATAATTATAAGTGTAAGGTATAAATGGGTGTGTAATGCATAATAAAGGGTGATTTTTTAGCTGGTTTGGTTTTGGCAACACTGGTTTTGGCAGCTGACGTGTGTTTAGTACCTTGCGTCACTGTCAAACAGCTTCAGTTTAGTTTGCAATTTAACCATGGATGGTCTTACAAATGAACAACGCTTGCAAATTATTGAATTTTACTATCAAAATTCGTGCTCGGTTCGAAATGTTCATCCGAGCCGAGGATCCGCTTTTTTATCGAAAAATTGTGTTCAGCGATGAGGCTCATTTTTGGTTGAATGGGTACGTAAATAAGCAAAATTGCCGCATTTGGAGTGAAGATCAGCCAGAAGCATTGCAACAGCTACCAATGCATCCCGAAAAAGCCACTGTTTGGTGCGGTTTATGGGCCGGCGGCATTATTGGGCCATATTTCTTCAAAGATGATGCGAATCGCAGCGTTACTGTCAATGGTGAACGCTACCGAGCGATGATAACAAACTTTTTTTTGCCCGAAATGGAAGTTCTTGACTTGCATGATATGTGGTTTCAACAAGACGGTGCCACATGCCACACAGCACGCGAAACAATGGCGCAATTGCGAGGCGAGTTTGGTGAACAGTTAATTTCACGTTTCGGGCCGGTCAATTGGCCGCCTAGATCGTGCGATTTGACACCATTAGATTATTTTTTGTGAGGGTATGCCAAGGCTAATGTGTATAGGGACAAGCCCGCTTCGATTGACGCACTGGAAGCCAACATCAATGCATTCATTCGTGAGATACCGGCCGATATGTGTGAAAGAGTATGCCAAAATTGGACTCAGCGGATGGGCTACCTGAGACGCAGCCGCGGTCAACATTTGCTTGAAATTATCTTTAAACATTAAATTGCAAGGTTCAAACTATCGATTCAAATAAATATTTCATTCATTTTTTCGAATTTTTTGTGTTTTTTTTTAAAAAAAGTTCTAAACCTCTTAAAAAATCACCCTTTATAAGTACACAAATGTATGGTTACTTTAATAGATTAATCATAATAGGGCAAGCAAGATCAAATTGAACAAATGGTACAAGCAAATTTTATTTAATTGCATGCTAAATTAGTTTATTAATAATAAGCGTACTTTATTTAATATACAAATTAGAATAAGAATGTATAACGTATGTATTTATATTTATATATTTTTTTTTTTTTTTTTACAACCAAACAAATGTTTGAAGCCAAAGAAAGAAAATATAGCGTACGAAAAATGTATATGTACTTACTCGTTATTTCTGCAGTTCCTTGATGCTCGAATTTTGTGCACAAATTTCTCGCTGGCAGGTGTAGCTATTAGTCACTGAGAGTAAAAAAATTTTTCTAAGGCTTTTTTTTACTTGAAACTAGGGTAACTAATTTTAGGCTATGTGTTTAAAATTTGGATTTCTCTTTAACCTTACTTAACCTTATTTTTGTAATTTTTTTTTTGTTTTGTTCAAATTCTTATTATACACTTATTAAACCCAATGAATGATCACTTTTCCACTTATAGGTATTACACATGATATGCGTAGACATATATATGTATCCGCAGGATTCACTTAGCGCGTGAACTTTAATTTTAGTGCTTTTCAGCAGGGAATTTACACACTTGGGTTTTCCGGAGGATGAACATGCAATATATTTTTTTTTTTTTTTCTTCAAAATGGCCGAATTTATGTTTGCCACGTGTGTCGTAGGGTTGGTTCTTTCCTATTTGGTGTCACGTCTCGATGGGACTAAGCGGAGCACTGGAACTGTCGACTGATGGCTAATAGGCCTTGATTTCTTGGAACGCACCTCGGTTACAATGCATGTCTTACGATATGTATGTTTCATGGACATGTATTCCATGTCAGCATTCTCTTTGTGCGGTTAAATTTGCGAAGCACCGCAAAGTTCCAGCATCAGCTTAGTGCTAAACACAAAAAAAAATACTTAGCTGTATAACCTCACACGATATGTAAGAGAGACTTACTTGATCTTGGGAGCTCAACCTTCCAGGGCAAAAGTAAAAACGACAAAGAGAGTGCATGCGTCAATTTCACATGTATAAGTACATTTTCTGTGTACTAAACTTTAGACCAATATTGATATGACTGCCTAATGGTATAACTTTAAGCTGTCAGTATAATTTGAATTGGAATGCATTCAGAGTTCAAGTTCGAGCAAGAATCGATTTCAGGGGAACGCCACAAAACCCTGAATTTTTAAACAAATTATTTGAGTTAAAAAGACAAGGAAATGCAACCCCCTGAAGGAGACTCGGCCCACGACCCTGTACTCTGACTCAACAGAAATTATTGTTAGGTTCGTAGGTCTTTCGCATGGTAAATGCCTATCTTTTTCCCCTCAAGATTTTCCAACTCAAAAAGTGATTTTCCTATAGCCCGGACGTTTTTTTTGCATTCACATTTTTGCTGGCATCGCTAAGAATGAAATTCCTCCTGAAAACAATTTGCCCAGGATAGAAATATCTTTGTGCGCTTCTTAAATTATAGGTTTTTTTGTGTTTGTTATAAGCCTGTCTTAAGTTTTCTTTAACTTTCTGTCGTATCAATTGCAGTTTGTTGCTTGGACTTAAGCACTGCAGCTCACTATCGTCCAAGGATTTCAAACTTCTCAGTAGCTTGTACACGTCTGCATGTGTACTCATGTGCTGCCCAAATAAACAGAAGTAAGGTGTTGTACCTATTGAATTATGGACAGAGGTATTTAAAGCCTGCTGAATCTCTGAAAGATGTCTATCCCAGTCTTTTTGATCGCTTTTTGCATAACTCCGTATGGCAGATAAGATACTCTGGTTAACCCGCTCTGAGGCATTCGCTTGGGGAGAATACACCGCATTTTTAATTTGTGTGCACCCGTATTTTTCCAGGAAACGATTGAAATCTTTGGACACAAACTGCTGGCCATTGTCGCTGTGGACAAATTCTGGTACCCCAAAGTGATGAAAGATGGTTTGCTCTAAATACTCGACCACTCCTAAGGTGTTTGCTTTACGCATTGGTTTTAGAAAAACGCATTTTGAGAAAGCGTCTAAAACTACAAATATAAAAGCATTCCCTCTTTTGGTTCTGGGATATGGTCCCATGAAGTCTATATATATTTTTTGGAATGGACGCTCAATTTCGTGTTGAGCTCCCATTTGGGGTCTCAATGTGGTATTTGGTGATTTATTTACTTTACATTCAATACAATTTCGAACATATTCGCGTACATCAATGGTCATGTTTGGCCAAAAATAGAGCTCTTTTATTTTGGATAAAGTTTTAAACATTCCACCGTGAGAGCAATTCGGGGGATCGTGGGAACTTTGAATGACAGATTGTCTTAGTTCAGAAGTTAACCATAACTTCCAAATGAATTCGGATGATAACAGCTTCTCATTAGAAGAGGTTGCCTTTTTATAAACCAGGCCATTTTGAATTTTAATGTCTGGAAAGCTGTCAGGATTGCTTTCAATTTTCGAAACAATATCTAAGTAAGCAGATGATTTGAATGCTGGTGACGATAGATCTATTGTAGTACATAAATTCGACGTACCTGTTATTTCCTCATTGAACGCACGTGAGAGCGTGTCCGGAACGATATTCAGTGAGCCCTTCCTGTGTTGTATATCAAAGGAAAATCCTTGTAGTTTTAGTGACCATCGTGCCATTCTGCCGCTTAAGTCCTTTAGGCCCATAAGCCACTTCAAGCTGGCATGATCAGTCACGATCGTAAACGCTAAACCTTCGACATAGGGGCGAAATTTTTTTACAGCCTGTACTGCCGCATAACATTCTTGTTCTGTAACGCTGTAGTTGCGCTGACACGTGTTTAGCTTTTCAGAAAAGAATGCTATTGGCTTTTCATTTTGTTCGTCATCGAGTTGGTATAGGACACCTCCAATGCCGTAACTGGAAGAGTCGCACTGAATAATAAAAGGCTTTGAAAAGTCCGGGTTTGAGAGAAGCGGAGCAGATATAAGGGCATTTTTTAAAGATTCAAAGGACGATAGAGCTTCAGGGGTCATTAGAAAGGTCTTATTCTTTTTCAAAGTTTCCGTCAACGGGCTTGCAATCGAGGCGAAACTCCGGATAAAACGCCGGTACCAACCGCATAATCCAAGGAATCGGCGGACTAGCTTCTGAGTCTTGGGTACCGGAAAATCCTTGATTGCCGACACCTTGTTTGGGTCGGGTTTGATGTGACCGTCCCCGACAATATACCCTAAATACCTTAATTCTTTGAAACAGAAATGTGACTTCTCAACATTTATAGTGAAATTCGCGTTTCTCAAACATTCCGCTACTTTTTCCAATATTTGGAGGTGGCTGGCAAAATCTTTGGAGATGATCAATAAATCATCCAGGTACACAAAAACTTGTTCCCTGAGTGCATTGGGTATCACTTTATCCATCAACCGACACATCCTTTGAGCTGCATTACACAACCCAAAAGGCATGACGGTAAATTGATATAGCGGTCGCCCTGGCACAGTGAACGCTGTTTTTTCCCTGGACTCTTTCTCTAGAGGTATCTGCCAGAACGCGTCTTTAAGATCCACACTGCTTATGCAGTGTGTCTCCCGAAGACGGCTCAGCATACCCTCTATATGAGGAAGAGGATACGCATCTTTCTTTGTGAGTGAGTTCACTTTCCGAGAGTCTAAACAAAGTCGATTCTTACCGGGTTTCCTGATAAGGACGATGGGTGAACTCCATGAACTCATACTCTCTTCAATCACTCCCAAAGAAAGCATGCGATCTAATTCACTGTAAATCATCTCCTGGATTGCGGGTGAGACAGGATAATGCCGTTGTTTGACGGGCTCGGCATTACCCGTGTCTATGGTATGCATTTCAACTACTGTCTTTCCCAGCCCCAATTTGGAAAACGATGGAAACAGGTCAATGATTTCTTTGAGTCTTTTGTCATCTGTATCGTTTAATACTAGTCTTGTTTCACGTTCTTTGCTCTTGGTAGTGTCCGAGCTAGATGGATGAAATACCTCGCACACAATGTTAGGCGCGATCTTGAACTTCTGCCAAAAGTCAATACCAAGATAGAGAGACTGTGAAAGTGACGGAATCAGATATAAATCTAATTTTTTACAAAGACCATTGAAACAAACGTCAACATTTACACGACCAACGATTGACTGCTGCTTCCCATCAGCTGTTCTGATAAAAGAAGAATATTCAAGAACAGGTATTTTCAGTTCTTTTACCAATTGCAAGCAGTCTCTGCCGATACATGAAATACTGGCACCACTATCCAAGAGTCCTCCAATCTCTCTACCATTGATTCTAACTCTGGCGAAAGGTCGCGGATCGGAATTGATACTGATTATCCCATTACAAATAATTTGCTTATATTTTTCGCTTTTTGTGTCTTAGCCGTTGTTTAAAAAAATTGTTGTGATCATAAGTAGACTTGAGCTCATCTAGCTGAAGAATTTTTGAACGGAGTTCATTGTAATATCTTAATCTTTCTTCATAGGGTCTACTGCGGAAATCTTTATGTTTGGACTTTTGTATGGCTATCGAGCTACTTAGATCAGAGGCGGTTGTTTTTGGTGGGGTGTCGAAATCTGTATTTGTGTTAGTGCAAGCATCAATTTTTACTATTCCGGGTAAGTTTGCGTCGAGCAAGAATTCCCGGTTATTTTCTCGCTCGACTCCGCGTTTTCCAGTGCTGGGTGGCATTTAGAACAGTTTAAAACTGTAACACCGTCCAAGCCACATCGGTAACAGAAGAGCCTGTTGATAGGTGAAGGGCAGTTTATAAATAAATGTGCTTGTGATTTGCAATTATAGCAGAATGGAACTTTTGGAAGTGTTTTATTTTGTGCATAAGTACGTTGCCTATTGTGTCCTGACAGGGCTGAGATATTTGGCGCTTCGTTATCGGTATCATCAAGCTCAGTTAATAGTACATCAATTTCATGAACCGACCGGAAAGGTATGTTTCGGTTTGTCATGGAGAACCTTGTCTGTAGCATCCTTTCTGTTCTCTTACATTCATCCTTGAAATGTTCGAGTGTGTATATCTTCATGGGATATACGAAGTTCATCAGCTTGGTGTTTATATTGGCTTTTAGAATGCTGATCAGATCATTGTCTCTCATCGGCTGTTTTAGCTGGCTTTTTAACTGTACGATGGAGTTAAAAAAATCTTCAAAGCTTTCATTGGGCATCTGCCTTCTGTCCATCAACTGCCTAATAATTTCAAAATCATTCTCATGATTTTTGAATTGTTTAATCAACGCTCGTCGCAAGATTGGCCAATCGCCTCTCGGATTGCATCGGAGAAATTGCCAGTACCAATCTTGTGCGGCTCCTGACAAAAGATGGTGAAAATCTATTAAGACATCACTCCACGAACAGTTATAGTTTGTTCGCAACATCTCCACCCTAAACACAAAATCTTCAATGGACATGCTTTTGCTTGTGCCCTCAAACTTTAGTCCCCACCTGTCTAAACGCAGAAGTGATCCGTCTATCGATCTATGAGTTCTGATTCTATCAGCTTCAAGATTATCATTTGCATAATTATTATGAAATACATCAGGTTGAGGATTGTGAACAGCAATGTTTGGGTCGTGATCAACGTCTACGTGCAGCACTGAAGGTGGAGGAGCTTGATAGTCGTCCGGCTGAACATTGACAGTCAACGGTTGCATTACGGCTTGAATACTTTCCTTTATTAAAGGAGGCAAAAGTGATTTAAGCGTATCGTTCACAACTTGTTTGATGTGATCATTAAGGTGTTTCATCTTTGACGAGTTGCTTGAGATAAATTGCGTTTGTTGAGGGTTATAACTGGGAGGATCAACTGGTCGAATATTGCTAGCAGCATTAGTGATATTAGCATGTGCGACATTAAGAAAGTTGTCGACATGGGGATTGCCGGTTGGAATATGGTTTCCCCCATTATCGTTTTCCATATTTCTGCCTTCAACAAAAGAAGAGACTATTGGAATGGAAACACTTGAAATTGTGGGAGTTGGGGTGTGCCCAACTGCACTGGTAGTAATGACTATATTGCTAACAGCTGGTGGAAGTGGAAGAGATGGAAATGAGTTGTTCAGTAAGTCCGAATTTAGGAGAGAATCATTAAGAGAAGCGTTTGGGTTTCTATTCCTTACCATTTCAGGAGGAGAATGAGCAACTAACTGTCGACCACTACTTGGGTTGGCTGGGAGTCCAGAGCGTGTTGTTTGAGAGCGTAGTACCACCCCTCTAGAGTGATCTATTTTCTGTTTTGGAACTGTCCCGTTGCTTTTCATTTTGTTTTGGTTTGTTTCTTATTTTGTTTTTTTTTTTTTTTTTTATTTTCTTTTTAACAAACAAATTGTTGAGAGATGTGAATAACTTAAGTGCGCATGAGTCTTATTGATAACACTGACAAGTTCATGTGTTTGTAGGAAAAGAAAGAGTAAAATGTTTAAAGAAATATACCTACTTAGAACATATAAATTCTAATTTCTGGACTGTTAAATGTATAAAAATTATCATTGTTAACGACTCAGAAATGGTTGGGTATTGTAAACATGGCTTGCAAGAATACTTAGAGCTGCGAAGATTCGAAATAATCATAAATTATTGACTTTCGCGTTCTTAAGTAATTAGTATTCATAGCAACAAATGTTGGTTTACAAACTTCCGCAAGAAAGTTTGGGGTGATATGATGGTAATGTGCTTAGAAATACATGCTTGATGTCATGAACATCAACATGTGTTTATTCAAGCTAACCATATACCTTTGATTGTGATTTGTGAATCAAGATAGATCAGCACTCAATGTGATAAGTCGTTCGACTCTTATTATCCTTTATGAAATTGCAATTTGAGGGAGAACACGTATTGTGCTGATCATTGCTATCGGGCTTCACGTTTTGGGCGCCATTTGTGGGAGTGTTAGGAGACTTTTGTGAAAAGTGGATTCAGAATCTCTTGATACTGATTCACGTCCTAAAGCAGCTGTTTGGCACGCTTGCGGTACGCACGGCATCAGCTCGTCAGTGGGGTGGATTCTTGCTGCTTGTTATGACATATACCCACAAAAATAATATCGTGCCGAAATAGAGACAGAGATATGCTGAAACCTCGCATATATAAAAGAAAATGAAGACGGAAAGCGGTATATGAATGTCGAGTTATCGGTGGTTGTGTCTTGGATGACTTGACACACTGAGGTACCCTCCCCTTGCCGACAGCGTAAGTTGTCGCTCCTGACTACCTCTTCCTCAACGACTGATTAGGTAGTCCCATACTGACGGAAAATTGCACTTTAATTAATCACACCATCTCAACAATTTAACGGATTGTTTAGAACTTCATTTTATTAAAATGACAGGTTATATTAATCTCTAGAAAATTCATAATATCAGTTCTCTTAACTAAAAGCATTGATTGGGGTTTAGTAATTATAAACCGATCGAGGAGGTTTGGTTATTTTATTACCTACGATCGAGATTGTATGCATGTTTAAAAGCAAATATAAAGCAATCTGTGTACATGTAGTGTGTATGTAATAATTATAAGTGTAAGGTATAAATGGGTGTGTAATGCATAATATAAGTACACAAATGTATGGTTACTTTAATAGATTAATCATAATAGGGCAAGCAAGATCAAATTGAACAAATGGTACAAGCAAATTTTATTTAATTGCATGCTAAATTAGTTAATTAATAATAAGCGTACTTTATTTAATATACAAATTAGAATAAGAATGTATAACGTATGTATTTATATTTATATATTTTTTTTTTTTTTTTTACAACCAAACAAATGTTTGAAGCCAAAGAAAGAAAATATAGCGTACGAAAAATGTATATGTACTTACTCGTTATTTCTGCAGTTCCTTGATGCTCGAATTTTGTGCACAAATTTCTCGGTGGCAGGTGTAGCTATTAGTCACTGAGAGTATGTTAAATTCAAAAAAAAAAATTTTTCTAAGGCTTATTTTTACTTGAAACTAGGGTAACTAATTTTAGGACCTACGTGAAGTTAGCGCGCACTTTTTCTAGAATGAAAAACGTGAAATGCAGTTCGATAGACATTCGTTTGTAGTTGTTTGTAGTGAAATTTTTTTCGTTTGTAGTTCAACCGTTAGAAAGTTAGAAGCATTAGAAAAAAAATTCAGCGCGCACTTTTGAGCTTTTGAAATGAAAACTAGCCAGTTCCAGTGTTGCTATATCGTGGGATTTATCCCTTTTTGTGAGAATTTCGATGTCCGAAAAGCCTTCCGTGGGATAAAGGGATAAGGCACCAAATCGTGGGAATTTCAGAAATCTAACAAAAAAAACATTCAATATATAAGTTTTTGGGGAAATTCTACCAAAACGCCTGTATTTCACCATGATTATCAACACACTGACTGTCCATAAAAAACAGCTCATGTAAATCGTCGTTTATCAAAATTTTCTGGTACCAAAAAAAAATCATAGCAGTGTTACAAACTGCGGTTTTTATACTTAAGGTTAATTTAACTGGATTTTCTTTCTCTGTAATACAAATTTTACTTTAAAAAACTGGATTTTAACTCAAATAGTATCGTGGGATTTTAAAAGGGAATATGAGTATGGTGAAAAGGGAAAAAGGAGAAAAATAGCCACGTTTCGTGGGATAAATGAAGAGAAAGTACTAACAACACTGGCCAGTTGCATTCGAAATCGTTTGTAGTTGTTTGTAGTGAAATTCTTTTTTCCCAAAAATGTCTCATTTCGGAGATATAAGGACATTTGTGTTTCCATCTATAACTCCGAATTTCCATTAGACAGAATTTTTTTGAAATAACTGTTGCATTAAGCACATCCCAACTTAAATAACTGCATTTAAAATTTTTGAATTCACTTAAGCGTTACTTAATAAAACGCAATTAAAGTCAAAAATGCATCATTTCACGTTTGCATCCATTGTATCGATTTCCCAACAACAACAAACCAACGGTAAACACATTTCCGCAAAGCATTCATCCGTGTCCATCGATATGAGTCATAATTTGTCAATTAGCAACAACAACCAATCAATAAAGCCCGATTTTATCCAAAAAAAATTTCTATTCCTTTGAATAACCTCAAAAAACGACCACTTTTAAACAATTTATAGCAACAAAAACATATATTTTGCAAACTCTGTACTCCTGGCTATCTAACCCAATTCAAATGATTTGGTTTTATCACAAATAACAAGATTTTGATGCAACTTATGCAAACAGTAGTTTTTCATATAAACTCATATCAATATTTCGGTTATTAAGCAACTCAAAGTAGTGAAATCTATTTTTTTCTAATGCTTTCTATTAGATGCTTCTAATGGGATAAAAAAATGTTATCTTTTTTTCATAGATAACGGTTTATTCAAAATATAAGAAAATGGGTGAAATCTTCCGCGCAACCCGATTTAAGGGGGCGGATATTTCAAATGCTGGACAACTACAAACGACAAAAACTGGTTAGTTGGTAGAAAGCATGTATGCTCTATCTAATAGAACCAAAAATAGCAAAATTGTTCCAACCAAAGAGAATTTATATGCAATTTAAGCAGTCGACCTAAAACCCTCGTTATCTCTGAAACGGTACAAAGCCAAGTGATCAAATTTCCTATTTTCAACAGTTTTCCACCTAACCAATCTAATAAAATACAAATTGTATCCATCCGCCTAACGGTTTACGATTTATATCAAATTTAAGCGAAATTGAAACTTAATTTTTTTTGTGAAGTTAGCGCGCACTTTTTCTAGAATGAAAAATGTGAAGTGCAGTGCGATAGACATTCGTTTGTAGTTGTTTGTAGTGAAATTATTTTCGTTTGTAGTTCAACCGTTAGAAAGTTAGAACCATTTGAAAAAAAAATTTCCAATCCCTTAAATCCGTATTATCTCCGAAACCGTACCAAGCAGAGTGATAAAATTTTCTATTTTCGAAAGTGTTCCACTTCTCTAATCTAATAAAATTCAAATTATGTCAATCGGCCTAACGGTTTATGATTTATTTGAAATTTAAGCAAATACAGACCCCAATTTAAGGGGCTAATAACTCAAAAACTGTTAAACTACAAACGATGAAATTCTACATTTCTATTCTATACACCCTTTTTTACCTCTGATATAAAAAATAAGACAATCCGTCCAACAGACAACTTTTTATTCGCAATTTAAGGGAAGCCTCAATCGCTTAAAAGTGGGAAAAATGGGCACATTTTTAAGCGATTCGATATTTCCATTGCTAAAAGGCTATGAAGTGTCAAATATGTTTTTTTCCAATGAAACTACCCTTCTATTTCTAACAAAGTCATCAAAACTCATTTTCCACTAACGGTTAAAGTTTTTTTCGCAATTTAATTTTTGATAAATTCGGTTTAGATACCCATTTAAGCAACCCGATAACTCAAAAACTGTTTAACTACAAACGATGAAACTTCACATTTCTAATATACACACACTGTTTATTACATGCTATAAAATACAAGGTTGACCGCACAACTGGGTACTTTTTATTCGAAATTTAAGGGAAGCCTAAAATGGTCACAATTGCCCATTTTTAAGCGATCCGATATTTACATTTCTAGGAAGCTGTAAAGGGTGAAATAAGTTTTTTTTTTCAATGAAACTACCAATCCCTTTCGAACAAAGTCATAAAAAGTAATTTGCCACTACCTGACAAGTTTTTTTCCCAATTAAATTTTTGATATTTTCGCATTTAAGCGACCGGATTATTCAACAACTGTGGAACTACAAACGCTGAAATTACACATATCTAATGTATGTAATCATCTTATCCAACAATATTAATAAGAAGATAATCCGCACTACTAGACACTTTTTATACACAATTTAAGGGAAGTCTGAAATGTGTTCAAATGCCCATATTTAAGCAGCTCGATATATCTAATGCGGAACAACTTCAAACACAAAACAATTATGTTTAATAATGCGTTGATTTTCCTCTTTCTAATGACGTTAAAAAAAGTACTTTTATTTAACAAAAAATATGTTATTTGCAGTTTATTCAACTACCGTGTGGCCTCATTTACTTGGTAGGATAGGTATATCAGAAACATGCATACATAATTTCTTTACAATGCGAATGCGATCACGAAAATTAAAATTTCATTTGTTTTGAAATTCAAAAGCGCTTTTCTAATACGAATTAGGAAAGGATGTGCATCACAATTAAAGAGTTTGTCTTTCTTCCGTCATCCTTGCATAGATCCAATGAGGTTGATGATGACCCAATCATACAAACAAAATGCAGGGCACATGAGTTTATTGCAGAGTAGATGTTTGGGGGTGTGACTATGATTGAACGCTAATGATCGTGTGTGGATGTGCGCATCGTTCCGTAAATGAATACTACTTCACTGACCGAGATTTTTTTAACCTTTGAAAGGAGAGAGAATGAAATGGAGTATTTAGTGTGACGTTAAGCAATTTGCGTCCTGTTTTTGTGGGAAGATACGATAGCAGTGATGGGACTTCTACCACTTTTTACACTTTCGGAAATTAATCTACCAACCTGAACTCGAAATCTACCACCTTTTACTTACCGCTATTCGATAATAATATTTCTTTCCCATCATTGTATTAAATTGTGCTTACTTTTACCCATCCACACTCAGCTATCAGTATACTTTTATCTGAGAATTGCATCAAAACTTCCAGTCCAGTACTCCATTTACTGCACTAATATTTCATTATTCGACTGTATTACTGCGATTGTGTTTCGCTATGTTTTAAATTTTTGTGTTTTTTGATGAGTTGAAGTTTTGTTATGGGGTTTTTTCTGTAATTATTTTTTATATTGATGCGTTTACCTCAAAAAGTTTTAATTTTTAAATAATATCCGGAGCTATAGAAAGTGAAAATGCATAAATTCTTGGTTCTTTCAACAAGTAAAATGTAAATTAAATTTTCAATTGTGCTTTCTCCAATTTGCTTGCATTACTTTAGAGCAACTGCTCCCTCTTCATCATCATCTTCTCACGTGCCGGTGGCAAGGAAAACAGTTGTGAATACATCATCAGATTCATAAGAAGACGATTTTGTTTTCTACCACCTTTTTTTAAGGCTATCTATCACCACTTCGCGTTTCTCAAGTCCCATCACTGTACGATCGGCATTGAGTAAGAAATGGTGGCTGCATGTGTGTAGAGTAGGTACAGTTATATTTTGTTATATGAAAAATGCTTAATGGGTGGAGGGTAAGTAATGTAATGTGATTGGCATCCACAATAATAAAGCCGCAAAAATTAATACGGAACTACATAGGTAGAACATATTTTTTTTTAATAATTGCTAGGTATACACAGGCCGGTGTTGAAGGGTAGTGATGCGATGTCATGAGAACACAAGCGTTCTCACCTAGCCTCTCACTATCAACTCCTACTCTCACCTCCACGTGGTGACTGGTGGGTGCCTAGTACCTCGACTGGAGATTGGGTAACCAACCCCTTTGGAAGGTCGTTGGTGGCAGCGGACGAGAGAGGGGGAGGAGTGTTGTCTCACTAAGGCACCTCCTCTGGTACCAGACGGCAGCGGAGGAGTTCCCTAGATGGAATCAACGGTGGCATCTACAGTTCCAGTCAGGCCGAACTATTTAGTGTAATCCCTATAGAGCTGCTCTGACATATTCGGATACCAGGTCTATAGGGATTTCCAATACCGAGCCAGGGTGTTGGAGAAGAGTTGGTGGCGGATGAACCCTTAATGGGCCAACGGCAGCGCTCACATCCCAAAGTGGGTTACTGGCACCGGAGTAAGCGGCCTGCTGTCCTAGGGTCAAGGGCCTGGCCCTCCAGGTTGGGGGTTGTGCCGTCGGGGTAACTTCCCGACCATGTAAAAAAAAGAATAGTTTTGAGAGAGACACGAGGAGCCTCGGATAACAATTTCCCTCAAACGGTCGCATATCTATCACGGCTCCCAGCGTGCCGTGATAGAGGCTTTTACGGCGATTGAAGAACAGGCGAAATTCGTTGGTCTTGTAGTAAATGAGGACAAGACTAAGTACATGCTATCAACAAACAAACAAGCATCTGTCCACCGCCTAGGACAGAACGTCACTATTGATAGCAACAATTTCGAGGTAGTTAAGGAGTTTATCTACCTCGGAGTAAACATGAACTCCACAAATGACATCCTAGTGGAGATCCGGCGAAGAATTACCCTAGGAAACCGCTGCTACTTCGGTTTGGCAAAACAATTGGGTTCAAAACTCCTAACTCGAAGGACAAAATGTATGCTTTACAGAACCCTTATCGTGCCAGTTCTGCTTTATGGCGCCGAGTGCTGGCTCCTTCGAAAGAAAAATTCTTCGGCGGATTTTTGGTCCTGTGTGCGAGGAGGGCGAATGGAGGAGAAGATACAACCGCGAACTCTATGAGCTGTACCAAGATGTGGATGTAGTCCAAAAGGCCAAAATACGTCGACTACATTGGCTCGGCCACATCGAGCGAATGGACAATAATGCTCCAGCTAAGAGGATCTTCGAATCCCAGCCGCCAGGTTCGAGACGACAAGGAAGACCGAACCTCCGTTTCAAAGACCAAGCCATCGCGGATGCCAGAGCGCTTGGTCTGGATAACTTGAAGCAGCGTGCCCGGGATCGCAGAGGATGGAAGGCTACAGTGTCTCAGGCAGAGACTCTCCACGGGTCGGGAGCCCGTTAAGTAAGTAAAGTAGGTATACACAGGTTTTTGTTGAATGTGAAAACGCCACTTTACAATCTTTCATATTGATGTAAGACAAACATAATTGGTCCATAGGCCCAATCGGTACCCATAGGTATACACACAGGATGTATATACATCTAGTATAGGTACCTACCTACTTTCGACCTAGCTTCAAATTTCTTTTCCATGAGCTTTTATATTTTGAGGATTGTAGGTAGGTAATTACATATAAATATACAATCTTCAAAAGTAACCAAAAAATAAAATAGGTATGTACCTACCTACAGCTACTTTTTTTTTAAACACTTATGGCATATTTTTGTCTACCGATTGTCCATCAATATGAAAGATTGTAAAGTGGCGTTTTCACATTCAACAAAAACCTGTGTATACCTAGCAATTATTAAAAAAAAATATGTTCTACCTATGTAGTTCCGTATTAATTTTTGCGGCTTTATTATTGTGGATGCCAATCACATTACATTACCTACCCTCCACCCATTAAGCATTTTTCATATTACAAAATATAACTGTACCTACTCTACACACATGCAGCCACCATTTCTTACTCAATGCCGATCGTACAGTGATGGGACTTGAGAAACGCGAAGTGTTGATAGATAGCCTTAAAAAAAGGTGGTAGAAAACAAAATCGTCTTCTTATGAATCTGATGATGTATTCACAACTGTTTTCCTTGCCACCGGCACGTGAGAAGATGATGATGAAGAGGGAGCAGTTGCTCTAAAGTAATGCAAGCAAATTGGAGAAAGCACAATTGAAAATTTAATTTACATTTTACTTGTTGAAAGAACCAAGAATTTATGCATTTTCACTTTCTATAGCTCCGGATATTATTTAAAAATTAAAACTTTTTGAGGTAAACGCATCAATATAAAAAATAATTACAGAAAAAACCCCATAACAAAACTTCAACTTATCAAAAAAGACAAAAATTTAAAACATAGCGAAACACAATCGCAGTAATACAGTCGAATAATGAAATATTAGTGTAATGCAGTACTGGACTGGAAGTTTTGATGCAATTCTCAGATAAAAGTATACTGATAGCTGAGTGTGGATGGGTAAAAGCAAGCACAATTTAATACAATTATGGGAAAGAAATATTATTATCGAATAGCGATAAGTAAAAGGTGGTAGATTTCGAGTTTAGGTTGGTAGATTAATTTCCGAAAGTGTAAAAAGTGGTAGAAATACCACTTAAGTGGTAGAAGTCCCATCACTGCTATCGTATCTTCCCACAAAAACAGGACGCAAATTGCTTAACGTCACACTAAATACTCTATTTCATTCCCTCTCTTTTCAAAGGTTAAAAAAATCTCGGTCAATGAAGTAGTATTCATTTACGGAACGATGCGCACATCCACACACGATCATTAGCGTTCAATCATAGTCACACCCCCAAACATCTACTCTGCAATAAACTCATGTGCCCTGCATTTTGTTTGTATGATTGGGTCATACCTAACGATCGTATCTATACTGTTTTTCGCAGTATTATACTGCTTTTGCAACTCCAAAACTGTATACTGCTTTTTCAGCCCAAAATACTGTATTTTAATACTGAGAACAAATATTAAGTTTTATTTCTTTAACGTTTTGAAATTCATATTTATTAATCGTAATGCAAAACGTCAAAGAAAACAAAATGAAACGCGAATTTCATTTAACACGAATCGAGGAAAAAATTTGATTCTCTTTTAAACGATTTTTTTTGAAATAACACGAAAGTAACGGTAAAAAACTTCGTTTGTGTTTTTCATAATTTCAATTTGTCGGGGATTCCCCAAATATGCAGGAATGTATACCTAGTTATTGTCCCATAGTACCATATTTTTACACGAATTATTTGAGAACGTTAGATACGTGTAAATACTCTCTTGTCATTATTCATTCTTGTTCAGAACGCGTAAAAATGTCGAAATCAAGAGCAAAAAATACATTCAACACAAAACTTCGGGAAAAGTATTCGTTTCTCGAAAAAACGAAAAGTGAAAGTGATGTTTTTTGCAGAAAATGCAAAGGTAGTTTTTCTATTGCGTCTGGTGGAAACGCGGATATTGCCAGACATATCAAAACAAAAAAACATAAAGATGCTGAAAATGCCGCTTCTACAAGTACATCTATAAAAACACATTTTTCATCGGATTGGGATACACATTCAGCGGCAATCGAAGGAGTGTGGGCGTATCATGTGATAAATTCAAATCAAAGTTTCAAGTCATCAAATTGTGCGACGAAAATATTTAAATCGTGTTTTAAAATGAAGTTTTCGTGTTCACAAAAGAAATGTCAAGCAATAGTCACCAGTGTTTTTGCGCCGCACGTCCAACAATTGCTTGAACAAGAATTAAAAGACTGTAATTATGTGTCAGTGTATACAGATGCATCAAACCATGGAAATATTAAACTTTTTCCCGTGCTTGTTCGATATTTTATTCCCACTGTCGGTGTACATGTTAAAGTTTTGAATTTAACCGAAGAAGCTGGTGAAAATTCGCAAATAAAATCCGATCTAATTGAGTCTGCTGCCAGTAAATACAAGATAAAGAAGAAAATCGTCTGCTTCTGCGGTGATAACGCAAAAGTTAATTTTGGTGGAGAAACTCGGGGCGGCCAGAATAATGTTTTCTACCGATTAAAACAGTGGCTTCCTCATTTGATCGGCATCGGCTGTGTCGCTCACATAACACACAATTCATTGAAATTTGCATGTGAAGAAATACCGTTTGACGTTGAGTGGGCCATTGTCAAAATATATTCCCATTTCTACCTTAACACTGTACGCGTGACCGCGTTGAAATCATTTTGTCAAGAGGCAGACGTGGAATATAAGAAATTGCTCGGCTATTCAAAAACACGATTTTTGGCTCTCGGACCAGCTATCAGGCGTATCATGGAACAATATGATGCCCTTAAAATATATTTCCTAGGACTTAAAATAGGAGAGAAAAAGTTGAAGGAATTTTTCAATGAAGAATCATCGAAATTTTGGTTGATGTTTGTCCAAGAACAGGTAGAAATTCAATTGATTTCAAAATTCACTTTTTTCAAATGTTCTTCTTCTCTTTTATTAGGCCGAGTTATTCGCTAAATATGTGCTAAAAATTGAAGGTGATGATGTCACGGCAATCGAAGTTGCGCACTGTTTACATGAAATTGAAGAAACACTAAAAATGCGTCAAGAAGATGATTTTTTATCGCCGATTGCAGTGACAGAAAAGCAAAAACTTATTCACAATGGATACAATTGTAATGAGATGGCTGCTATACGCAACGAATTTTTTGGTAATTTCACCTTCTTCTGTTCAACTCTTCAATGAATTTAACTAATATGAATTTATTTGTACTAATTTCGCAGCCGCTGCACTCTCTTACTTCGAAATATGGACAGCACAATTTGAGCCACTGAAACTTTTTGCGTGGGTGACTTTGAAAGAAACTCCAGAATGGAATGATGTCGAAGAGGTCATGAACAAGATGAACGAAATAAATTTGTATAAAGCCGATGAAAAAGCAGCAGATTTGCATACTCAATTTAGATATGTTAAGAACTACTGTACAACCGATAAAATCACGCAATGGAGAGCCGGCCATGTTTCGAATGTGAATCGCTGGGTGGAAATATTCAATCACCTCAATAAGATCGATTGTGAATACAATGAAATGGCTACAATCGTTGAATACATTTTATGCTTGCCAGGAACCTCATCATCTGTCGAAAGAATTTTTTCTGCAGTGAACAAAACTTGGACGTCAGACAAAACTCAATTGGAAGTCGAAACATTGAAAGCAATTCTGATGGTCAAATGTAACTTGAAATATCCATGCGTTCAATTCTATCATTATCTCAAATCAAAGCCGGTATTGCTTCGTCAAATTGCTTCAAAGGACAAATACAAAACATCAACAACAGGAGAAGACATTGAAATGGAAAGCGATTTAGATGATGGAAACGAATCGCCCCGAAATGAATAGTTTTTTTTGTTGATTTTCATTGATTAAAATGTATACTGCGAAAAATACTGTATTTTTTAAATCGATTTACTGTTTTTTTTAAATTTTTGGTCCAAATATACTGTTTTTTGTCTAAAAAAAGATACGATCGTTAGTCATACCTCATTGGATCTATGCAAGGATGACGGAAGAAAGACAAATTCTTTAATTGTGATGCACATCCTTTCCTAATTCGTATTAGAAAAGCGCTTTTGAATTTCAAAACAAACGAAATTTAAATTTTCGTGATCGCATTCACATTGTAAAGAAATTATGTATGTATGTTTCTGATATATCCTACCGAGTAAATGAGGCCACACTGTAGTTGAATAAACTGCAAATAACATATTTTTTGTTGAATAAAAGTACTTTTTTTAACGTCATTAGAAAGAGGATAATCAACGCATTATAAAACATAATTCTTTTGTGTTTGAAGTTGTTCCGCATTAGAAATATCGAACTGCTTATATATGGGCAGTTGAACACATTTCAGACTTCCCTTAAATTGCGTATAAAAAGTGTCTAGTGGTGCGGATTATCTTCTTATTAATACTGTTGGATAAGACGATTACACACATTAGATATGTGTAATTTCAGCGTTTGCAGTTCCACAGTTGTTGAATAATCCGGTCGCTTAAATGCGAAAATATCAAAAATTTAATTGGGAAAAAAACTTGGCAGGTAGTGGAAAATGACTTTTTATGACATTGTTCGAAAGGGATTGGTAGTTTCATTGAAAAAAAAACATATTTCACCATTTACAGCTTCCAAGAAATGGAAATATCGGATCGCTTAAAAATGGGCAATTGTGACCATTTTAGGCTTCCCTTAAATTGCGAATAAAAAGTACCCAGTCGTGCGGTCAACCTTGTATTTTATAGCATGTAATGAACAGTGTGTGTATATTAGAAATGTGAAGTTTCATTGTTTGTAGTTAAACAGTTTTTGAGTTATCGGGTTGCTTAAATGGGTATCTAAACCGAATTTATCAAAAATTAAATTGCGAAAAAAAATTTAACCGTTAGTGGAAAATGAGTTTTGATGACTTTGTTAGAAAGAGAAGGGTAGTTTCATTGGAAAAAAACATATTTGATACTTCATAGCCTTTTAGCAATGGAAATATCGAATCGCTTAAAAATGTGCCCATTTTTTCCATTTTTAAGCGATCGAGGCTTCCCTTAAATTGCGAATAAAAAGTTGTCTGTAAGACGGATTGTCTTACTTTTTATATCAGAGGTAAAAAAGGGTGTATAGAATAAAAATGTAGAATTTCATCGTTTGTAGTTCAACAGTTTTTGAGTTATGGGCCCCTTAAATTGGGGTCTATATTTGCTTAAATTTTAAATAAATCATAAACCGTTAGGCCGATTGACGCAATTTGAATTTTATTAGATAAGTGAAGTGGAACACTTTCGAAAATAGAAAATTTTATCACTCTGCTTGCTACGGTTTCGGAGATAACGCGGATTGAAGGGATTGGAAATTTTTTTTTCAAATGGTTCTAACTTTCTAACGGTTGAACTACAAACGAAAATAATTTCACTACAAACAACTACAAACGAATGTCTATCGAACTGTACTTCACATTTTTCATTCTAGAAAAAGTGCGCGCTAACTTCACAAAAAAAATTAAGTTTCAATTTCGCTTAAATTTGATATAAATCGTAAACCGTTAGGCGGATGGATACAATTTGTATTTTATTAGATTGGTTAGGTGGAAAACTGTTGAAAATAGGAAATTTGATCACTTGGCTTTGTACCGTTTCAGAGATAACGAGGGTTTTAGGTCGACTGCTTAAATTGCATATAAATTCTCTTTGGTTGGAACAATTTTGCTATTTTTGGTTCTATTAGATAGAGCATACATGCTTTCTACTAACTAACCAGTTTTTGTCGTTTGTAGTTGTCCAGCATTTGAAATATCCGACTCCTTAAATCGGGTTGCGCGGACAATTTCACCTATTTTCTTATATTTTGAATAAACCGTTATCCATGAAAAAAAGATCACTTTTTTTTATTCCATTAGAAGTGTCTAATAGAAAGCATTAGAAAAAATAGATTTCACTACTTTGAGTTGCTAAATAACCGAAATATTGATATGAGTTTATATGAAAAACTACTGTTTGCATAAGTTGCATCAAAATCTTGTTATTTGTGATAAAACCAAATCATTTGAATTGGATTAGATAGCCAGGAGTACAGAGTTTGCAAAATATATGTTTTTGTTGCTATAAATTTTTTAAAAGTGGTCGTTTTTTAAGGTTATTCAAAGGAATAGAAAATTTTTTTGGATAAAATCGGGCTTTATTGATTGGTTGTTGTTGCTAATTGACAAATTATGACTCATATCGATGGACACGGATGAATGCTTTGCGGAAATGTGTTTATCGTTGGTTTGTTGTTGTTGGGAAATCGATACAATGGATGCAAACGTGAAATGATGCATTTTTTGACTTTAATTGCGTTTTATTAAGTAACGCTTGAGTGAATTCAGAAATTTTAAATGCAGTTATTTAAGTTGGGATGTGCTTATTGCAACAGTAATTTCAAAAAAATTCTGTCTAATGGAAATTATAGAGTTATAGATGGAAACACAAATGTCCTTGTATCTCCGAAATGAGACATTTTTGGGAAAAAAGAATTTCACTGCAAACAACTACAAACGATTTCGAATGCAACTGGCTAGTTTTCATTTCAAAAGCTCAAAAGTGCGCGCTGAAATTTTTTTCTAATGCTTCTAACTTTCTAACGGTTGAACTACAAACGAAAAAAATTTCACTTCAAACAACTACAAACGAATGCCTATCGAACTGCATTTCACGTTTTTCATTCTAGAAAAAGTGCGCGCTAACTTCACGTAGGTGAAGGTATATTCACTTTGCCAATACATTTGTAACGCAAAGAAAGAGTCACCGGAGACCTCATAAAGTATATATATTCTGAATAAGGATCACATTCTGAATCGATTTAGCCATGTCCGTCTGTCTGTCTGTCTGTCTGTCTGTCTGTCTGTCTGTCTGTCTGTCTGTCTGTTGAAAGCACGATAGCGCTCAAAGTAATTGACGTAGGTGAACGAAATTTGGTGAAAGGACTTCTTTTTATCGGCGTCAGGTTGGTATTGAAAATGAGCTATGTCGGTCAAGTAGTTCTGGTACCTCCCATACAAAACCAATATTGGACCCATTTGTCTTTCTGTCTGTTGAAAGCACGATAGCGCTCAAAGTAATTGACGTAGGTGAACGAAATTTGGTGAAAGGACTTCTTTTTATCGGCGTCAGGTTGGTATTGAAAATGAGCTATGTCGGTCAAGTAGTTCTGGTACCTCCCTCACAAAACCAATATTGGACCCATTTGTCTTTCTGTTTGTTGAAAGCACGATAGCGCCCAAAGTGATTGACGTAGGTGAATGAAATTTGGTGAGAGCACTTATTTTTATAAGCGTCAGGTTGGTATTCAAAATGGGCTATGTCGGTCATGTAGTTCTGGTACCTCCCATGCAAAACCAATTTTGGGCCCACATGTCTCTCTATCTGTTGAGAGCACGATAGCGCCCAAAGTGATTGACGTAGGTGAATGAAATTTGGTGAGAGCACTTATTTTTATAAGCGTCAGGTTGGTATTCAAAATGGGTTATGTCGGTCAAGTAGTTCTGGTACCTCCCATACAAAACCAATATTGGACCCATTTGTCTTTCTGTCTGTTGAAAGCACGATAGCGCTCAAAGTAATTGACGTAGGTGAACGAAATTTGGTGAAAGGACTTCTTTTTATCGGCGTCAGGTTGGTATTGAAAATGAGCTATGTCGGTCAAGTAGTTCTGGTACCTCCCTCACAAAACCAATTTTGCATGACTTGTATGTAGTGGAGGGTATCAAAGCATCGGCCAGGCCGATGATAACACTTTTACTTGTTATACCCTCCACAGGAAGGTATATTCTTACTTACTTACTTAACGGGCTCCCGACCCGTGGAGAGTCTCTGCCTGAGACACTGCAGCCTTCCATCCTCTGCGATCCCGGGCACGCTGCTTCCAGTTATCCAGACCAAGCGCTCTGGCATCCGCGATGGCTTGGTCTTTGAAACGGAGGTTCGGTCTTCCTTGTCGTCTCGAACCTGGCGGCTGGGATTCGAAGATCCTCTTAGCTGGAGCATTATTGTCCATTCGCTCGATGTGGCCGAGCCAATGTAGTCGACGTATTTTGGCCTTTTGGACTACATCCACATCTTGGTACAGCTCATAGAGTTCGCGGTTGTATCTTCTCATCCATTCGCCCTCCTCGCACACAGGACCAAAAATCCGCCGAAGAATTTTTCTTTCGAAGGAGCCCAGTATCAGCTCTCCCTTCCTGCTTATCGTCCAGCACTCGGCGCCATAAAGCAGAACTGGCAGGATAAGGGTTCTGTAAAGCATACATTTTGTCCTTCGAGTTAGGAGTTTTGAACCCAATTGCTTTGCCAAACCGAAGTAGCAGCGGTTTCCTAGGGTAATTCTTCGCCGGATCTCCACTAGGATGTCATTTGTGGAGTTCATGTTTACTCCGAGGTAGATAAACTCCTTAACTACCTCGAAATTGTTGCTATCAATAGTGACGTTCTGTCCTAGGCGGTGGACAGATGCTGGTTTGTTTGTTGATAGCATGTACTTAGTCTTGTCCTCATTTACTACAAGACCAACGAATTTCGCCTGTTCTTCAATCGCCGTAAAAGCCTCTATCACGGCACGCTGGGAGCGACCGATGATGTCAATATCGTCTGCATACCCCAGTAGCTGGACGGATTTGTTGAAGATAGTGCCTTCCGTGTTGACACCTGCCCTGCGCACTATCTGCTCTAGCACGAGATTGAAGAAGTCACATGATAATGCGTCTCCTTGCCGAAATCCGGTGCATGTTTCGAATAGCTCGGAGGAGCTACTTCCAAATTGCACGTTGCAGCGTGTGTTCTCCAGCGTCACGCTACATAGCTGGATCAGTTTTGCCGGGATCCCGAATTCGGCCATCGCCACATAAAGCTCCTGACGATGAATGCTATCATATGCGGCTTTGAAGTCGATGAATAGGTGGTGAGTCTCGACTTGAAATTCATTGGTCTTTTCCAGGATTTGCCTCAGTGTGAAAATTTGGTCTATAGTCGATCTGCCGGGCCGGAAGCCACACTGGTACGTGCCGATTAGTGTGTTGCAGAACGGTTTGAGACGTTCACACAGTACGTTGGATAGGATCTTGTATGCGACATTAAGCAGGGATATGCCTCGATAGTTCTTGCAAGACATAGGATCGCCTTTTTTGTAGATGGGGCATATGGAGCTGATAGTCCAGTCATCGGGCATACTTTCCTCCACCCATACTTGGTTGATGATTTGGTGCATGCGCCCTACCAAAACATCACCACCGTATTTGAAGAGCTCCGCTGGTAAACCATCAGAGCCGGCGGCCTTGTTGTTCTTTAGCTTTTTTATTGCTAAGCCAACTTCTTCTATACTGGGCGGTGGAACTGGATCTTCATTGACTGGACGTGGGTTCTCTTCTTGCCCTATCACTCTCTCTACATGATGCCCATTTAGCAGCTGCTGGAAGTGCTGCTTAAAAACATCTACTATTCCCTGCGCTTCGGTGACTAGGTTTCCATCACTGTTTCGAAGAGCCTGCGTTCCGGTCTTGAAGCCAGCAGCCAGTTGCTTGGCTTTCTTGTAGAACTTCCGGATGTTGCTTCGATCGCGGGACTCTTCGATCTCCTTGAGCTGGGAGACTGCGTAGGCCCTCTTCTTTCTACGCAGGATTTTCTTCTCCTCCCTCCTCCTGGCTCGATACTCTTCCCTCGCTGCCCTTGTTTTGCGCTGCAGCGCCTTTATATGTGCATCTTCTGTCACCTTTTTCCTGCGTACGCATTCATCATCATACCACGGGCTCTTTCTCTGGGGTGGCTGGTACCCTAAGGTGGTTTCGGCTACCTCTTTGATGATGTCGCGATATTGGGACCACTGGGTGTTAGCATTTGTGGTAGGTGAATGCACTGCGGAGAGTTTCTCACTCAGGCGCTCTTTGTAGACTCTGGCTACTCCAGGTGTGCTAAGGCGTCCAACGTTGAATTTCTTCTTCTGGGCGGAACGCAGCTTCTTCTCGTTGGATAGTCGAGCTCTGAACTTAGCCGCAACAAGAAAATGGTCAGAGTCGACGTTTGCCCCTCGGAATGTGTGCACGTTGAGGATGTTGGATGCGTGCCTCGCGTCGATTAGCACATGGTCGATTTGGTTGGCGGTTCGACCGTCTGGAGAGCGCCAGGTTGCTGTGTGGATCCTTAGCCTTGGAAACCTAGTGCTACTTATCACCGTATTACGAGCTGCCGCGAAGTCAGTTAGTCGGTAACCGTTGTCTGTGGTCGTTTCGTGGATTCTGTGTTTACCAACTAACCCGCCAAAGATGTTTTCCTTTCCGATTTTAGCATTGAAGTCCCCGAGCACAACTTTGACATCGTACTCCGGACAGGCTCCGTAGGCTCCATCCAGGAGGTCATAAAACTCCTCCTTGATAGGGTCTTCAGCCTCGTCGGTAGGGGCGTGTGCACATATTAGGCTTATGTTTTGGAAAGTAGCTTTGATGCGGATCACTGCTAGGCGATCACTTATCGGCTTAAAGTCAATAACTTTTGTCCTAAGCCGATTTCCCACGACGAATCCGCATCCTAATACATGCAATCTTTTATGGCAGCTGTAATAAATATCGCAATTTTTCCTTTTCATCATACCTGATCCTATCCATCGTATCTCCTGGATCGCGGTAATATCTGCCTTGTACCACGTGAGGACAGACTCAAGTTTTTGAGTAGCACCTGGGGTGTACAGCGTTCGCACGTTCCAGGTACATACTCTCAAATCGTTGTCCGTTGACGTTCCTAGTCTAGTTGCCGTTTGAGGGAAATTATTATCCGAGGCTCCTCGTGTCTCTCTCAAAACTATTCTTTTTTTTACATGGTCGGGAAGTTACCCCGACGGCACAACCCCCAACCTGGAGGGCCAGGCCCTTGACCCTAGGACAGCAGGCCGGTTACTCCGGTGCCAGTAACCCACTTTGGGATGTGAGCGCTGCCGTTGGCCCATTAAGGGTTCATCCGCCACCAACTCTTCTCCAACACCCTGGCTCGGTATTGGAAATCCCTATAGACCTGGTATCCGAATATGTCAGAGCAGCTCTATAGGGATTACACTAAATAGTTCGGCCTGACTGGAACTGTAGACGCCACCGTTGGCTCCATCTAGGGAACTCCTCCGCTGCCGTCTGGTACCAGAGGAGGTGTCTTAGTGAGTAAACAACACTCCTCCCCCCTCTCTCGTCTGCTGCCACCAACGACCTTCCAAAGGGGTTGGTTACCCAATCTCCAGTCGAGGTACTAGGCACCCACCAGTCACCACGTGGAGGTGAGAGTAGGAGTTGATAGTGAGAGGCTAGGTGAGAACGCTTGTGTTCTCATGACATCGCATCACTACCCTTCAACACCGGCAAAGGTATATTCACTTTGCCCATACATTTGTAACGTCAAGAAGGAGTCACCGGAGACCTCATAAAGTATATATATTATGAATCAGGATCACATTCTGAATCGATTTAGCCATGTCCGTCTGTCTGTCTGTCTGTCTGTCTGTCTGTCTGTCTGTCTGTCTGTCTGTTGAAAGCACGATAGCGCCCAAAGTAATTGACGTAGGTGAATGAAATTTGGTGAAAGGACTTCTTTTTATCGGCGTCAGGTTGGTATTGAAAATGGGCTATGTCGGTCAAGTAGTTCTGGTACCTCCCATACAAAACCAATATTGGACCCATATGTCTCTCTGTCTGTTGAAAGCACGATGGCGCCCAAAGTAATCGACGTAGGTGAATGAAATTTAGTGAAATCACTTCTTTTTATCGGCGTCAGGTTGGTATTGAAAATGGGCTATGTCGGTCAAGTAGTTCTGGTACCTCCCATACAAAACCAATATTGGACCCATGCCTCTCTGTCTGTTGAAAGCACGATAGCGCCCAAAGTAATTGACGTAGGTGAATGAAATTTGGTGAAAGGACTTCTTTTTATCGGCGTCAGGTTGGTATTGAAAATGGGCTATGTCGGTCAAGTAGTTCTGGTACCTCCCATACAAAACCAATATTGGACCCATGCCTCTCTGTCTGTTGAAAGCACGATAGCGCCCAAAGTAATTGACGTAGGTGAATGAAATTTGGTGAGAGAACTTCTTTTTATCGTCGTTAGGTTGGTATTGAAAACCTGCTATGTCGGTCAAGTAGTTCTGGTACCTCCCTCACAAAACCAATTTTGCATGACTTGTATGCAGTGGAGGGTATCAAAGCATCGGCCAGGCCGATAATAACACTTTTACTTGTTTTTTTTTGCTCTGGATTCTGATTCAAATATCTGGATTCTGTTTCAAATGTCTCCTTGCCTATTTTGCCGGGCAACCGGGATAATTTGCGGGCGGCCAACACTTCCCGTTGGTCCGCCAATTTATGGGGAGTATGAATGTTTGGAAGTCCCTTTTCTTTTACAAAAAAAATATCTTTTTTCCTTATATGTTATACGACCCACACGCAAAATAGTTGGTCCACCCACTTTTGCAATTGGAAGCTTCTATGTTATTAGTTTGTCATAATATACGCATTTATTTTTTTACAAAAACAACAAAAAGATATCATAGACAATATTCTTTTTTAATTGAATTAATGACAAAAATAAGCAAAAGTACAACGAGTACCGTTAAAACTGTATGCTTTCTCATTTGTTAATGAGTGCAAAATAGTTGGTCTACGTCATTCGTGATGCAAAAGAGTTGGTCTACTCCACATAATCGTATGATTAAGTTAACCGTTAGCAAAAATTAAGCAAATACAAACGTACTCTTGCTTTGTTAGCTTATTAGTGTACTTGTGCAAATAGTTCTAATTCAGTTGTTGGTTGATCATGGCGCGTGGTGTTCCCCTATCTAAAGATCTCAGAGAATCGATTGTAAAAGCATTTGAAAATGGTTTTTATATCCTCCAGAGGAAGATATATTCACTTTGCCAATACATTTGTAACGCCAAGAATGAGTCACCGGAGACCTCATAAAGTATATATATTCTGAATCAGGATCACATTCTGAATCGATTTAGCCATGTCCGTCTGCCTGTCTGTCTGTCTGTTGAAAGCACGATAGCGCCCAAAGTAATTGACGTAGGTGAACGAAATTTGGTGAAAGGACTTCTTTTTATCGGCGTCAGATTGGTATTGAAAATGGGCTATGTCGGTCAAGTAGTTCTGGTACCTCCCATACAAAACCAATATTGGACCCATGTGTCTCTCTGTCTGTTGCAAGCACGATAGCGCTCAAAGTAATTGACGTAGGTAAACGAAATTCGGTATAAGGACTTCTTTTTATCGGCGTCAGATTGGTATTGAAAATGAGCTATGTCGGTCAAGTAGTTCCGGTACCTTCCATGCAAAACCAATATTGGACCCATGTGTCTCTCTGTCTCTGTCTGTTGTGAAAGGACTTCTTTTATCGTCATTAGGTTGGTATTAAAAATGGGCTATGTCGATCAAGTAGTTCTGGTATTTTGCATGACTTGTACGCAGTGGAGGGTATCAAAGCATCGGCCAGGCCGATGATAACACTTTTACTTGTTCAAGCTACAAAATTGCCAACAATTTTAATCTCCCTCGTTCATCGGTACAAAATATCATTTCGTTCTTCAATAAGATGGGTAACATTAAAACCCGGAAGAAAACTGGGCGGCCGCCAATAGCAACAGCCCGCGATTGTAGGGTATTAAAAAAAATAATTAAGAAAAATCGTCGTCAAACTGCTGCTGGGGTAACTGTAGAGTGGAAAAGCCGCATCAAAAAAGAAATGTCTGTCGACACTTGAAAACGCAACATGAACAAAATGGGTTATAAATTTTACAAGGTTTGTTTAAACATCTTTTGTTAATTTTGTATTGTGGTTTTTTTCAACCCATTCTAATAGGCCAAAGAAAAGCCCCTTCTTACACCAAGGCAAAAGAAAAGGCGACTTGAATGGGCTAAAGAGCACAGGGATTGGACCTTACAGCAGTGGCGGGAAGTAATTTGGAGCGATGAATCAAGATTTGAGGTTTGTGTTGGCGATGAGCGAAAGCGTGTACTTCGCACCTCCAAAGAAGCGTTCCATAAAGACTGTCTGAAACGAACAATCAAGTTTCCAGCATCACAAATGATATGGGGGTGCATGTCTGGGCGTGGTGTTGGTAGTTTATGTTTTGTTGACGGCCTTGTAAATTCAGTAAAGTATCGCGACATCTTGCAAGAGCATCTGCTTCCATCAATAACACAGCTTCAGTCAACCGAGGGGGCTTACGTATTTCAGCAAGACGGTGCATCTTGTCATACGGCAAAGTCAACTCTAGCCTGGTTATCTACTGAAGCCATTCCATTAATGGAATGGCCATCCAGTAGCCCTGATCTTTCGCCCATCGAAACTCTATGGCACAAAATGAAGCAAAAGTTAAGACAGCAACCAGCAAGCACTCGCAAAGATCTACGACAAACAATTAATGATATTTGGCAATCGTTTACAACCGATGACTGCCAAAAACTCGTGGATACAATGCCACAGCGAATTCAAGCAGTCATATCCAAGAAAGGTGATGTGACGCAGTGGTAAAATGTAATTTTTAAATCTTAGACCAACTATTTTGCGCTCAAACGAAAGATGACCAAATATTTTATTCAGTAATAACTTCAAATGTTCACAACTTCTTCATTAAACTTTCTTTTTAATTGTAGCAGAAATATAAATACATATTTATTTTCATTAACAAAACTTTTTATTTGAAGAAACAAAACAAGTTTGAATTTCTCAACAGAATTTATTCGTAATCAAATAGCATAGACCAACTATTTTGCGTTTGGGCTCGTATATACAAAACTATGCCTTGTTTTACCATTTCCTCTTGTTCAGATCTCCTCAAAATCTTCTTCTCCTGTGGTCGCTTTATAATTAATATATATAATTTTTCTTCACTATTAATGCTCGTCTATACTTTTAACGATTTAAATCACTTTTTTACTTGCACTTGCCGTATTTGATAATTTCGGCGCGAAACTAGTCCGACTGAAATTCAAATTACTATTAAACGGCACAGGAATCAGTCAACGGCAAAGCCAGACAATTTCCCTTTTTTATACCCTCCAGAGAAAGGTATATTCACTTTGCCAATACATTTGTAACGCCAAGAAGGAGTCACCGGCGACCTCATAAAGTATATATTTTCTGAATCAGGATCACATTCTGAATCGATTTAGCCATGTCCGTCTGTCTGTCTGTCTGTCTGTCTGTTGAAAGCACGATAGCGCCCAAAGTAATTGACGTAGGTGAACGAAATTTGGTGAAAGGACTTCTTTTTATCGGCGTCAGGTTGGTATTGAAAATGGGCTATGTCGGTCAAGTAGTTCTTGTACCTCCCATACAAAACCAATATTGGACCCATGTGTCTCTCTGTCTGTTGCAAGCACGAGAGCGCTCAAAGTAATTGACGTAGGTGAACGAAATTCGGTATAAGGACTTCTTTTTATCGGCGTCAGATTGGTATTGAAAATGAGCTATGTCGGTCAAGTAGTTCCGGTACCTTCCATGCAAAACCAATATTGGACCCATGTGTCTCTCTGTCTGTTGAAAGCACGATGGCGCCCAAAGTAATTGACGTAGGTGAATGAAGTTTTGTGAAAGGACTTCTTTTATCGTCGTTAGGTTGGTATTAAAAATGGGCTATGTCGATCAAGTAGTTCTGGTATTTTGCATGACTTGTACGAAGTGGAGGGTATCAAAGCATCGGCCAGGCCGATGATAACACTTTTACTTGTCTAGTACTGCTGTTCTCAATATTACTCTCTTTTAGTTTGTTACTGTTGGCTTATAATTAAAGCCGTTTCCAAATCTCTTTTAAATTTTCTCTTAGCCATAATTTCGTGTGTTTTGTATCGTCCCTGTACTCCCACCTTACCCAGATTCATGATCGTAAACATAGGTAAGTGTCTTTGCTAAATAGTGCAGCAATGGTCGGCCATGTAGTGACTATTTGACAGCATAAACAAATAACAAGTAAAAGTGTTATCATCGGCCTGGCCGATGCTTTGATACCCTCCACTGCGTACAAGTCATGCAAAATACCAGAACTACTTGACCGACATAGCCCATTTTCAATACCAACCTGACGCCGATAAAAAGAAGTCCTTTCACCAAATTTCGTTCACCTACGTCAATTACTTTGGGCGCTATCGTGCTTTCAACAGACAGACAGACAGACAGACAGACAGACAGACAGACAGACGGACATGGCTAAATCGATTCAGAATGTGATCCTGATTCAGAATATATATACTTTATGAGGTCTCCGGTGACTCCTTCTTGGCGTTACAAATGTATTAGAAAAGTGAATATACCTTCCTCTGGATGGTATAAAAAGAAACAAGTAAAAGTGTTATCATCGGCCTGGCCGATGCTTTGATACCCTCCACTACATACAAGTCATGCAAAATTGGTTTTGTGAGGGAGGTACCAGAACTACTTGACCGACATAGCTCATTTTCAATACCAACCTGACGCCGATAAAAAGAAGTCCTTTCACCAAATTTCGTTCACCTACGTCAATTACTTTGAGCGCTATCGTGCTTTCAACAGACAGAAAGACAAATGGGTCCAATATTGGTTTTGTATGGGAGGTACCAGAACTACTTGACCGACATAACCCATTTTGAATACCAACCTGACGCTTATAAAAATAAGTGCTCTCACCAAATTTCATTCACCTACGTCAATCACTTTGGGCGCTATCGTGCTTTCAACAGATAGAGAGACATATGGGCCCAAAATTGGTTTTGCATGGGAGGTACCAGAACTACATGACCGACATAGCCCATTTTGAATACCAACCTGATGCTTATAAAAATAAGTGCTCTCACCAAATTTCATTCACCTACGTCAATCACTTTGGGCGCTATCGTGCTTTCAACAAACAGAAAGACAAATGGGTCCAATATTGGTTTTGTATGGGAGGTACCAGAACTACTTGACCGACATAGCCCATTTTCAATACCAATCTGACGCCGATAAAAAGAAGTCCTTTCACCAAATTTCGCTCACTTACGTCAATTACTTTGGGCGCTATCGTGCTTTCAACAGACAGACAGACAGACAGACAGACAGACAGACAGACAGACAGACAGACAGACCGACAGACGGACATGGCTAAATCGATTCAGAATGTGATCCTTATTCAGAATATATATACTTTATGAGGTCTCCGGTGACTCTTTCTTTGCGTTACAAATGTATTGGCAAAGTGAATATACCTTCCTCTGGAGGGTATAAAAAGGAAATTCCATAGCAATGGAGAAGGTTTTGCAACACTAGCCACATTTTTTCTGTTCAAATTATTATTATTATGAAGCTCTAATGCAAAGTTAAGTCCTGTGTTTATATTCGAACCAGCTACCGTTTTTGATTCTACTTTATCTGCACTTAAGATGTTACTTGGTCTATTATCCGGATTCGTATTCCTCTCATTGTGATCATCTTTCATAAAATACTTTTTGCTACCCGATGTTTTGGGATCATCCTCTTCATCAAAACCTATACTATTTCTATGAACTCTGTCATTTAGCCTTTTGAAAGAATAAAGATTTGCAAATATTTGAGAGCACTTGTCCTGCTTGCATTGAATATGATCATTTTCTTTTAGAATATGATATGATTTTATATGATTCGTCAACATTTTTGAAGAACAAAATTTCGAAACATTATGATATCATGATCAGAAGAGAACAAAGGATTTAAAATACAAAAGAAGGTATTATGAAAATTTACTTAATCAGCCTTATTTATTAGAATTTGCTAAACACGCTTATACACCTGTATAGTTATGCAGTGTATAAGAATTTATACGGCCCTTATACACCCTTCCAAAAATTCTTATTTATAAAACATTTTTCGATGCATACTAGTTATACAGGTCTTGTGTCAAAAAAAGTACTGAACAAGTAAAAGTGTTATCATCGGCCTGGCCGATGCTTTGATACCCTCCACTGCGTACAAGTCATGCAAAATACCAGAACTACTTGATCGACATAGCCCATTTTTAATACCAACCTAACGACGATAAAAGAAGTCCTTTCACAAAACTTCATTCACCTACGTCAATTACTTTGGGCGCCATCGTGCTTTCAACAGACAGAGAGACACATGGGTCCAATATTGGTTTTGCATGGAAGGTACCGGAACTACTTGACCGACATAGCTCATTTTCAATACCAATCTGACGCCGATAAAAAGAAGTCCTTATACCGAATTTCGTTCACCTACGTCAATTACTTTGAGCGCTATCGTGCTTGCAACAGACAGAGAGACACATGGGTCCAATATTGGTTTTGCATGGAAGGTACCGGAACTACTTGACCGACATAGCTCATTTTCAATACCAATCTGACGCCGATAAAAAGAAGTCCTTATACCGAATTTCGTTCACCTACGTCAATTACTTTGAGCGCTATCGTGCTTGCAACAGACAGAGAGACACATGGGTCCAATATTGGTTTTGTATGGGAGGTACCAGAATTACTTGACCGACATAGCCAATTTTGAATACCAACCTGACGCCGACAAAAAGAAGTCCTTTCACAAAATTTCGTTCACCTACGTCAATTACTTTGGGCGCCATCGTGCTTTCAACAGACAGAGAGACACATGGGTCCAATATTGGTTTAGCATGGAAGGTACCGGAACTACTTGACCGACATAGCTCATTTTCAATACCAATCTGACGCCGATAAAAAGAAGTCCTTATACCGAATTTCGTTCACCTACGTCAATTACTTTGAGCGCTATCGTGCTTGCAACAGACAGAGAAACACATGGGTCCAATATTGGTTTTGTATGGGAGGTACCAGAACTACTTGACCGCCATAGCCCATTTTCAATACCAACCTGACGCCGATAAAAAGAAGTCCTTTCACCAAATTTCGTTCACCTACGTCAATTACTTTGGGCGCTATCGTGCTTTCAACAGACAGACAGACAGACAGACAGACAGACAGACAGACGGACATGGCTAAATCGAATAAGAATGTGATCCTGATTCAGAATATATATACTTTATGAGGTCTCCGGTGACTCCTTCTTGGCGTTACAAATGTATTGGCATGTGAATATACCTTCCTCTGGAGGGTATAAAAAGAGAAATCTATTACACTTATCTGTCCGAAATGATAAAAAAAAACCTAAGCAGCTTGTGGGAAATGCAAATTCAAATACAAATAAAAATAAAACAAGTAAAAGTGTTATCATCGGCCTGGCCGATGCTTTGATACCCTCCACTACATACAAGTCATGCAAAATTGGTTTTGTGAGGGAGGTACCAGAACTACTTGACCGACATAGCTCATTTTCAATACCAACCTGACGCCGATAAAAAGAAGTCCTTTCACCAAATTTCGTTCACCTACGTCAATTACTTTGAGCGCTATCGTGCTTTCAACAGACAGAAAGACAAATGGGTCCAATATTGGTTTTGTATGGGAGGTACCAGAACTACTTGACCGACATAACCCATTTTGAATACCAACCTGACGGTTATAAAAATAAGTGCTCTCACCAAATTTCATTCACCTACGTCAATCACTTTGGGCGCTATCGTGCTTTCAACAGAGAGAGAGACATGTGGGCCCAAAATTGGTTTTGCATGGGAGGTACCAGAACTACATGACCGACATAGCCCATTTTGAATACCAACCTGACGCTTATAAAAATAAGTGCTCTCACCAAATTTCATTCACCTACGTCAATCACTTTGGGCGCTATCGTGCTTTCAACAAACAGAAAGACAAATGGGTCCAATATTGGTTTTGTATGGGAGGTACCAGAACTACTTGACCGACATAGCCCATTTTCAATACCAACCTGACGCCGATAAAAAGAAGTCCTTTCACCAAATTTCGCTCACTTACGTCAATTACTTTGGGCGCTATCGTTCTTTCAACAGACAGACAGACAGACAGACAGACAGACGGACATGGCTAAATCGATTCAGAATGTGATCCTTATTCAGAATATATATACTTTATGAGGTCTCCGGTGACTCTTTCTTTGCGTTACAAATGTATTGGCAAAGTGAATATACCTTCATGTTGTATCTAAACACTTCAAAAAACTTGGAAATTTATATAATATACCGTCATAGAATGTATAGTATGTTTCCAAAGTTGTCAATTGCGGTCCGATGACTATTAGAATTGGTTGAAACGACATATGTTTTTTGAAGTATTTGTCCTTCAGCTGATTTATTTTTTCTTCATACTCTGCAACAGTAACACAATGAAGGAGTGTTGAATTTTGCGAGTCCACAATGCTAGGTTTCCACTTTTTTGTAGACGACGTGGATACAATTGAGGACTTCAAAGCAGCATGCAACAGCAAGAAAATTAGACAGTCGCGAGAGTCTGAAAATAAAAAGTTCAACAAATTGTTAAATAAAATAGATTTAATTTAATAGTACTATGTATATATTTAAAACAAAATGTGCTATAAAAAGTCTACTTTGGATTAACAATGATAACCTGTACAAAATTACTTTAATTACTTACTGGTACCAATTTATTTTTCTAAATTATCAATTATACCCCGCGATGGTTTATCCTTTATAATGGTTTTAAGATATTGGATTATTTTCTCCAAAAAAATTGGCCAGTTGTTGAACAATGTCGATTGTTTTTGGGAAAATGTAATGTTGTAATCAATCTCGACCTGTAAACAATTTTTTCCATATAAATATTTTTATAAATAGGTGTAGGTATGTATTTTTTTTTAAATTACCAACAAATGCCCAAGACTGTGTTTGAAAAGTGGCCATCTTTTTAATACGTTTCCATGTCCATGGCTTATTGTTGTGAGATAGCCAAATAATTGTGCCTTCTTCCTCTGTTGTAATGGGAGGTTCTTGAACAGCAAGTTTTTCAGCTTGTGGGGCTAATAAAAATGAGTTGTTTTAGAGTGTAAGAGGAAAACCTATCAGACAAAGAAATTTTCTTACCAATTAAAGTTGCTTCTAATTTCCTGATTTTGACGCGTGCATTTACCGCTTTGTCATGAAGTTTGCCAATAGGATTGAGTCCACGACCCCTTTTCTTTAAATAATAATCCTATTATTAAAATTGGAGTAATAAGATACATAAAAACGCATCAAAAACGAAACAAATCAACGAAAAACTTTAACAAGCAACATAATAATCTAAATAAATGAGGCAACACGAAAAGCTTACACTACATTCTGAAGGAAAAACAGCTTTGATTGCATTTGTACTATTAACAACATCACCCATTTTCATTTGTACTTTTTTGTGTGAATAGTTATCTACAATAATAGACGTCAAGGACTCCCTGTGGCTATCGGTCAACATCGAATTTTCCTGATAATATTTTTTTATGGCTTTTCCTCTCTCGGACTTATCTAACAGCTCCGTCAATTCAACATTATTTATTTGAGCAGCACTCGTGCACCTTGAAATGCTGGTAGATGGAGAACTTGCCGTGTAGGATTGAGACTGTGAAGAGCAATATCTGTCTATCCATTCTCTTGTTTTATCGCTGACGGATATTGTACTACACTAAATAAACAAACATATAACAAAAACAAAACGGCCTGGCCGATGCTTTGATACCCTCCACTGCATACAAGTCATGCAAAATTGGTTTTGTGAGGGAGGTACCAGAACTACTTGACCGACATAGCCCATTTTCAATACCAACCTAACGACGATAAAAAGAAGTTCTCTCACCAAATTTCATTCACCTACATCAATTACTTTGGGCGCCATCGTGCTTTCAACAGACAGAGAGACATATGGGTCCAATATTGGTTTTGTATGGGAGGTACCAGAACTACTTGACCGACATAGCGCATTTTCAATACCAACCTGAAGCCGATAAAAATAAGTCCTTTCACCAAATTTCATTCACCTACGTCAATTACTTTGGGCGCTATCGTGCTTTCAACAGACAGAGAGGCATGGGTCCAATATTGGTTTTGTATGGGAGGTACCAGAACTACTTGACCGACATAGCCCATTTTCAATACCAACCTGACGCCGATAAAAAGAAGTCCTTTCACCAAATTTCATTCACCTACGTCAATTACTTTGGGCGCTATCGTGCTTTCAACAGACAGAGAGGCATGGGTCCAATATTGGTTTTGTATGGGAGGTACCAGAACTACTTGACCGACATAGCCCATTTTCAATACCAACCTGACGCCGATAAAAAGAAGTGATTTCACCAAATTTCATTCACCTACGTCAATTACTTTGGGCGCTATCGTGCTTTCAACAGACAGAGAGGCATGGGTCCAATATTGGTTTTGTATGGGAGGTACCAGAACTACTTGACCGACATAGCCCATTTTCAATACCAACCTGACGCCGATAAAAAGAAGTCCTTTCACCAAATTTCATTCACCTACGTCAATTACTTTGGGCGCTATCGTGCTTTCAACAGACAGAGAGGCATGGGTCCAATATTGGTTTTGTATGGGAGGTACCAGAACTACTTGACCGACATAGCCCATTTTCAATACCAACCTGACGCCGATAAAAAGAAGTGATTTCACCAAATTTCATTCACCTACGTCGATTACTTTGGGCGCCATCGTGCTTTCAACAGACAGAGAGACATATGGGTTCAATATTGGTTTTGTATGGGAGGTACCAGAACTACTTGACCGACATAGCCCATTTTCAATACCAACCTGACGCCGATAAAAAGAAGTCCTTTCACCAAATTTCGTTCACCTACGTCAATTACTTTGGGCGCTATCGTGCTTTCAACAGACAGACAGACAGACAGACAGACAGACAGACAGACAGACAGACAGACGGACATGGCTAAATCGATTCAGAATGTGATCCTGATTCAGAATATATATACTTTATGAGGTCTCCGGTGACTCCTTCTTGGCGTTACAAATGTATTAGCAAAGTGAATATACCTTCCTCTGGATGGTATAAAAAGAAACAAGTAAAAGTGTTATCATCGGCCTGGCCGATGCTTTGATACCCTCCACTACATACAAGTCATGCAAAATTGGTTTTGTGAGGGAGGTACCAGAACTACTTGACCGACATAGCTCATTTTCAATACCAACCTGACGCCGATAAAAAGAAGTCCTTTCACCAAATTTCGTTCACCTACGTCAATTACTTTGAGCGCTATCGTGCTTTCAACAGACAGAAAGACAAATGGGTCCAATATTGGTTTTGTATGGGAGGTACCAGAACTACTTGACCGACATAACCCATTTTGAATACCAACCTGACGCTTATAAAAATAAGTGCTCTCACCAAATTTCATTCACCTACGTCAATCACTTTGGGCGCTATCGTGCTTTCAACAGATAGAGAGACATATGGGCCCAAAATTGGTTTTGCATGGGAGGTACCAGAACTACATGACCGACATAGCCCATTTTGAATACCAACCTGATGCTTATAAAAATAAGTGCTCTCACCAAATTTCATTCACCTACGTCAATCACTTTGGGCGCTATCGTGCTTTCAACAAACAGAAAGACAAATGGGTCCAATATTGGTTTTGTATGGGAGGTACCAGAACTACTTGACCGACATAGCCCATTTTCAATACCAATCTGACGCCGATAAAAAGAAGTCCTTTCACCAAATTTCGCTCACTTACGTCAATTACTTTGGGCGCTATCGTGCTTTCAACAGACAGACAGACAGACAGACAGACAGACAGACAGACAGACAGACAGACAGACAGACAGACCGACAGACGGACATGGCTAAATCGATTCAGAATGTGATCCTTATTCAGAATATATATACTTTATGAGGTCTCCGGTGACTCTTTCTTTGCGTTACAAATGTATTGGCAAAGTGAATATACCTTCCTCTGGAGGGTATAAAAAGGAAATTCCATAGCAATGGAGAAGGTTTTGCAACACTAGCCACATTTTTTCTGTTCAAATTATTATTATTATGAAGCTCTAATGCAAAGTTAAGTCCTGTGTTTATATTCGAACCAGCTACCGTTTTTGATTCTACTTTATCTGCACTTAAGATGTTACTTGGTCTATTATCCGGATTCGTATTCCTCTCATTGTGATCATCTTTCATAAAATACTTTTTGCTACCCGATGTTTTGGGATCATCCTCTTCATCAAAACCTATACTATTTCTATGAACTCTGTCATTTAGCCTTTTGAAAGAATAAAGATTTGCAAATATTTGAGAGCACTTGTCCTGCTTGCATTGAATATGATCATTTTCTTTTAGAATATGATATGATTTTATATGATTCGTCAACATTTTTGAAGAACAAAATTTCGAAACATTATGATATCATGATCAGAAGAGAACAAAGGATTTAAAATACAAAAGAAGGTATTATGAAAATTTACTTAATCAGCCTTATTTATTAGAATTTGCTAAACACGCTTATACACCTGTATAGTTATGCAGTGTATAAGAATTTATACGGCCCTTATACACCCTTCCAAAAATTCTTATTTATAAAACATTTTTCGATGCATACTAGTTATACAGGTCTTGTGTCAAAAAAAGTACTGAACAAGTAAAAGTGTTATCATCGGCCTGGCCGATGCTTTGATACCCTCCACTGCGTACAAGTCATGCAAAATACCAGAACTACTTGATCGACATAGCCCATTTTTAATACCAACCTAACGACGATAAAAGAAGTCCTTTCACAAAACTTCATTCACCTACGTCAATTACTTTGGGCGCCATCGTGCTTTCAACAGACAGAGAGACACATGGGTCCAATATTGGTTTTGCATGGAAGGTACCGGAACTACTTGACCGACATAGCTCATTTTCAATACCAATCTGACGCCGATAAAAAGAAGTCCTTATACCGAATTTCGTTCACCTACGTCAATTACTTTGAGCGCTATCGTGCTTGCAACAGACAGAGAGACACATGGGTCCAATATTGGTTTTGCATGGAAGGTACCGGAACTACTTGACCGACATAGCTCATTTTCAATACCAATCTGACGCCGATAAAAAGAAGTCCTTATACCGAATTTCGTTCACCTACGTCAATTACTTTGAGCGCTATCGTGCTTGCAACAGACAGAGAGACACATGGGTCCAATATTGGTTTTGTATGGGAGGTACCAGAATTACTTGACCGACATAGCCAATTTTGAATACCAACCTGACGCCGACAAAAAGAAGTCCTTTCACAAAATTTCGTTCACCTACGTCAATTACTTTGGGCGCCATCGTGCTTTCAACAGACAGAGAGACACATGGGTCCAATATTGGTTTTGCATGGAAGGTACCGGAACTACTTGACCGACATAGCTCATTTTCAATACCAATCTGACGCCGATAAAAAGAAGTCCTTATACCGAATTTCGTTCACCTACGTCAATTACTTTGAGCGCTATCGTGCTTGCAACAGACAGAGAAACACATGGGTCCAATATTGGTTTTGTATGGGAGGTACCAGAACTACTTGACCGCCATAGCCCATTTTCAATACCAACCTGACGCCGATAAAAAGAAGTCCTTTCACCAAATTTCGTTCACCTACGTCAATTACTTTGGGCGCTATCGTGCTTTCAACAGACAGACAGACAGACAGACAGACAGACAGACAGACAGACAGACAGACAGACAGACGGACATGGCTAAATCGATTCAGAATGTGATCCTGATTCAGAATATATATACTTTATGAGGTCTCCGGTGACTCCTTCTTGGCGTTACAAATGTATTAGCAAAGTGAATATACCTTCCTCTGGATGGTATAAAAAGAAACAAGTAAAAGTGTTATCATCGGCCTGGCCGATGCTTTGATACCCTCCACTACATACAAGTCATGCAAAATTGGTTTTGTGAGGGAGGTACCAGAACTACTTGACCGACATAACCCATTTTGAATACCAACCTGACGCTTATAAAAATAAGTGCTCTCACCAAATTTCATTCACCTACGTCAATCACTTTGGGCGCTATCGTGCTTTCAACAGATAGAGAGACATATGGGCCCAAAATTGGTTTTGCATGGGAGGTACCAGAACTACATGACCGACATAGCCCATTTTGAATACCAACCTGATGCTTATAAAAATAAGTGCTCTCACCAAATTTCATTCACCTACGTCAATCACTTTGGGCGCTATCGTGCTTTCAACAAACAGAAAGACAAATGGGTCCAATATTGGTTTTGTATGGGAGGTACCAGAACTACTTGACCGACATAGCCCATTTTCAATACCAATCTGACGCCGATAAAAAGAAGTCCTTTCACCAAATTTCGCTCACTTACGTCAATTACTTTGGGCGCTATCGTGCTTTCAACAGACAGACAGACAGACAGACAGACAGACAGACAGACAGACAGACAGACAGACAGACCGACAGACGGACATGGCTAAATCGATTCAGAATGTGATCCTTATTCAGAATATATATACTTTATGAGGTCTCCGGTGACTCTTTCTTTGCGTTACAAATGTATTGGCAAAGTGAATATACCTTCCTCTGGAGGGTATAAAAAGGAAATTCCATAGCAATGGAGAAGGTTTTGCAACACTAGCCACATTTTTTCTGTTCAAATTATTATTATTATGAAGCTCTAATGCAAAGTTAAGTCCTGTGTTTATATTCGAACCAGCTACCGTTTTTGATTCTACTTTATCTGCACTTAAGATGTTACTTGGTCTATTATCCGGATTCGTATTCCTCTCATTGTGATCATCTTTCATAAAATACTTTTTGCTACCCGATGTTTTGGGATCATCCTCTTCATCAAAACCTATACTATTTCTATGAACTCTGTCATTTAGCCTTTTGAAAGAATAAAGATTTGCAAATATTTGAGAGCACTTGTCCTGCTTGCATTGAATATGATCATTTTCTTTTAGAATATGATATGATTTTATATGATTCGTCAACATTTTTGAAGAACAAAATTTCGAAACATTATGATATCATGATCAGAAGAGAACAAAGGATTTAAAATACAAAAGAAGGTATTATGAAAATTTACTTAATCAGCCTTATTTATTAGAATTTGCTAAACACGCTTATACACCTGTATAGTTATGCAGTGTATAAGAATTTATACGGCCCTTATACACCCTTCCAAAAATTCTTATTTATAAAACATTTTTCGATGCATACTAGTTATACAGGTCTTGTGTCAAAAAAAGTACTGAACAAGTAAAAGTGTTATCATCGGCCTGGCCGATGCTTTGATACCCTCCACTGCGTACAAGTCATGCAAAATACCAGAACTACTTGATCGACATAGCCCATTTTTAATACCAACCTAACGACGATAAAAGAAGTCCTTTCACAAAACTTCATTCACCTACGTCAATTACTTTGGGCGCCATCGTGCTTTCAACAGACAGAGAGACACATGGGTCCAATATTGGTTTTGCATGGAAGGTACCGGAACTACTTGACCGACATAGCTCATTTTCAATACCAATCTGACGCCGATAAAAAGAAGTCCTTATACCGAATTTCGTTCACCTACGTCAATTACTTTGAGCGCTATCGTGCTTGCAACAGACAGAGAGACACATGGGTCCAATATTGGTTTTGCATGGAAGGTACCGGAACTACTTGACCGACATAGCTCATTTTCAATACCAATCTGACGCCGATAAAAAGAAGTCCTTATACCGAATTTCGTTCACCTACGTCAATTACTTTGAGCGCTATCGTGCTTGCAACAGACAGAGAGACACATGGGTCCAATATTGGTTTTGTATGGGAGGTACCAGAATTACTTGACCGACATAGCCAATTTTGAATACCAACCTGACGCCGACAAAAAGAAGTCCTTTCACAAAATTTCGTTCACCTACGTCAATTACTTTGGGCGCCATCGTGCTTTCAACAGACAGAGAGACACATGGGTCCAATATTGGTTTTGCATGGAAGGTACCGGAACTACTTGACCGACATAGCTCATTTTCAATACCAATCTGACGCCGATAAAAAGAAGTCCTTATACCGAATTTCGTTCACCTACGTCAATTACTTTGAGCGCTATCGTGCTTGCAACAGACAGAGAAACACATGGGTCCAATATTGGTTTTGTATGGGAGGTACCAGAACTACTTGACCGCCATAGCCCATTTTCAATACCAACCTGACGCCGATAAAAAGAAGTCCTTTCACCAAATTTCGTTCACCTACGTCAATTACTTTGGGCGCTATCGTGCTTTCAACAGACAGACAGACAGACAGACAGACAGACAGACAGACGGACATGGCTAAATCGAATAAGAATGTGATCCTGATTCAGAATATATATACTTTATGAGGTCTCCGGTGACTCCTTCTTGGCGTTACAAATGTATTGGCATGTGAATATACCTTCCTCTGGAGGGTATAAAAAGAGAAATCTATTACACTTATCTGTCCGAAATGATAAAAAAAAACCTAAGCAGCTTGTGGGAAATGCAAATTCAAATACAAATAAAAATAAAACAAGTAAAAGTGTTATCATCGGCCTGGCCGATGCTTTGATACCCTCCACTACATACAAGTCATGCAAAATTGGTTTTGTGAGGGAGGTACCAGAACTACTTGACCGACATAGCTCATTTTCAATACCAACCTGACGCCGATAAAAAGAAGTCCTTTCACCAAATTTCGTTCACCTACGTCAATTACTTTGAGCGCTATCGTGCTTTCAACAGACAGAAAGACAAATGGGTCCAATATTGGTTTTGTATGGGAGGTACCAGAACTACTTGACCGACATAACCCATTTTGAATACCAACCTGACGGTTATAAAAATAAGTGCTCTCACCAAATTTCATTCACCTACGTCAATCACTTTGGGCGCTATCGTGCTTTCAACAGAGAGAGAGACATGTGGGCCCAAAATTGGTTTTGCATGGGAGGTACCAGAACTACATGACCGACATAGCCCATTTTGAATACCAACCTGACGCTTATAAAAATAAGTGCTCTCACCAAATTTCATTCACCTACGTCAATCACTTTGGGCGCTATCGTGCTTTCAACAAACAGAAAGACAAATGGGTCCAATATTGGTTTTGTATGGGAGGTACCAGAACTACTTGACCGACATAGCCCATTTTCAATACCAACCTGACGCCGATAAAAAGAAGTCCTTTCACCAAATTTCGCTCACTTACGTCAATTACTTTGGGCGCTATCGTTCTTTCAACAGACAGACAGACAGACAGACAGACAGACGGACATGGCTAAATCGATTCAGAATGTGATCCTTATTCAGAATATATATACTTTATGAGGTCTCCGGTGACTCTTTCTTTGCGTTACAAATGTATTGGCAAAGTGAATATACCTTCATGTTGTATCTAAACACTTCAAAAAACTTGGAAATTTATATAATATACCGTCATAGAATGTATAGTATGTTTCCAAAGTTGTCAATTGCGGTCCGATGACTATTAGAATTGGTTGAAACGACATATGTTTTTTGAAGTATTTGTCCTTCAGCTGATTTATTTTTTCTTCATACTCTGCAACAGTAACACAATGAAGGAGTGTTGAATTTTGCGAGTCCACAATGCTAGGTTTCCACTTTTTTGTAGACGACGTGGATACAATTGAGGACTTCAAAGCAGCATGCAACAGCAAGAAAATTAGACAGTCGCGAGAGTCTGAAAATAAAAAGTTCAACAAATTGTTAAATAAAATAGATTTAATTTAATAGTACTATGTATATATTTAAAACAAAATGTGCTATAAAAAGTCTACTTTGGATTAACAATGATAACCTGTACAAAATTACTTTAATTACTTACTGGTACCAATTTATTTTTCTAAATTATCAATTATACCCCGCGATGGTTTATCCTTTATAATGGTTTTAAGATATTGGATTATTTTCTCCAAAAAAATTGGCCAGTTGTTGAACAATGTCGATTGTTTTTGGGAAAATGTAATGTTGTAATCAATCTCGACCTGTAAACAATTTTTTCCATATAAATATTTTTATAAATAGGTGTAGGTATGTATTTTTTTTTAAATTACCAACAAATGCCCAAGACTGTGTTTGAAAAGTGGCCATCTTTTTAATACGTTTCCATGTCCATGGCTTATTGTTGTGAGATAGCCAAATAATTGTGCCTTCTTCCTCTGTTGTAATGGGAGGTTCTTGAACAGCAAGTTTTTCAGCTTGTGGGGCTAATAAAAATGAGTTGTTTTAGAGTGTAAGAGGAAAACCTATCAGACAAAGAAATTTTCTTACCAATTAAAGTTGCTTCTAATTTCCTGATTTTGACGCGTGCATTTACCGCTTTGTCATGAAGTTTGCCAATAGGATTGAGTCCACGACCCCTTTTCTTTAAATAATAATCCTATTATTAAAATTGGAGTAATAAGATACATAAAAACGCATCAAAAACGAAACAAATCAACGAAAAACTTTAACAAGCAACATAATAATCTAAATAAATGAGGCAACACGAAAAGCTTACACTACATTCTGAAGGAAAAACAGCTTTGATTGCATTTGTACTATTAACAACATCACCCATTTTCATTTGTACTTTTTTGTGTGAATAGTTATCTACAATAATAGACGTCAAGGACTCCCTGTGGCTATCGGTCAACATCGAATTTTCCTGATAATATTTTTTTATGGCTTTTCCTCTCTCGGACTTATCTAACAGCTCCGTCAATTCAACATTATTTATTTGAGCAGCACTCGTGCACCTTGAAATGCTGGTAGATGGAGAACTTGCCGTGTAGGATTGAGACTGTGAAGAGCAATATCTGTCTATCCATTCTCTTGTTTTATCGCTGACGGATATTGTACTACACTAAATAAACAAACATATAACAAAAACAAGTAAAAGTGTTATCATCGGCCTGGCCGATGCTTTGATACCCTCCACTGCATACAAGTCATGCAAAATTGGTTTTGTAAGGGAGGTACCAGAACTACTTGACCGACATAGCCCATTTTCAATACCAACCTAACGACGATAAAAAGAAGTTCTCTCACCAAATTTCATTCACCTACATCAATTACTTTGGGCGCCATCGTGCTTTCAACAGACAGAGAGACATATGGGTCCAATATTGGTTTTGTATGGGAGGTACCAGAACTACTTGACCGACATAGCGCATTTTCAATACCAACCTGAAGCCGATAAAAATAAGTCCTTTCACCAAATTTCATTCACCTACGTCAATTACTTTGGGCGCTATCGTGCTTTCAACAGACAGAGAGGCATGGGTCCAATATTGGTTTTGTATGGGAGGTACCAGAACTACTTGACCGACATAGCCCATTTTCAATACCAACCTGACGCCGATAAAAAGAAGTCCTTTCACCAAATTTCATTCACCTACGTCAATTACTTTGGGCGCTATCGTGCTTTCAACAGACAGAGAGGCATGGGTCCAATATTGGTTTTGTATGGGAGGTACCAGAACTACTTGACCGACATAGCCCATTTTCAATACCAACCTGACGCCGATAAAAAGAAGTGATTTCACCAAATTTCATTCACCTACGTCGATTACTTTGGGCGCCATCGTGCTTTCAACAGACAGAGAGACATATGGGTTCAATATTGGTTTTGTATGGGAGGTACCAGAACTACTTGACCGACATAGCCCATTTTCAACACCAACCTGACGCCGATAAAAAGAAGTCTTTTCACCAAATTTCATTCACCTACGTCAATTACTTTGGGCGCTATCGTGCTTTCAACAGACAGACAGACAGACAGACAGACAGACAGACAGACAGACAGACGGACATGGCTAAATCGATTCAGAATGTGATCCTGATTCAGAATATATATACTTTATGAGGTCTCCGGTGACTCCTTCTTTGCGTTACAAATGTATTGGCAAAGTGAATATACCTTCCTCTGGAGGGTATAACAAGTAAAAGTGCTATCATCGGCCTGGCCGATGCTTTGATACCCTCCACTGCGTACAAGTCATGCAAAATACCAGAACTACTTGATCGACATAGCCCATTTTTAATACCAACCTAACGACGATAAAAGAAGTCCTTTCACAAAACTTCATTCACCTACGTCAATTACTTTGGGCGCCATCGTGCTTTCAACAGACAGAGAGACACATGGGTCCAATATTGGTTTTGCATATGGAAGGTACCGGAACTACTTGACCGACATAGCTCATTTTCAATACCAATCTGACGCCGATAAAAAGAAGTCCTTATACCGAATTTCGTTCACCTACGTCAATTACTTTGAGCGCTATCGTGCTTGCAACAGACAGAGAGACACATGGGTCCAATACTGGTTCTGTATGGGAGGTATCAGAACTACTTGACCGACATAGCCCATTTTCAATACCAACCTGACGCCGATAAAAAGAAGTCCTTTCACCAAATTTCGTTCACCTACGTCAATTACTTTGGGCGCTATCGTGCTTTCAACAGACAGAGAGACACATGGGTCCAATATTGGTTTTGCATGGAAGGTACCGGAACTACTTGACCGACATAGCTCATTTTCAATACCAATCTGACGCCGATAAAAAGAAGTCATTATACCGAATTTCGTTCACCTACGTCAATTACTTTGAGCGCTATCGTGCTTGCAACAGACAGAGAGACACATGGGTCCAATATTGGTTTTGTATGGGAGGTACCAGAACTACTTGACCGACATAGCCAATTTTGAATGCCAACCTGACGCCGACAAAAAGAAGTCCTTTCACAAAATTTCGTTCACCTACGTCAATTACTTTGGGCGCCATCGTGCTTTCAACAGACAGAGAGACACATGGGTCCAATATTGGTTTTGCATGGAAGGTACCGGAACTACTTGACCGACATAGCTCATTTTCAATACCAATCTGACGCCGATAAAAAGAAGTCCTTATACCGAATTTCGTTCACCTACGTCAATTACTTTGAGCGCTATCGTGCTTGCAACAGACAGAGAGACACATGGGTCCAATATTGGTTTTGTATGGGAGGTACCAGAACTACTTGGCCGACATATCCCATTTTCAATACCAACCTGACGCCGATAAAAAGAAGTCCTTTCACCAAATTTCGTTCACCTACGTCAATTACTTTGGGCGCTATCGTGCTTTCAACAGACAGACAGACAGACGGACATGGCTAAATCGATTCAGAATGTGATCCTGATTCAGAATATATATACTTTATGAGGTCTCCGGTGACTCCTTCTTGGCGTTACAAATGTATTGGCAAAGTGAATATACCTTCCTCTGGAGGGTATAATTAACCTAATCATACAGTAAAAACTACAGATAAAGTAGAGTACAAATTTTACGTTTTGTCTCCAAGTATTTAGATGGAATTTAAATTTTGCTTTTGCCCCTATATATTGAATAGGGAAAATATCGTCAATATCCTTTTCAGTAAGCAAAAGAAGGCTCTCCATATCAACCCCACACGCTTTTTTAAGAAAATAAACAATTAATTATATACTAAAAACGAAAAATGTTAAATTTTACCACTAAGACGAACAAAAACTTTTTCTTCTAATCCAAACGTTTGGCAAATCAAAGTTCTAAGTTCATCCAATCCGGTTGCTGCATTAACGCAACTTGGATCTACGGTACTACCAAGAACTATGTCGTCCTCATCCATTATTATGAACTCCTGGAGGTTAAAATCATTTTCCTCATTGACTTCTATTTTGGTCTTATTCTTAAACTCTTCTTTTTTCTATTTCTTCTTTAAACGACTTAGAGAAAACAAAAGCATTAAAGTCAATGAAATGCTAAATAAAAACATAAAGGATATATACAATGTTTTCTCTTTCTTACTACGTGTTAGATTTAATACATTGTAGATAGTGTATTTAGAATGAATCTTTAAGAAATACTAAGTACTAGTATCGCTTGTGGTCGAAAATCGACCATACCTTTTATAAGAACGTAATACTAAAAAACGTACCACAATAATTTACGTTATTATTGTATGTATTTTTTTTTTTAAAACGAAAAGAGCGACATCTAGATATCGAAAAAATACGTAAATGAGCTGCTCCATTGGAAACAGGTTCTAATCTAAGGTGGTTTATATTTGAATACGTTGCTATGGTAATATGGCGGCGAAAAATTTATTGTCACCAAAATCCTTTCAATTACTTGTTTTATATGGGGAATTCATAACTTAATTTTACCATCCTTAATGGCGGCAAATACCCATAATTTTTTGTTTGTGCACATCTATGGCACAGTACCTTTCAAATAACATAAGTTTCATTCTCCTCATTTCATAATAAATACTTAAAAAGTGTACCGAAACTTTTGTGTTCACGTATTAATATTTACTAGGTTCGCCCAGTGCTCGAAAATCGACCACACATTTTTTTTTATATCATTACTATATAGATAAAGAGTGCACAAATGGATTCACACGATTCAATTCATTAGATATAGAATGCATCAAATCACGATCACAGTCACGATTAGACTGTTTTAAGATTTAATCGGTATTGGTTGGCAGTATCAACGTCATAGAAATATAACTGTGCATAGGAAGGTTGATTACCGTACAAAGAAACAGTCAAAGGCCCCATTCTATGATAAAACGTATCATGAATTTTAAAGTGATAAACACCTTGCGTGACATTTTGTGAGACTTTTGCTTCTGAGGAAATCATTGCAAAGGCAGAATTGTAACTGCGAATATTAGCAAAATAATTATTCGCACGGTTTTTATCAGTTTGATCGAAGGTCATAATATAGCTTATTTATGAAAGCGTTCTGACTTAAAGGCGGTATGAACACTTTTCCTTTATGACAGCAAGAAGTAAAAATATTTCGATCCTTACCAGTCGTCTCTGAACTAAAATGTATCGCATTACAAAGAACACATCGTACATTCATCAAACCATTTATGCTATCAGTATTTCTCTCTGAAATTTGCATCAGCAAAAACTTCCAGTCCAGTACACCATTTACTGCGCTAAAATTTCTGTATTTGACTGTATTTGTGAGAGGGTGTTTTGCTATGTTTGGATATTTTGTGTTTAATGATGAGTTGAATCTATGACGTTTTTTTAGTAGTTTCAAAAACTTTTAATTTTCAAATAATATTTAGAACTATTGGAAGTGAAAATGCGTAAATTCTTGGTTCCTACAGCAAGTTAGTGTGCTTTCTCTAATGCTTGCATTATTTTAGTGCAAGTGGAACATTTTATTTTCTACCACTTTTCTACCACCTTTTTTTTAAGGCTATCTATACCACCAATTCGCTTTTCTCAAGTCCCATCACTGGACCGGAAGCCAAATCAGACTAATGCAACCACTCCTGCGCATAACTTCTCTCCCTCATTCGCTTAACACAAACGAACACGACACGCATTCATACGCCACGCCCCCACACGCCAAACACTTTCGTTTCGGTGAAGTGGCTCAGTGGCTGCTCTATGTATAGTGCTACACTATACAAATAAGGTCAATAATAATAGCATAGCAACGCATACGCATATAGAAACGTTCTCTGTGTATGATTCTCTTTTTTTAATTTCTGATTCATACAATAGAAGGAGACAGTCACAGGACTTCGACTGAGCGAAAGAAAAATGTGACTTATCCAATTACCCATACCCACCCCTGCGCATATACTTTTCTCTCTTTCTTTGCTTAACTCCCATCATTCAAACGTGACATTCGCCGCACAGATAGCGAAGCTATAAAGCTATCTTTCTTTGTATGTTTACAATGTTGTTGTTGTAACCAAGGTAATTTAAAAACATTATTTTACCTATTTTGCAATAACTTTTTTGAAATTATAATTCTTTTCGACCGATCTATGAGCTGTACGCTTCAATTTGGTAAAAAAAAAAATTCAATTTTACTTCATTAAATAGGGTAAATATGTTCTGAAAGAAATTGGGTCGGCGATTAATATAGTGGATAATGATGATGTAGGTTCTGGACGTTCCAGAAAGAATCGTAGGGTATAATTGGTGTAGGTCTAAGTGAAACATTTATATCACATGTAAAGTAAACGTTCTTTGAACACGTGCAAATAGTAAAAAATAAGGGATTGAATATGTTCATATATATACAGCATATATTTATGGATCGCGTAATTTGCTTCATTCCAAAGAATACCTAATTAACTTAAACTAACAAAATACAGTGCAGAACTGGGTCGCACGAAATTTTCTCGTTCATCAAGGTATGGTTGATATCTTGACAAATATCTGATGAAATAGCACATAACATAATATTATAAGCATTGTATAAGAAGTAAAAATTGACTATCTCACATGAATTCAACAGTATATCATATGATATACAATAGTATGCGTACTATAAACAAGAATTCAATAGTATGTCGTATAAGAAATCAATAGTATGCGTATGTTCGATACACAATAAAATGTGCACGATGAAACATGCAAATAGCAACAAGTATACCTAGTCCTGCCATAAGTTCTGTTACAAATACAAAGCGCTGTAGAAAAAAAAACGAGTTAACATAATATCGTATTGAAAATACAGTACTGTCTGGGTAGCGTGAACTAATTATTGCACAGGCTGTCCATGCTAACCAGGTTGTTCACACTATCCAATATTTTACCCACCAAGAAAAATACACATCGACAACAGTTTCCGTACTTTAATTAAAGTTTAACTTATTTTACTTTTTTTTTTTTTTTAAATAATGTTTAATACGTGTTTTTTATATTTTCCAGCACCTTCTGCACAGCTTCTCACGCATTTTTTTTTTAAATAAGAATATCTGAACATCTTCATTGGATGTTATTAGCTCGCATTCATCCTCATTTGGCTCTTGTAACGAAATAAATTATGCAAGGAATGGCTGTGGGTACACAGACACCAGAGGACTTTATCCCCCACTGTCTGCGCCCCTAGGTCGGACCGTAACTGCCAAAATAAAAAGGCTCTTGAAAGCGCAGATGTAAAAAAACAAAATAAACTCGACCCATTTCCCTGAAACCTTCCGCTTCTTATGCCACCCTTATGACCCAGGGTCACAGGATCCTTAAGTCAGTCCGGGCAGCGAAGACGTAAGGGTGTTCGAAGTGTACAACAACGTCAGCATGCTTGCACCAGGCACGACCTAGCTCGTCGGATATGGGGGGGGGGATCTTGTTGCTTTGACCCGAACATTGTTACGTATTTATCCATGCTGAAAGAGGAACTGGTATTCTGTTCCGAAGAATGTTTGAAAAAGTAGGAACCCGTTTTGTCCTTTCACATTACCTATTAAGTAGAATTTTCAATGAGGAAAACCGAAAGCTGGAAATGTTCTCCTAGAGCTGACCCACCCCTGCATTATCTCAAATGTTTTTGAGATAATACATCCATGGCTTCCGCAGCGCTCCGTATTTGCGAAAGCCCCGAAATCGATCCTCTCGGTTAAGTTTTACCGTACAAATCCTTCCATTGATGTACCTAAATCACTATCACACCCCCCTTTAAAATAATCTCACACTAAGCTACTCATAATGAGGAGATACCAAAACCAGAAATATCTTCCCTTTGATTTCTTCCCATTGACTCAGATAGAAAGTTCGAACTTTATCCCGAAAGACGATAGCTGGCAACAAGCATAGTCCATCGTTTTACACGACATACTCCAAATTCTTTTTATTAATATTCAAAGGTTAAAAGCAATAAATTTTAATCACAAATTTTCAGTTTTATCGGTTTAAATTTACTATCGTATCAACCAGGGAAAACGCATCGACTGTAGGATTGTCAATCTCTCTTACTTAAATCTATCAAAACGCATCAATCGTGGATGAACATAAGATTGTTAATCTCTCTTACTAAATTAATAAACACACCAATCGCGGATGAAAATAAGACTGTTAATCTCTCTTACTATTTTATCAAATATACCAAATTTATACTAGCATCTCTCATAATCCGGAGTCTCTTCTGATCTGGCTAAATATTTTTACTGGCAAGTCAACATAATCTCACGTTAAAGTTTCATTTACCGCATCACAATTCCTTCTGCCGAGGTTAAGCCTCAAAGGTGTTGCGCAACATGCGCTCTCTATCCATACACTTTGTTTTGTTGTTTTATTTTAAGAAACGCCTATACGCACAGTGTAAGCATTAGGCAAGAATATTACACACAGAAAAATTGTAAACAAACTCTCTCTTAATGAAGAGATTACCACAACCTAATTTAAAAACTCTCTAATATTTCCCTAATACGTAGAAATAGTTTACTCAATACATATGTACACAACTATAGTATGATCACTTACCGATCTTTTGTATTGTCGTTTGGAGATTATGTTTATTCTTATTGTTAATCCAGGGGGGAGGAAGATGTTGTGCACAGCATTGTCCAGCCCGTGGCGACGTTTGTATCTTTGATGTCGATGTTGGAGACTTTACGAATTAGCTAGGAAAGAGAGTTATGTTATGGGGGTTAAAGATGATTCGCAACGATGGTGTTTGAAGTGGACGAATGCCAAGTTACGAGAAATTCTTGCTCGGTTTTCGGCACAGGTAGGGATTCGATTAAACGCTCGGTCCGATGATGTGACGATGATGAAGACGCAGACAGGGCGAGGGACGGAATAAAACCTATGGCGGCGGATGGAAGCTTTGCTTTGTTTACAGGTGAAATTCCCTTTACGTGTTCCCGCACCTGTCGCGTTTAGACGGGTTGTGAGTGGTAAATAGTGGTTAGTTATGTGTTCGGCGATTTCGAAGGTGAATTTGGCGTAGCCTTCGGATATGGCGAGCACGAGCAGGCGAAGTGTTAGAGCTGCTGATGCCTCGGTAACTTAGCCGATCAGCACAAATAAATGTTACCGCCACGTTCGGGTGCAAGAACACGCATGCGTCTCGAATGGGGTGTTGCGGTGTCGACTGCGGATATTTCGTTAAGTCGTATGATAATTTGGCCAATGAAGAGACTTCGAAATAACTCACCTACTTTACTTATTTATAGGGAAAGGAAACCTTAATTAATCCCTAGGACTTCGTGTGATGACTGTATCACCGTTGTGTAGGATTCACTTTAGGGACCTTTTTTTTTTTTTGATGCACTTGCACTCTCGCGGACTTCTCAGTTAATTTCCTTTCTCATTTTTATTTAATATTTTGGAAATTATTTCCCTTTTTCTTTTCGAAAAAAATTTTAGACGAAAAATAGAAATTAACGATTTAACTACCGAGCACACCACCACTTGTCGTAGGAAAAACGCAAAAAGACTTGGCAGTCGGTTTATATAACCTCGGTAACTTTTCAAGCGGGCTATCTCAGGCGATATCCCCGTTTTTTGATTATTTACTAGCACTTCTCCAGCCTGCGTTGCTTACCCAGGTACATGAATTGTACGTGCGGTACTCGTATAGTATATATCGATATTCCCCGCCGTTCCTGAACACTTAGTAGCGCCTAAATCGATACCCCACATCACTTACTAACGATTGTTTAAAAACATCGCTTATCGGATACACCAACCATGGTACAATGAGTGCTCTCAAACTGTTGACTAGTTAAAGCACAAAAAAAAAGTTTAGACCATTTTCCTTTTTGTTATATGAGATATGAATTTCGAAGGTTCCCTACAAAGCTTGTTCTTTTGTGTACGAGCAAACGAAACAAAAGAAGAAGAAATGGTACCGGAGAGCAAATTTATAGCTAGAACGACCCACTCCTGAGTCGTCTCATGAACAGACTGAGCTAGCCTACGAAAAGAGACAAAAAAATAAAATTGATCTATTATCTTTTCAAATCTTTGCTGTGGTATATCCCCACCCTCTTCCCTTCGAGATCTTCGAGCTCATACAGATTATTTCCTATGGCCTTCCGAATCTTCATCTTCGTGAACTTTGGGCAGAGTTTAGCGCTTAAGTGTTTCGAAGCGTCGCTTAAAATAAAATTTCTTTTAAAAACATATTCCCCCGCGCCGTAACTAGCTGTCTTACTTCGGGTATTGTAAACCTTTTCATAAATCGAATGTGCTTTCGCTAGGGATGCTTTTAGGTGCGTGTGTAAGATATTCATCTGATCCGACTTCGATAACAGGGCGATTTCGGAGCTACCTAACGGAGGCCTTATCACACTATTAGGGGCTTTTGTCGTTTTACAGACTTCACAGTTTGAAATAAAGGTCTTTACTTGCGTAGCCATGTTAGGCCAAAAGAAACGAAGACGTAGCCGATATAAGGTCTTAGCCACACCTCCATGCGAAGCTCGCGGCGGCCGATGGGCCAAAGCTATCTAATTTTCAGTCAAATCAGATGGAACCCATAATTTCCAGACGAGATCATCCTCGAGTGGATCCCCTGTGCAGTGTTTGACCTTCTTGTACACGAAATGGTTCGAGACTTGAAGGTCAGGTAGCTGATCCTTTTGCTTTTCGATGGTTTCTATGATCTTGCAGTATTCCGCAGATTGAAAACTGTGATCTGCCAGATCAATATGCAACACATCGGAGGAATCTTTCAACACAGAGACACCGCTTTGGAGATCGTCTAACTCGTAGGCACGAGATAGCGCATCCGGCACAATATGCTGTGATCCCTTACGATGCTCTATGCTGAAATCAAACCCTTGTAATTTTAAACTCCATCTGGCTAACCGTCCACTGAGGTCCTTTTGGCTCATCAGCCAGCGGAGGCTCGCATGATCAGTGACTATCTTGAACGACTGTCCTTCTACATAGGCGCGGAACTTCTGGACACCCATGACAGCTGCTAAACACTCGCGTTCGGTTACGCTGTAATTGCGTTGGGCCGAATTAAGTTTATGGGAATAGAAGTATATGGGGCGTTCATTTCCCTCCTCGTCCAACTGACACAAAACGCATCCAATGCCTGAATCAGATGCATCACAAAGAATTATAAAAGGCTTAGCGAAATCAGGGTTAATCAAAATCGGCGCAGATGTAAGAGCATCTTTAATTTTATTAAAGAAAGATCTGGCCTTATCATCGAAGCAGAACTTCTTTCCTGTTTTTAGGGTATCGGTAAGCGGTGTGGCTAGCGAAGAAAAGTCTTTAACGAATCTTCGATACCAACCTGCAAGACCTAAAAATCTCCTAACCTGCCGCGCTGATATGGGAACCGGGAAGTCGTTCATCGCGGAAATCTTAGCTGGATCTGTCTTAAGACATCCTTCTCCTACAATATATCCGAGGTATTTAAGCTCCCTAAAACAAAACTTAGATTTTTGAACGTTTATGGTAAGTCCTGCCTCGCTCAGCTTCCTAGCTACCACTTTAAGCATATCTATGTGCTCGTTGAATGTGCGCGAGATTATCAATAAGTCATCCAGATAGACAAAGATGTTTTCTCTCAGTTCATGCGGTACCACTTTGTCCATCAACCTGCACATACGCTGAGGCGCATTGCATAGGCCAAAGGGCATGACGTTAAACTGATACAGGGGTCTGCCGGGCACAGTAAACGCTGTCTTTTGCCTGGACGCTCTCTCCAACGGTATCTGCCAGAAGGCATCCTTCAGATCCACACTTGAAATAAAGTGTGTATCCGAAAGACGCCCTAGCAATCCCTCTATATGAGGAAGTGGATACGCATCCTTTTTTGTGACCTGGTTTACCCGTCGATAGTCCAAACACAACCTGTTCTTCCCCGGTTTTCGTATAAGAACCGGCGGCGAGTTCCACGCGCTGGAGCTTTCCTCGATCACTCCCATCTCCAACATGGGATCCAGCTCCCCATACAGAAGTTCCTGCACCGCTGGAGAGACAGGGTAATGACGTTGTTTAATGGGCTCAGCATCCCCCGTGTCGATGATATGTTCTTCTAGTGATGTTTTTCCAAGGCCAACTGTGGCAAAGGACGGAAACATACTGACAGCCTCTCTGAGTTTTCTGGACTCCTCGATGGATAACACATGCGCATTTGCCTCGTTGGTCTGAACACTCAAACTTGGAGAAATCTCCGAAACTACTAGGTCCGGCGCCAAGCAAAATTCCTTCCAAAAATTAATGCCAAGATACAACCGCTGTTGCAGAGAAGGTACTATTAACAAAAGTATTTGTCTGGTTTCATTTTTTTAGGTAACATGTGCCAAGACTTTACCGACTATCTCTTAACCATTTCCGTCTGCCGTTTTTATTATAGAACTTATTGGAGTAAACGGGATGTTCTTGTTCTTTAACATTTCTACCCCCCCAGCTCCTAGGCAACTGATGCTCGCACCACTATCTAGCAGACCTAGCAAGCATTCTCCAAATATGGATACTCTAGCGTAGGGACGAGGATCATCACCAGAGCACAAAGTGGTGACTTCTATAGCGTGGTATAAAAGCTTCTTAATTTTAAATCGGTTGCGAAGTTTTAGTATTTTCTCGGAGACTGGTCTAGGCGTTGCAAAGATTCTGCTACGAATAGCGTAGTAGTTGGCAAGACGTTCGTGTAATGTTGGTACTGGGGGCTTATTCAAAGGAGTTGTTTGGTTTGCTGATAATAGATTCGCCGATACAGGATTGTTGCTACGTTTGAGTATTTTAATTGGCGTGGAAGGATTCTGGTTATAACAGGTCTGGGGCTGAGAATCTAGATTAGGTGGGAAATAGTTACATGCAGGAAATTGAAACGTGCTACGCATACTATTCAGTGGAGTTTTGACTAATTGTCCAGGATCGTGTTCCTTGAGCAATTGGCCCTGGGTGTCAAATTGCTCCTGGGACCGTTTCCCGTACAATGAGGACATTGCGGAGTTGTCGTGTCTTCCATGCCACACTTATAACAAAAAGGTTTTCGCTGGGGATCAGGACAATCGAAAAATGAGTGCCCCATTACTTTGCAGTTCCAGCATTTGAAAACACGACTGTCTCGTCTAGATTGGAAAGCTTCGACCTGTGGACTAAAATCTTCACTCAGCCTATCAGGACCGATCTCAACTTCGGATACAAAATTACGCCGAGCGGGAGGAACTACAAAATTTCTCGAACGTTGCGGTTCATGCTCATTGAGGTACTTTTCGATATTCCTACAAACATAGACCATTTCCGGCAGGCTATTCGTAGAGAAAGTTATCAGCAATTCCCCCGTGCGTTTGCGGACGTTTTGCTTTAGCAACTCGATAATTTCTCTATCTTGCTTGGGAATGCGTAGCCGACTGTTTAAAGTTTGAATAGATGTGTAGAAATCGTCGAAAGATTCGGACGGTAGTTGGTGTCTATCTGACATTTTTCGGGATAGCTCCGAGTCGGACTCTAAACTGCGAAACTGTTCAATAAGGGCTATACGTAGGGTCAACCAGTTCACTGTAGGGTTAGTCTTGAGATAAACCCAATACCAATTTTCCGCTTGCCCACTTAGAAATTGGTGAAAATTTATCGCGATATCATCCCAGTTAGCTTCGTAACACAGTTTCATTCTTTCTAGCCTAAAAAGAAAGTCATCGACCGTCATGTTTCTGCTATCGAATTTACTCCCCACTTATGAAAATCAGGAGGTCGAGACTTGGGATGCGGTGGAGGGGCAAGCTAGTTGGTCCGTCATTGCCAGACCGGTTGTGAAGTCGGTTAAGAAACTCGTTAACATTGGAGCTTGGTCTAGCCAACTGTGAATGAGCTGGGGTAGAAGGGTTTGGAAGCGAATAATTTGTTTCGGCTTGCCGAGGAGCAGCAGTTTGGATAGAGTTCTCAACGACCGGGGCCTGGTGGGACAGTGGCGTATTTTTCTCTGCTAACAGAGTCTCTCGAATTACTGTTGTTACGTCTCCTCGAATACTGGCTCGACTTCTTTCCATTTCACCCTGAAAAAAACGAAAATCTTCGGCTCTATTGGCACCTACCGCCGCGGTAACGACTTTAGTAATATAGCCGGCTAGATCGTCCTCCTCACCGATAGCAGTCACCGTACGGTTAAGACTAGAACGGGTATTGAGGGAGTTTAATGTTGGGGCAGTACCCATGCTCTGCTGGGGTGGTGCGTCTAAAGCCGCTGCCCCTTCATTGGAAAGGTCTGACTCTATGCGAGTTGGTGGACAATCAGAAGTAACTTGTGTATTTGATTCCATACTTTTCATGGCTTTGTTTGCTATAAATCTACTGCGCAAACTAATACCGCTATTAAGGGTATCTAGGGGAATTTGGGACATTACAGCTCACCAGATTTTTTAATAATAACTACGAAACAGGGAACTAAGCCAAATTCAGGAAGGAGATCATGCGGACCAAATAAAGGATATGTGAGATAACCGATGTGCCAAATTAAAACTAAAAATGAAAAAGTATATGTGAATGATACTATTCAAGATAAATGGTTACTTTTATAGCTCATTTCCAAAAAAAAACTGAATAAGTACGTGTAGGCAAATTAAAAGAGATATATAACCAAAGGTCGAAGTTCGAAGAACTATTCGGGCGTCTTTATATTGAACAAGATAATAAAATTTCAATTAAGACGAAAAAGAAAATCAATACAAAATAAAGCAATAAATACCAAATACTGTTGTAAGAGCAATTCGGTGGGTGTGACAGGATCTTTTGGTTCATCTGAAGAAAAACTACGTAGAGAGGGTATCCGAAATGAAAAGAAGAAAATTCTACAATAACGCGACTGACTAAGTTTGTAATCTTTATGTTTACGTCAATGAAGTTGCAGTTACCTTCGATCATATCAACTACTAAGTGGTGCATCTTGCGTTAGCTTAAGTACACAAAACTCGATGGCAGGACACGCACTTTTTAAGTAATAAACTACTATGCCTTTAGTTAGAAAGATGACAAGCCAGCGTGGTAGATTATTGGTGAAGTTGCAGCAGACGTAACTGGAATTCAAGATCATCCAATGACCGGTCAACCTACCTCAATCTACTCACCACATTGCTTTGGTTAGTAAGCCTAGTCGCCACAACGTATAGATTTCTATTAGCGTATCTATACGGATGAAGATACCAGCGACTCAACATACAAAATAAAATTTCCTTAACCTTGCTAGCCCCCAGAGGTTCCGCAACAGTCGTAAATCAAACCGTCAATTTACCGGCCGAAACATGCAGCTAAACAAAATTTCAAGAGAAATAGGAATTGTCAACAAGGTATACCTAAATGTAATCGGAGGATATGCATGACATATTATGAACTGAACAAAAAAAAATTTTCAGTACGAGCAAAGGTTTATGGGTACCAATTTTGGTAACCGAAACAAGCTTTAGTAATTACAAAAAGAAAAAAATAAACGTGAAATAAATGACAATTCGGGCCCACGTTGGGCGCCACCTGTAACGAAATAAATTATGCAAGGAATGGCTGTGGGTACACAGACACCAGAGGACTTTATCCCCCACTGTCTGCGCCCCTAGGTCGGACCGTAACTACCAAAATAAAAAGGCTCTTGAAAGCGCAGATGTAAAAAAACAAAATAAACTCGACCCATTTCCCTGAAACCTTCCGCTTCTTATGCCACCCTTATGACCCAGGGTCACAGGATCCTTAAGTCAGTCCGGGCAGCGAAGACGTAAGGGTGTTCGAAGTGTACAACAACGTCAGCATGCTTGCACCAGGCACGACCTAGCTCGTCGGATATGGGGGGGGGGATCTTGTTGCTTTGACCCGAACATTGTTACGTATTTATCCATGCTGAAAGAGGAACTGGTATTCTGTTCCGAAGAATGTTTGAAAAAGTAGGAACCCGTTTTGTCCTTTCACATTACCTATTAAGTAGAATTTTCAATGAGGAAAACCGAAAGCTGGAAATGTTCTCCTAGAGCTGACCCACCCCTGCATTATCTCAAATGTTTTTGAGATAATACATCCATGGCTTCCGCAGCGCTCCGTATTTGCGAAAGCCCCGAAATCGATCCTCTCGGTTAAGTTTTACCGTACAAATCCTTCCATTGATGTACCTAAATCACTATCACACCCCCCTTTAAAATAATCTCACACTAAGCTACTCATAATGAGGAGATACCAAAACCAGAAATATCTTCCCTTTGATTTCTTCCCATTGACTCAGATAGAAAGTTCGAACTTTATCCCGAAAGACGATAGCTGGCAACAAGCATAGTCCATCGTTTTACACGACATACTCCAAATTCTTTTTATTAATATTCAAAGGTTAAAAGCAATAAATTTTAATCACAAATTTTCAGTTTTATCGGTTTAAATTTACTATCGTATCAACCAGGGAAAACGCATCGACTGTAGGATTGTCAATCTCTCTTACTTAAATCTATCAAAACGCATCAATCGTGGATGAACATAAGATTGTTAATCTCTCTTACTAAATTAATAAACACACCAATCGCGGATGAAAATAAGACTGTTAATCTCTCTTACTATTTTATCAAATATACCAAATTTATACTAGCATCTCTCATAATCCGGAGTCTCTTCTGATCTGGCTAAATATTTTTACTGGCAAGTCAACATAATCTCACGTTAAAGTTTCATTTACCGCATCACAATTCCTTCTGCCGAGGTTAAGCCTCAAAGGTGTTGCGCAACATGCGCTCTCTATCCATACACTTTGTTTTGTTGTTTTATTTTAAGAAACGCCTATACGCACAGTGTAAGCATTAGGCAAGAATATTACACACAGAAAAATTGTAAACAAACTCTCTCTTAATGAAGAGATTACCACAACCTAATTTAAAAACTCTCTAATATTTCCCTAATACGTAGAAATAGTTTACTCAATACATATGTACACAACTATAGTATGATCACTTACCGATCTTTTGTATTGTCGTTTGGAGATTATGTTTATTCTTATTGTTAATCCAGGGGGGAGGAAGATGTTGTGCACAGCATTGTCCAGCCCGTGGCGACGTTTGTATCTTTGATGTCGATGTTGGAGACTTTACGAATTAGCTAGGAAAGAGAGTTATGTTATGGGGGTTAAAGATGATTCGCAACGATGGTGTTTGAAGTGGACGAATGCCAAGTTACGAGAAATTCTTGCTCGGTTTTCGGCACAGGTAGGGATTCGATTAAACGCTCGGTCCGATGATGTGACGATGATGAAGACGCAGACAGGGCGAGGGACGGAATAAAACCTATGGCGGCGGATGGAAGCTTTGCTTTGTTTACAGGTGAAATTCCCTTTACGTGTTCCCGCACCTGTCGCGTTTAGACGGGTTGTGAGTGGTAAATAGTGGTTAGTTATGTGTTCGGCGATTTCGAAGGTGAATTTGGCGTAGCCTTCGGATATGGCGAGCACGAGCAGGCGAAGTGTTAGAGCTGCTGATGCCTCGGTAACTTAGCCGATCAGCACAAATAAATGTTACCGCCACGTTCGGGTGCAAGAACACGCATGCGTCTCGAATGGGGTGTTGCGGTGTCGACTGCGGATATTTCGTTAAGTCGTATGATAATTTGGCCAATGAAGAGACTTCGAAATAACTCACCTACTTTACTTATTTATAGGGAAAGGAAACCTTAATTAATCCCTAGGACTTCGTGTGATGACTGTATCACCGTTGTGTAGGATTCACTTTAGGGACCTTTTTTTTTTTTTGATGCACTTGCACTCTCGCGGACTTCTCAGTTAATTTCCTTTCTCATTTTTATTTAATATTTTGGAAATTATTTCCCTTTTTCTTTTCGAAAAAAATTTTAGACGAAAAATAGAAATTAACGATTTAACTACCGAGCACACCACCACTTGTCGTAGGAAAAACGCAAAAAGACTTGGCAGTCGGTTTATATAACCTCGGTAACTTTTCAAGCGGGCTATCTCAGGCGATATCCCCGTTTTTTGATTATTTACTAGCACTTCTCCAGCCTGCGTTGCTTACCCAGGTACATGAATTGTACGTGCGGTACTCGTATAGTATATATCGATATTCCCCGCCGTTCCTGAACACTTAGTAGCGCCTAAATCGATACCCCACATCACTTACTAACGATTGTTTAAAAACATCGCTTATCGGATACACCAACCATGGTACAATGAGTGCTCTCAAACTGTTGACTAGTTAAAGCACAAAAAAAAAGTTTAGACCATTTTCCTTTTTGTTATATGAGATATGAATTTCGAAGGTTCCCTACAAAGCTTGTTCTTTTGTGTACGAGCAAACGAAACAAAAGAAGAAGAAATGGTACCGGAGAGCAAATTTATAGCTAGAACGACCCACTCCTGAGTCGTCTCATGAACAGACTGAGCTAGCCTACGAAAAGAGACAAAAAAATAAAATTGATCTATTATCTTTTCAAATCTTTGCTGTGGTATATCCCCACCCTCTTCCCTTCGAGATCTTCGAGCTCATACAGATTATTTCCTATGGCCTTCCGAATCTTCATCTTCGTGAACTTTGGGCAGAGTTTAGCGCTTAAGTGTTTCGAAGCGTCGCTTAAAATAAAATTTCTTTTAAAAACATATTCCCCCGCGCCGTAACTAGCTGTCTTACTTCGGGTATTGTAAACCTTTTCATAAATCGAATGTGCTTTCGCTAGGGATGCTTTTAGGTGCGTGTGTAAGATATTCATCTGATCCGACTTCGATAACAGGGTGATTTCGGAGCTACCTAACGGAGGCCTTATCACACTATTAGGGGCTTTTGTCGTTTTACAGACTTCACAGTTTGAAATAAAGGTCTTTACTTGCGTAGCCATGTTAGGCCAAAAGAAACGAAGACGTAGCCGATATAAGGTCTTAGCCACACCTCCATGCGAAGCTCGCGGCGGCCGATGGGCCAAAGCTATCAAATTTTCAGTCAAATCAGATGGAACCCATAATTTCCAGACGAGATCATCCTCGAGTGGATCCCCTGTGCAGTGTTTGACCTTCTTGTACACGAAATGGTTCGAGACTTGAAGGTCAGGTAGCTGATCCTTTTGCTTTTCGATGGTTTCTATGATCTTGCAGTATTCCGCAGATTGAAAACTGTGATCTGCCAGATCAATATGCAACACATCGGAGGAATCTTTCAACACAGAGACACCGCTTTGGAGATCGTCTAACTCGTAGGCACGAGATAGCGCATCCGGCACAATATGCTGTGATCCCTTACGATGCTCTATGCTGAAATCAAACCCTTGTAATTTTAAACTCCATCTGGCTAACCGTCCACTGAGGTCCTTTTGGCTCATCAGCCAGCGGAGGCTCGCATGATCAGTGACTATCTTGAACGACTGTCCTTCTACATAGGCGCGGAACTTCTGGACACCCATGACAGCTGCTAAACACTCGCGTTCGGTTACGCTGTAATTGCGTTGGGCCGAATTAAGTTTATGGGAATAGAAGTATATGGGGCGTTCATTTCCCTCCTCGTCCAACTGACACAAAACGCATCCAATGCCTGAATCAGATGCATCACAAAGAATTATAAAAGGCTTAGCGAAATCAGGGTTAATCAAAATCGGCGCAGATGTAAGAGCATCTTTAATTTTATTAAAGAAAGATCTGGCCTTATCATCGAAGCAGAACTTCTTTCCTGTTTTTAGGGTATCGGTAAGCGGTGTGGCTAGCGAAGAAAAGTCTTTAACGAATCTTCGATACCAACCTGCAAGACCTAAAAATCTCCTAACCTGCCGCGCTGATATGGGAACCGGGAAGTCGTTCATCGCGGAAATCTTAGCTGGATCTGTCTTAAGACATCCTTCTCCTACAATATATCCGAGGTATTTAAGCTCCCTAAAACAAAACTTAGATTTTTGAACGTTTATGGTAAGTCCTGCCTCGCTCAGCTTCCTAGCTACCACTTTAAGCATATCTATGTGCTCGTTGAATGTGCGCGAGATTATCAATAAGTCATCCAGATAGACAAAGATGTTTTCTCTCAGTTCATGCGGTACCACTTTGTCCATCAACCTGCACATACGCTGAGGCGCATTGCATAGGCCAAAGGGCATGACGTTAAACTGATACAGGGGTCTGCCGGGCACAGTAAACGCTGTCTTTTGCCTGGACGCTCTCTCCAACGGTATCTGCCAGAAGGCATCCTTCAGATCCACACTTGAAATAAAGTGTGTATCCGAAAGACGCCCTAGCAATCCCTCTATATGAGGAAGTGGATACGCATCCTTTTTTGTGACCTGGTTTACCCGTCGATAGTCCAAACACAACCTGTTCTTCCCCGGTTTTCGTATAAGAACCGGCGGCGAGTTCCACGCGCTGGAGCTTTCCTCGATCACTCCCATCTCCAACATGGGATCCAGCTCCCCATACAGAAGTTCCTGCACCGCTGGAGAGACAGGGTAATGACGTTGTTTAATGGGCTCAGCATCCCCCGTGTCGATGATATGTTCTTCTAGTGATGTTTTTCCAAGGCCAACTGTGGCAAAGGACGGAAACATACTGACAGCCTCTCTGAGTTTTCTGGACTCCTCGATGGATAACACATGCGCATTTGCCTCGTTGGTCTGAACACTCAAACTTGGAGAAATCTCCGAAACTACTAGGTCCGGCGCCAAGCAAAATTCCTTCCAAAAATTAATGCCAAGATACAACCGCTGTTGCAGAGAAGGTACTATTAACAAAAGTATTTGTCTGGTTTCATTTTTTTAGGTAACATGTGCCAAGACTTTACCGACTATCTCTTAACCATTTCCGTCTGCCGTTTTTATTATAGAACTTATTGGAGTAAACGGGATGTTCTTGTTCTTTAACATTTCTACCCCCCCAGCTCCTAGGCAACTGATGCTCGCACCACTATCTAGCAGACCTAGCAAGCATTCTCCAAATATGGATACTCTAGCGTAGGGACGAGGATCATCACCAGAGCACAAAGTGGTGACTTCTATAGCGTGGTATAAAAGCTTCTTAATTTTAAATCGGTTGCGAAGTTTTAGTATTTTCTCGGAGACTGGTCTAGGCGTTGCAAAGATTCTGCTACGAATAGCGTAGTAGTTGGCAAGACGTTCGTGTAATGTTGGTACTGGGGGCTTATTCAAAGGAGTTGTTTGGTTTGCTGATAATAGATTCGCCGATACAGGATTGTTGCTACGTTTGAGTATTTTAATTGGCGTGGAAGGATTCTGGTTATAACAGGTCTGGGGCTGAGAATCTAGATTAGGTGGGAAATAGTTACATGCAGGAAATTGAAACGTGCTACGCATACTATTCAGTGGAGTTTTGACTAATTGTCCAGGATCGTGTTCCTTGAGCAATTGGCCCTGGGTGTCAAATTGCTCCTGGGACCGTTTCCCGTACAATAAGGACATTGCGGAGTTGTCGTGTCTTCCATGCCACACTTATAACAAAAAGGTTTTCGCTGGGGATCAGGACAATCGAAAAATGAGTGCCCCATTACTTTGCAGTTCCAGCATTTGAAAACACGACTGTCTCGTCTAGATTGGAAAGCTTCGACCTGTGGACTAAAATCTTCACTCAGCCTATCTGCTATCGAATTTACTCCCCACTTATGAAAATCAGGAGGTCGAGACTTGGGATGCGGTGGAGGGGCAAGCTAGTTGGTCCGTCATTGCCAGACCGGTTGTGAAGTCGGTTAAGAAACTCGTTAACATTGGAGCTTGGTCTAGCCAACTGTGAATGAGCTGGGGTAGAAGGGTTTGGAAGCGAATAATTTGTTTCGGCTTGCCGAGGAGCAGCAGTTTGGATAGAGTTCTCAACGACCGGGGCCTGGTGGGACAGTGGCGTATTTTTCTCTGCTAACAGAGTCTCTCGAATTACTGTTGTTACGTCTCCTCGAATACTGGCTCGACTTCTTTCCATTTCACCCTGAAAAAAACGAAAATCTTCGGCTCTATTGGCACCTACCGCCGCGGTAACGACTTTAGTAATATAGCCGGCTAGATCGTCCTCCTCACCGATAGCAGTCACCGTACGGTTAAGACTAGAACGGGTATTGAGGGAGTTTAATGTTGGGGCAGTACCCATGCTCTGCTGGGGTGGTGTGTCTAAAGCCGCTGCCCCTTCATTGGAAAGGTCTGACTCTATGCGAGTTGGTGGACAATCAGAAGTAACTTGTGTATTTGATTCCATACTTTTCATGGCTTTGTTTGCTATAAATCTACTGCGCAAACTAATACCGCTATTAAGGGTATCTAGGGGAATTTGGGACATTACAGCTCACCAGATTTTTTAATAATAACTACGAAACAGGGAACTAAGCCAAATTCAGGAAGGAGATCATGCGGACCAAATAAAGGATATGTGAGATAACCGATGTGCCAAATTAAAACTAAAAATGAAAAAGTATATGTGAATGATACTATTCAAGATAAATGGTTACTTTTATAGCTCATTTCCAAAAAAAAACTGAATAAGTACGTGTAGGCAAATTAAAAGAGATATATAACCAAAGGTCGAAGTTCGAAGAACTATTCGGGCGTCTTTATATTGAACAAGATAATAAAATTTCAATTAAGACGAAAAAGAAAATCAATACAAAATAAAGCAATAAATACCAAATACTGTTGTAAGAGCAATTCGGTGGGTGTGACAGGATCTTTTGGTTCATCTGAAGAAAAACTACGTAGAGAGGGTATCCGAAATGAAAAGAAGAAAATTCTACAATAACGCGACTGACTAAGTTTGTAATCTTTATGTTTACGTCAATGAAGTTGCAGTTACCTTCGATCATATCAACTACTAAGTGGTGCATCTTGCGTTAGCTTAAGTACACAAAACTCGATGGCAGGACACGCACTTTTTAAGTAATAAACTACTATGCCTTTAGTTAGAAAGATGACAAGCCAGCGTGGTAGATTATTGGTGAAGTTGCAGCAGACGTAACTGGAATTCAAGATCATCCAATGACCGGTCAACCTACCTCAATCTACTCACCACATTGCTTTGGTTAGTAAGCCTAGTCGCCACAACGTATAGATTTCTATTAGCGTATCTATACGGATGAAGATACCAGCGACTCAACATACAAAATAAAATTTCCTTAACCTTGCTAGCCCCCAGAGGTTCCGCAACAGTCGTAAATCAAACCGTCAATTTACCGGCCGAAACATGCAGCTAAACAAAATTTCAAGAGAAATAGGAATTGTCAACAAGGTATACCTAAATGTAATCGGAGGATATGCATGACATATTATGAACTGAACAAAAAAAAATTTTCAGTACGAGCAAAGGTTTATGGGTACCAATTTTGGTAACCGAAACAAGCTTTAGTAATTACAAAAAGAAAAAAATAAACGTGAAATAAATGACAATTCGGGCCCACGTTGGGCGCCACCTGTAACGAAATAAATTATGCAAGGAATGGCTGTGGGTACACAGACACCAGAGGACTTTATCCCCCACTGTCTGCGCCCCTAGGTCGGACCGTAACTACCAAAATAAAAAGGCTCTTGAAAGCGCAGATGTAAAAAAACAAAATAAACTCGACCCATTTCCCTGAAACCTTCCGCTTCTTATGCCACCCTTATGACCCAGGGTCACAGGATCCTTAAGTCAGTCCGGGCAGCGAAGACGTAAGGGTGTTCGAAGTGTACAACAACGTCAGCATGCTTGCACCAGGCACGACCTAGCTCGTCGGATATGGGGGGGGGGATCTTGTTGCTTTGACCCGAACATTGTTACGTATTTATCCATGCTGAAAGAGGAACTGGTATTCTGTTCCGAAGAATGTTTGAAAAAGTAGGAACCCGTTTTGTCCTTTCACATTACCTATTAAGTAGAATTTTCAATGAGGAAAACCGAAAGCTGGAAATGTTCTCCTAGAGCTGACCCACCCCTGCATTATCTCAAATGTTTTTGAGATAATACATCCATGGCTTCCGCAGCGCTCCGTATTTGCGAAAGCCCCGAAATCGATCCTCTCGGTTAAGTTTTACCGTACAAATCCTTCCATTGATGTACCTAAATCACTATCACACCCCCCTTTAAAATAATCTCACACTAAGCTACTCATAATGAGGAGATACCAAAACCAGAAATATCTTCCCTTTGATTTCTTCCCATTGACTCAGATAGAAAGTTCGAACGATATCCCGAAAGACGATAGCTGGCAACAAGCATAGTCCATCGTTTTACACGACATACTCCAAATTCTTTTTATTAATATTCAAAGGTTAAAAGCAATAAATTTTAATCAGAAATTTTCAGTTTTATCGGTTTAAATTTACTATCGTATCAACAAGGGAAAACGCATCGACTGTAGGATTGTCAATCTCTCTTACTTAAATCTATCAAAACGCATCAATCGTGGATGAACATAAGATTGTTAATCTCTCTTACTAAATTAATAAACACACCAATCGCGGATGAAAATAAGACTGTTAATCTCTCTTACTATTTTATCAAATATACCAAATTTATACTAGCATCTCTCATAATCCGGAGTCTCTTCTGATCTGGCTAAATATTTTTACTGGCAAGTCAACATAATCTCACGTTAAAGTTTCATTTACCGCATCACAATTCCTTCTGCCGAGGTTAAGCCTCAAAGGTGTTGCGCAACATGCGCTCTCTATCCATACACTTTGTTTTGTTGTTTTATTTTAAGAAACGCCTATACGCACAGTGTAAGCATTAGGCAAGAATATTACACACAGAAAAATTGTAAACAAACTCTCTCTTAATGAAGAGATTACCACAACCTAATTTAAAAACTCTCTAATATTTCCCTAATACGTAGAAATAGTTTACTCAATACATTTATGTACACAACTATAGTATGATCACTTACCGATCTTTTGTATTGTCGTTTGGAGATTATGTTTATTCTTATTGTTAATCCAGGGGGGAGGAAGATGTTGTGCACAGCATTGTCCAGCCCGTGGCGACGTTTGTATCTTTGATGTCGATGTTGGAGACTTTACGAATTAGCTAGGAAAGAGAGTTATGTACTTGTATTGCGAGAAACTTTACAAAATAACAAAAAAACTAATTGATTCCTATGTATGAATATACTTAGCCAGCTGGTGATACGTATTTTGTCCTTTTTTTTTCTTTATTTTATTTTTTTTTTTATTTTTCTGTTTTTTTTTTGTTGATGCTCTGGTTGTTATCAGTGTTGTAGGGTAACAGGAAGATAAGCGGGTAATGGTGGGTTGGTTGATGCAAAGTCCGGTGGGGGGGGGGGGGGTGGTTAAAGATGATTCGCAATGATGGTGTTTGAAGTGGACGAATGCCAAGTTACGAGAAACTCTTGCTCGGTTTTCGGCACAGGTAGGGATTCGATTAAACCCTCGGTCCGATGATGTGACGATGATGAAGACGCAGACAGGGCGAGGGACGGAATAAAACCTATGGCGGCGGATGGAAGCTTTGCTTTGTTTACAGGTGAAATTCCCTTTACGTGTTCCCGCACCTGTCGCGTTTAGACGGGTTGTGAGTGGTAAATAGTGGTTAGTTATGTGTTCGGCGACTTCGAAGGTGAATTTGGCGTAGCCTTCGGATATGGCGAGCACGAGCAGGCGAAGTGTTGGAGCTGCTGATGCCTCGGTAACTTAGCCGATCAGCACAAATAAATGTTACCGCCACGTTCGGGTGCAAGAACACGCATGCGTCTCGAATGGGGTGTTGCGGTGTCGACTGCGGATATTTCGTTAAGTCGTATGATAATTTGGCCAATGAAGAGACTTCGAAATAACTCACCTACTTTACTTATTTATAGGGAAAGGAAACCTTAATTAATCCCTAGGACTTCGTGTGATGACTGTATCACCGTTGTGTAGGATTCACTTTAGGGACCTTTTTTTTTTTTTTGATGCACTTGCACTCTCGCGGACTTCTCAGTTAATTTCCTTTCTCTTTTTTATTTAATATTTTGGAAATTATTTCCCTTTTTCTTTTCGAAAAAAATTTTAGACGAAAAATAGAAATTAACGATTTAACTACCGAGCACACCACCACTTGTCGTAGGAAAAACGCAAAAAGACTTGGCAGTCGGTTTATATAACCTCGGTAACTTTTCAAGCGGGCTATCTCAGGCGATATCCCCGTTTTTTGATTATTTACTAGCACTTCTCCAGCCTGCGTTGCTTACCCAGGTACATGAATTGTACGTGCGGTACTCGTATAGTATATATCGATATTCCCCGCCGTTCCTGAACACTTAGTAGCGCCTAAATCGATACCCCACATCACTTACTAACGATTGTTTAAAAACATCGCTTATCGGATACACCAACCATGGTACAATGAGTGCTCTCAAACTGTTGACTAGTTAAAGCACAAAAAAAAGTTTAGACCATTTTCCTTTTTGTTATATGAGATATGAATTTCGAAGGTTCCCTACACTCTACTGTATCATTTTCACGTTTTCAAACGTGAATCGGTTGTTTTTTCATTGCAATCAGTACAAACTATATGAACAAAAACGGGGTATGCGATGCAAAAATGTATTTGAATACGTGTGTGTAAAACTACAATGTCTAAAATGAAGGGAAATCCCCGAAATGGGAGCATAAATTTGTTGTTCATGATATCGAGGTTTTTGTTGTTCACGCTATAGAGTGCTCTGTATAAAACAATTGGTGTTCATGCGAGCCAGGTGTTCACGCAGCCCAGTGTTCACGCTACCCAGACAGCACTGTAGTTTTGTTTATTAGCTTACATTATTGGCAATAGAATAAAAATAATTTCACTCAAAATGAACGCCTTTGGCTTTCACACAAGCTCTTAAACGTAGTGGCCATTGGGCTATAGCGGCACGTACGGTTTCAGTAGAGATCGTGGACGCTGCTCTGGTCAATGCTGCTCTAAGACTTTCCAAATTTCTGTGGGGAGTCTTACAGGCCATGTTTTCAAGTTCTGACCACAAACCATAATCCAGTGGATTCAGATCTGGACTCCCCGAGGGCCAACCTTCTGCTGCTATAAAGCCAGAAATATTGAGCCTGAGCCACTCCTGCGTGGTTTTGGCCTTATGCGCTGGAGCAGAGTCTTGTTGGAAGATCCACCTGTTTCCGCCAAAAAGAGTATTGGTCAAACCTTTCACAATGCCCTCTAGCACGTCTTCTTGGTAAACCTTTGCCCCAGTTTTTACGCCTTTTTCGCAGAAATGGAGGGATGTGACACCTTGATGGGATACCCCCCACCAAACCATTACGGAAGCTGGATGATGGCCTCGTTGAATTCTGGGAACGATTTTTTTCGCTTCCTTAGATGACGTGGCATAGACCTTGTCATTTTGTTTATTAAAAACTTCTTCCACGGTAAAAATTTTTTCATCCGTAAACAGAATGTTTTCATGCCCATTGGCCGCGTGCCACTGCAGAAGTCGTTTGCATCTTTCCAGCCTAGTTTTTTTCAATTGAGGAGTTAGGAGATGTCCCGTGGACCGACGATAGGCTTTCGTGTGAAGATCATCCCGAATCAACCTTGCCATGGATCTGGTTGATATATCCAATTCCTTGGACATGATCTTTTGTTTCCTAAGTGGATTTCTCCGAATTCGTTCACGCACTGCCTTTACTACCGCACTTGTACGAACGACGCGAGGGCGACCACTTCTTGACCTGTCCTTCACTCCAGACAATTCGCAGAAACGACCAATAGCCCGATAAACAAAAATTCTCGATATGCCGAGTGGTTTTAGCAACTCAAAAATTTGGTCAGCATTCTTCCCGCACTTATGCAACGCAATTACCGCGACTCGATTTTCTTTAACGCCCCACTCCATGTTAATAGATCGCAAGCTGAGACCAAACTGGCAAGTTTTCTTTACTAATCAATGCATGTGTTCCGAAAAAAAAGTTAACGGTGCAATTCCCACAAGAAGTTCCTAACGATAAGCGCTGGAAAATGTGTAACAGAACTTATGGCACGACTAGGTATATGACAAAACCAGTCATATCCTGCTTATAATCTTAATATTTTAAAATATAGATATTATCAAAGAAAGCAATTATAACACAAAATATAGTAATAATAAACAAAAACTTGCCGTTTACACTTACTATTTCGCAACTTAACTTAAACTGTAAATAACACTTCAGATACTATAGATCCACAGACCACTCACTTAAACGTATACTGATAGAATGCAATCCGTTCAACAAATGTAAGCAAACAGTAAAACATGGATTCAATAGTAAATCACATGAAAAAACAAAAGTATGCATACTATTGATCAAGGATTCAATAGTATACCGCATGAAGAAGCAATAGTATGTGTACTATAAAGCATGAATTTAAGAGTATATCATGGTATGCAATAGTATGCGTACTTTAAACAGGAATTCAATAGTATGTTTAAAAAAATAATAGTATGCGTACGATAAATCAATAAAATAAATAAAAATGTTATTGGATTTACACAGGTTATTAAAATATATGTGTAAGGAATATAATAATACTAAAGAGAAAAAATATAAATAAAATAAACTTACCTTCTGCAGTTATATTATATATTTACCTCATACAGTTTTTGAACTGAAAATTTCACTGATGGATCAACACACTACTACGTACACTGACCGTATGCAATATACAATCCTTTCACAAAAAAAAAAAAACAGTTAGGCGGACCTTTTTTTGTGCACCTACGGCTACTTGTGTACAGCAAGAACAGGTTCAGCTTTCATTTATTTTAATGGCATATCGCTCGGATTGTTTTGAAATAGAATGCGAATGTAACAGAGAAAAAATTATATTGTTTTTAAGATTGGATTTATTTAACTGTCAGTTTTGATTTGTTTTTAAAGTTTCTTATAACAGATGTAATAAGAGCAAAAAGGAAAGTTAAAATTCGGCTAAAACTAATCGCATGGAAAAGTTATTAACAAAACTTCAAAGCACTTATCTTTAAAATCATTTACGGACGATTTCAGCTAAAATGCCTGGGCTCTAATCGCGTAATTTATGAAACGATTGTCGTCGAAACGATTGAACTAAACGAGATCATTTTTAGTTTGCTTCATATAACATCATCGTCGCATCGTTCAATCGAATCGTTCATCGTCCTCGTTTTCAACAGTTTGAGCATGACTGTAAACAAACTTTGACACCCAAAGAACTGAAAAAAGGGATGGAATTTTCTTTTTTTTTTTCTTTTCTTGAATAAATTTGTTTTTTTTTTCTTCGTTGCCATGGAATTGGGTATTTTATGCAAAAATAGATAGCTAGTTAGTAGAATTTTTATTGGTTATGATTGCATTTTTTTCTGATTGCATTATAAATGCATAAATTAAAAAAAACAAATAGCTGAAATTCATTTCATATTCCCAATAAGTGCAATAACCATTTTTTTTTTTGGCAAAGAATGCATTTTTTTACAGTTCGGATAAGTGCAAGTCGCCTCCAAAGAGAATATAAGTGAGGTAGGTGGCCCAAATAAGGCCCACCTTATAGTTTTTCGTTAATAACTTGCAAACGCCTAAAAGAAAATTACTTAATTGACATAAGCATAAGCCTTAGTTTAGTTATCTATATAAAAACACAACATTTATTTGTTAAAACCCAATTTGAAATATATTTTCATAACATTTTTAAAAACCTTACCTTGGGCCTTATTATGAACACCTGTTCCGAATAAGGCCCATACATAATTTTGTTCAGTTACTTTGGTTATCCTGCTAAAATAAAAAGTCCTTTGTCATGAAACATATAAAACAGCGTAGTTTATTATTTAGATATATATTATAATATTATTTATTAATACAAAACAAAAATTAGGCACAACCTTCTTGACTAGGAAAAAAAATTAAAATAAAAAAAAAAGAATAAATTTGACTTCAACAAATTAATTTAAAATAAGGAGATTTTTATTAAGAATAACATTTAATGTTAGGATATCATCTGACAACCATTCTGCCCGCTTTATGTTCCCTAATTTGGTCGCTTTTGACATTTTATCCAAAAACAACCCAAAAAAAAAAAACAATTTTATTCTTTCATATTCCTAATAAGGCCCGTTTATATTTTCGGTGGGCCTTTTTAGGAACATGAATAACTTTTCGTTGCAAAAATTTTAACGAAAATCTACTCAAAGAATTAAAAATAATACTTAAACCATACTAAACCTTAGTTTTATATGTGGTATATTTAGTGTGAAAACTAGACTTACCCGAATTATTATTTGCAATAAAATCAGTTACAAAAAATCACTTTCTTATAAAAAAGTGCGTGCGTGCACATTCACTAACTTGTATCGACTTTAAAAAAAAACACGATTGCTTTAGACGGAAAATTTCATAGATTTTAGTGTAGACATAGGTGTCCACAAACACATTTAAAATATAAATCCTGTTGCTTGTCGGCTATGCCATTTTTTGCAGACTGGGCCTTATTAGGTTATGGGCCTTATTTGGACCACCTATGTGTTTTCCTTTAATTATTTTTCTATACTTCTCTCAGACCTAATTAAAAGTGAAAAATGCAGCAAAACCGATGAAACGATAGCAAAATAGCCATCGTTCAATCGAATCGTTTCGACGATAGTACTTGACAGTTGAATTAGTAACGTGAAGCAACAAAAAACGATGATCGTTTCAACGATAAGATTGACAATATTGAAAACTTATGGTACTATACTATTGCCGCTAATAGGGTAATACCTTCATTATTAAAGTGAATTTACTGTTACAATAAAAGTATATCTGATTAATTTAATAGTACCACTTTTGATTCTCAGCAATAGTACAAAATCATATGAAAAGTATTACGTTAATGGGAAAAACCTATTATTTTACGTACTATAAAATCAATAGTCGTAGTTTTGATTTTTTATAGTATTTTTTTCTCTGAGTGTATGCGAGAAACCAAGGCCAAATTCGATCGTAAACGAACTTGTATGCATCCAAGAAATCAGATTCAAGATAAGACTTGTTTATATGCGATGAAGCAAAAAATGTTCAAGGTAAAAAAAGTTTTGCATATAAGAGAACTAAAAAAGTTTCAAGATCCATTCCATAGGGTCATGCAGAAAAAAAATACGTCTCTTATGTAGATAAGAAAGTCATGATGTTTCCGTCCTATAAAACCAAAGTTCAATCCATGTTCAGAACAGTTTTGAAGGTTTATTATTACCCTAAGCAGTAAAGTGGACATATTGTTGCTATTTTTAGGAGAACATTACAAGTAAATTTATGTACATATACATTTGAACATACCTTAAGCGTTTAACAGTGAAAGTGGTGTGAATATTAAGAGAACAAAATGGAAACCTGCATTAAAGAGATGATTGAAAGGCAACAATCAATTTTATTTGATATGCTCATGCATAAAAAAAGTGTTGAAAACTGTGAAAAAAAACATTGAAAATTGTAAAAATGATCTAGACTTGTTGCAGAAATGTTTGAGTGATACTAAAACTACAGGTAAAAAGTACCATCTTATCACAGCAATCGGTAAATTAAAATCGTATAAAAAAATTATGTTAAAAAATGCATCTGAAGAACAACAGCATATTAATGATTCTTTGATATGGGAAGATCTACCACATACTGCGTTTGCACAAAGAATCAGTTCAGGTGTGATTACAAATTTGTATCATGCGGACCCCAAATCATTTTTGGAGGCTTGCAGAGCAGGAGTTATTGAAAAGTTAAAAGAAGTTTTGAGTGAATACATCAACATCAAAACAAATGTAGTGTTTTGTGCAGAGTTCCGGAAATATGAAGGTGAAGAGCAACAACAAGACATTAAATATCTCAACACCAAGAATATTATTGTAAGTGCAGGTAATGACTTAGAAGAAGTTTTAATAGAAAACTTAGAAAAACCATTGCTAGGAAAGTTAGAAGAATTTCAAGAGAAAAATAGTGGATAGGCACTATCATCTATAATAAATATTATTTTCAATATAAATAAATATTCACAAATTGTAGGAAGTTCATATATTAAAACACCACTAACTATATCTACCAAGAAAGCATGTGTTAATGTAAAAAATATTGACAATGCATGCTTTGCATGGGCTGTAGTATCGGCTTTGTTTCCTACAGAAAAACATGTGGATAGACCAACAAGTTATCCACATTATAAAAATGTATTAAATTTAAATAGCATAACTTTTCCAATGTCTCTAAATTTAGTACCATTATTTGAAAAAAATAACAATATTTCCATAAATATTTTTACATTACATAAAGAAAAAAACTGATAAGAAAGCTGAAATATATCCACTCAAATTATCTCAATTAACATGCAAAGAAAAAAAGCATCTTAATTTATTGTTATTAGAAGAACATTGAATCAATGTACAGTTGTAAAACAACATTTTATATGGATTAAAAAACTTTCTGCACTAGTTCAAAGTACATTAATTAAAAATAAAAGTAAGCTTCACTTCTGTAATAGATGTCTCCACTATTTTTATTCTAGTGAAAAATTAAATACTCATATAAATGATTGTGCCAATCAAAATAATTGTAAAATTAAGTTACCTAAGCCAGAAAATAAAATATTATGTTTTAAGAACTTTAAAAACAAAATTATGACTCCATTTGTAATATATGCCGACTTGGAATGTATTTTCAAAGAAGTTGATGATGGTAATAAGTATCAGGAACATATACCGTGCTCTATAGGTTACTTTATGAAAAGTTCCTTCAAATCTAGTTATACAACCTACGCATCATTTCGTGGAGAGAATTGTATAGATTGGTTTATGAATGAATTAAAAACTTTAGTGCTGTGTCTAGATTCTGACGTTTCATACATAGTGCCAATTGAGAATCTTTCCATTGAACATCAGGAGAGTTTTAATACCGCAACCACATGTTATATATGCAATCAAGAATTTTTCCCAAATGATATCAAAGTGCGAGTTCATTGTCATTTTACAGGAATATATCGAGGCCCTGCGCATAGTAACTGCAATTTAAACTATAAGGCTAATCTAACTATACCAATTATTTTTCATAACCTAAGCGGCTATGATGCCCATTTTATAATTAAAGAAATTCATAAAATTGGAGATGGTGAAGTAAATGTGCTGCCATTAAATAAAGAAAAATATATTTCATTCACTAAATTGCTCACTAAAAGAAAAATTAATTTCAGATTCATTAACTCTTTTAGGTTTTTGAATAGTAGTTAAGATTCACTTTCATCTTTATTAAATGAATTCCCAATACTTAAATCTGAATTAAGCTATTTAACGCAAGATCAAAGGCATATATTGAAGCGTAAAGGTGTTTGTCCCTATGATTATATAAATAGCTTTGAAACATTTTCTGAAGAGTCTTTACCTAAAAAAAATTTTTTTTATAATAAATTAAATAAGGAAGATATGGCATATCGCTCGGATTGTTTTGAAATAGAATGCGAATGTAACAAAGAAAAAATTATATTGTTTTTAAAATTGGATTTATTTAACTGTCAGTTTTGATTTGTTTTTTAAAGTTTCTTATAACAGATGTAATAAGAGCAAAAAGGAAAGTTAAAATTCGCCTAAAACTAATCGCATGGAAAAGTTATTAACAAAACTTTAAAGCACTTATCTTTAAAATCATTTACGGACGATTTCAGCTAAAATGCCTGGACGCGTATTTACTTGAAATTTCGTATCCAAATTTGGCTAGATAATTTATATGCTATAACGTACGATTTTTTTTTTCAAATGGCAAATGAGAAAAATGAAATTATGGCGTTAACAAAGATTTGGAAAATAATAGATTTTTTTCTAGTTTGTGCAACCCAGTGGTGGCAGTATTCTTAATTTACGTGTTTGAAAATTTTACTATTGGGAACTAAGGAGTCCTTAATTTTTTGTTACCAGAAACGAGTAGAGCTTTTTTTTACAAAATGTTTATATGGATTCTACCTTGTTTGTAAAGCTTTATTGGTAAAATTAGTGTCCTTTTTGTGATATATCAACACAAAGTAGGAAACACCTTTTCATATAGAACTGAATTTTGTGTACATTTCTTTTAAGAAAAATAAACGCTACATGTCATTAAGTTAGAAATGCAAAAACAATAAAATGGAGTATCTGCCTTGACCCCGTCATAGTATGCGTTTTCTGACTTGTAAAAATGTAGATGAGAATAAGTATGTATTAATTAATAATACGTACACACCTGTCATAATTAATGCAAATGTTTAACCTTTATGGTGTCTGCTTATATACATATAATAAATATGATTACTATATCCATATAGATTAATAACGTAATACGATGATACTGATTTACCATCAAACATTTGAAGAAATGTATAATCATATTAAAATAATAATATTGCACATGTGCAAAAGCATATTACATCAAACTATTACATTAAAAGGATAAAACGCATTATTTTTCGTACAACAATGGGTTTTAGTTCGAATACAATTAGTTCCAGTTAAGCTGAAAATCTAAAGTATTATACCATTCGAGCTATATGATCGTAGATAAATATCAATTATTATACTATTGCCGCTAAAGTTAATTTACTGTTACATTAAAACTACACCTATTTAATTTAATAGTATAATTTTTGATCCTTAACAATAGTACAAAATCATATAAAAACTATTTTATGAAAAGGATAAGACGCATTATTTTTCGTACCACAATGGGTTCCACTATTGCCTCAATAGTTCGAATACAATTAGTTCCAGTTAAGCTGGGCTCTAATCGCGTAATTTATGGAAACGATTGTCGTCGAAACGATTAAACAAAACGACATCGTTTTTAGTTTGCTTCATATAACATCGTCGTCGCATCGTTCAATCGAATCGTTCATCGTTCTCGTTTTCAACAGTTTGAACATGACTGTAAATAAACTTTGAAACCTAAAAAATTTAAAAATGTATGGAAATTGTTTTCTTTTTTCTTTTATTGAATAAATTTGTTTATTTTTCTTCGTTGTCATGGAATTGGGTATTTTATGCAAAAATAGATAGCTAGGTAGTAGAATTATTATTGGTAAGGGGCGAATTGTAAAAAGAAATCAATGAATGCAATTTTATGATTGCATTATTTTGTGATTGCATTAAAAATGCATAAATTAAAAAGCAAATAGATAAAATTCATTTGATATTCCCAATAAGTTCAATTACCATTTTTTTTTGGCAAAGAATGCATTTTTTTACAGTTCGGATAAGTGCAAGTCGCCTCCAAAGAGAATATAAGTGAGGTAGGTGGCCCAAATAAGGCCCACCTTATAGTTTTTCGTTAATAACTTGCAAACGCCTAAAAGAAAATTACTTAATTGACATAAGCATAAGCCTTAGTTTAGTTATCTATATAAAAACACAACATTTATTTGTTAAAACCCAATTTGAAATATATTTTCATAACATTTCTAAAAACCTTACCTTGGGCCTTATTATGAACACCTGTTCCGAATAAGGCCCATACATAATTTTGTTCAGTTACTTTGGTTATCCTGCTAAAATAAAAAGTCCTTTGTCATGAAACATATAAAACAGCGTAGTTTATTATTTAGATATATATTATAATATTATTTATTAATACAAAACAAAAATTAGGCACAACCTTCTTGACTAGGAAAAAAAATTAAAATAAAAAAAAAAGAATAAATTTGACTTCAACAAATTAATTTAAAATAAGGAGATTTTTATTAAGAATAACATTTAATGTTAGGATATCATCTGACAACCATTCTGCCCGCTTTATGTTCCCTAATTTGGTCGCTTTTGACATTTTATCCAAAAACAACCCAAAAAAAAAACAATTTTATTCTTTCATATTCCTAATAAGGCCCGTTTATATTTTCGGTGGGCCTTTTTAGGAACATGAATAACTTTTCGTTGCAAAAATTTTAACGAAAATCTACTCAAAGAATTAAAAATAATACTTAAACCATACTAAACCTTAGTTTTATATGTGGTATATTTAGTGTGAAAACTAGACTTACCCGAATTATTATTTGCAATAAAATCAGTTACAAAAAATCACTTTCTTATAAAAAAGTGCGTGCGTGCACATTCACTAACTTGTATCGACTTTAAAAAAAAACACGATTGCGTTAGACGGAAAATTTCATAGATTTTAGTGTAGACATAGGTGTCCACAAACACATTTAAAATATAAATCCTGTTGCTTGTCGGCTATGCCATTTTTTGCAGACTGGGCCTTATTAGGTTATGGGCCTTATTTGGACCACCTATGTGTTTTCCTTTAATTATTTTTCTATACTTCTCTCAGACCTAATTAAAAGTGAAAAATGCAGCAAAACCGATGAAACGATAGCAAAATAGCCATCGTTCAATCGAATCGTTTCGACGATAGTACTTGACAGTTGAATTAGTAACGTGAAGCAACAAAAAACGATGATCGTTTCAACGATAAGATTGACAATATTGAAAACTTATGGTACTATACTATTGCCGCTAATAGGGTAATACCTTCATTATTAAAGTGAATTTACTGTTACAATAAAAGTATATCTGATTAATTTAATAGTACCACTTTTGATTCTCAGCAATAGTACAAAATCATATGAAAAGTATTACGTTAATGGGAAAAACCTATTATTTTACGTACTATAAAATCAATAGTCGTAGTTTTGATTTTTTATAGTATTTTTTTCTCTGAGTGTATGCGAGAAACCAAGGCCAAATTCGATCGTAAACGAACTTGTATGCATCCAAGAAATCAGATTCAAGATAAGACTTGTTTATATGCGATGAAGCAAAAAATGTTCAAGGTAAAAAAAGTTTTGCATATAAGAGAACTAAAAAAGTTTCAAGATCCATTCCATAGGGTCATGCAGAAAAAAAATACGTCTCTTATGTAGATAAGAAAGTCATGATGTTTCCGTCCTATAAAACCAAAGTTCAATCCATGTTCAGAACAGTTTTGAAGGTTTATTATTACCCTAAGCAGTAAAGTGGACATATTGTTGCTATTTTTAGGAGAACATTACAAGTAAATTTATGTACATATACATTTGAACATACCTTAAGCGTTTAACAGTGAAAGTGGTGTGAATATTAAGAGAACAAAATGGAAACCTGCATTAAAGAGATGATTGAAAGGCAACAATCAATTTTATTTGATATGCTCATGCATAAAAAAAGTGTTGAAAACTGTGAAAAAAACATTGAAAATTGTAAAAATTATCTAGACTTGTTGCAGAAATGTTTGAGTGATACTAAAACTACAGGTAAAAAGTACCATCTTATCACAGCAATCGGTAAATTAAAATCGTATAAAAAAATTATGTTAAAAAATGCATCTGAAGAACAACAGCATATTAATGATTCTTTGATATGGGAAGATCTACCACATACTGCGTTTGCACAAAGAATCAGTTCAGGTGTGATTACAAATTTGTATCATACGGACCCCAAATCATTTTTGGAGGCTTGCAGAGCAGGAGTTATTGAAAAGTTAAAAGAAGTTTTGAGTGAATACATCAACATCAAAACAAATGTAGTGTTTTGTGCAGAGTTCCGGAAATATGAAGGTGAAGAGCAACAACAAGACATTAAATATCTCAACACCAAGAATATTATTGTAAGTGCAGGTAATGACTTAGAAGAAGTTTTAATAGAAAACTTAGAAAAACCATTGCTAGGAAAGTTAGAAGAATTTCAAGAGAAAAATAGTGGATAGGCACTATCATCTATAATAAATATTATTTTCAATATAAATAAATATTCACAAATTGTAGGAAGTTCATATATTAAAACACCACTAACTATATCTACCAAGAAAGCATGTGTTAATGTAAAAAATATTGACAATGCATGCTTTGCATGGGCTGTAGTATCGGCTTTGTTTCCTACAGAAAAACATGTGGATAGACCAACAAGTTATCCACATTATAAAAATGTATTAAATTTAAATAGCATAACTTTTCCAATGTCTCTAAATTTAGTACCATTATTTGAAAAAAATAACAATATTTCCATAAATATTTTTACATTACATAAAGAAAAAAACTGATAAGAAAGCTGAAATATATCCACTCAAATTATCTCAATTAACATGCAAAGAAAAAAAGCATCTTAATTTATTGTTATTAGAAGAACATTGAATCAATGTACAGTTGTAAAACAACATTTTATATGGATTAAAAAACTTTCTGCACTAGTTCAAAGTACATTAATTAAAAATAAAAGTAAGCTTCACTTCTGTAATAGATGTCTCCACTATTTTTATTCTAGTGAAAAATTAAATACTCATATAAATGATTGTGCCAATCAAAATAATTGTAAAATTAAGTTACCTAAGCCAGAAAATAAAATATTATGTTTTAAGAACTTTAAAAACAAAATTATGACTCCATTTGTAATATATGCCGACTTGGAATGTATTTTCAAAGAAGTTGATGATGGTAATAAGTATCAGGAACATATACCGTGCTCTATAGGTTACTTTATGAAAAGTTCCTTCAAATCTAGTTATACAACCTACGCATCATTTCGTGGAGAGAATTGTATAGATTGGTTTATGAATGAATTAAAAACTTTAGTGCTGTGTCTAGATTCTGACGTTTCATACATAGTGCCAATTGAGAATCTTTCCATTGAACATCAGGAGAGTTTTAATACCGCAACCACATGTTATATATGCAATCAAGAATTTTTCCCAAATGATATCAAAGTGCGAGTTCATTGTCATTTTACAGGAATATATCGAGGCCCTGCGCATAGTAACTGCATTTCATTCACTAAATTGCTCACTAAAAGAAAAATTAATTTCAGATTCATTGACTCTTTTAGGTTTTTGAATAGTAGTTAAGATTCACTTTCATCTTTATTAAATGAATTCCCAATACTTAAATCTGAATTAAGCTATTTAACGCAAGATCAAAGGGATATATTGAAGCGTAAAGGTGTTTGTCCCTATGATTATATAAATAGCTTTGAAACATTTTCTGAAGAGTCTTTACCTAAAAAAATTTTTTTTTATAATAAATTAAATAAGGAAGATATAAGCAGTAAAGATTATTTACATGCTCAAAATGTATGGCATAATTTAAACCTAAGAAATTTAGGTGAATATTCCGATGTATATTTAAAGACAGATGTTCTTTTATTAGCTGATGTTTTTGAACAATTTCGTTCTAATTCTGTTAAAACACATAAATTGGATCCCGCTCATTATTATTCTCTCCCAGGTTATACTTGGGATGCAATGCTTTTCTATACAAGTGTAAAACTAGAACTTCTTGATGATATAGACATGATTATGTTTATTGAAATGAACAATGAGTACTTAGATAGTTTTGATGTTAGTAAACCAAACACATTTTTAATGTATTGGGATATAAATAACCAATATGGTTATGCAATGAATCAGTTATTACCAACAGGAAATTTCAATTGGGTTGATAACGTTCACGAATTCACAGTAGAAAAAATTTGTTCTCTCTTAGATAGTTCTCATAAAGGTAACATTTTTGAGGTTGACTTAAGTTATCCCATAGAGTTGCATGATTTGCATTGCGATATACCATTTTGTCCAGAACTTATCTATCCTCCTAAATCTAAACAAAAAAAAATATTAGCAACCTTATCAGATAAAAATAGATATGTGATTCATTATAGAAATTTACGTCAAGCTTTATTGCATGGTCTCAAATTAAATAAAGTACATAGAGTTCTCGAATTTGATCAATCTGTGCCCATGTTCTGTAATTATCACATCGATATATTTATCACAAAAACAATATGAATTGAAAGAAAATGTTCCTGAGCTTAATAAATAAATTTTCGCATCGATACTTTTCAAGCATTTTCTTTCAATTCATATCGTTTTTGTGATAAATATAACGATGTGATAATTACAGAACATGGGCACTGCATGGCTTAAACCATACATTGATTTAAATACACAATTAAGAACTCTAGCTACAAACAAACTTGACATTGAACGTTATAAGTTGTATAATAATGCAGTTTTCGGAAAATGTATGGAAAATGTTAGAAAATATAGCAATGTGAGATTAGTTTCAAAATGGATGGGCAGGCATGGGGCCAAAGCATTGATTGCATCACCTTTTTTTTAAAATAGCACTGTCTTTAATGAAAATCTGGTGGCAATTGAACTTCAAAAAGCCGAAGTTTACTTCAACAAACCCATATATGTAGGATTATGTATTCTAGATATTGCAAAAACTTTAATATATGAATATCACTACACAACCTTCATATAGCCGACTCCCCGGAGTGCCGGCTATGTCTTGAAGAAGACGAAAAAGCTGAGCACATCATGTGTGAATGTCCGGCTCTATCTAGAATCAGAAGGAAATTCTTCTTTCGGGAAATATCAAGTCCAGAAGAATTGAAGAAGTCCTCTGCTGAAAACATTACCAGCTATATTAGGGAGGTAGAGACACTGCTAACCTAGATATCATTTTCTGTCATTCTCGGCACAATAGACCTTCTTGGTCGACGTGCCTATTTTTCGCCTTGGCGAGACAGAAGTTTAAAAAAAAAAAAAATTATTATATGAAAATAAAATTTGGCGGTAATTGCACAGCTATGTACACTGATACAGATAGCTTAATTTATGAAATTTCTGGCAGTAATATATATGATATGATTAAAAGTGATTGCAATATTCGTTTCGATGCCAGTGACTATCCACAAAGTAATATTTGGGGAATACCTACCTCAAGTAAATAAAAAAGTAATAGGTTTAATGAAAGATGAAATGAATGGGCATATTATCTTGCATTTTGTAGGATTAAGATCAAAAATTTATTCAATAAAGGTAGAAAATAAATAAACCGTAAAAAAAATTAAAGGTGTAAAGAAAAATGTTGTCAAAAAAAGAATTTTTTTTTAATATCTTTTTAGATTGTTTAGTTAATAACAATAATAAAACCGTTGAGCAAAATTTAATAAGTTCGCAAAAACATATAGTAAGTAGCATTACCCAAAAAAACATTGAAGAGAATAGATATTATTCTGTTGTAAAACTTAAAAAAAATAAACACACGGTTTGGTGTGAGAATTGTGGTTGAATTTCCAAAAACCCAAATATTTTTGCCAAGTCATATGAGCAACATTTTTAATGAGACAAAAGACAGAGATTGAGGTGATAAACAAAAACACCGAATGTCTTTATTTAATGGTAAAGAATACAAAATATTTGTTTACTAATCAAACAATAAACTCACAGAAGAATATGGCGCAGTACCAATAAAAATAAATTCTTTTATTCCATATCTTTTGTCGATTAATTATTTTCTTGAATACAGCTTTGCAGTTGTTTTGAGCTACTATTTCCACGAAGGATTTGTTCTCTTTAATTCGCTGTTATAATTGAATAATTGTCTGACGATAAAGTAAAATTTTCTTGTATTGTTTATTTATTTTTTTTCAGATACAAATTTATTTACTAACCCCCTTATTAATAAACGCTGCGTAAAAGTTATCAACTCGTTATTCAGAAGTTACGTCAAATTTTTGTATGCTATCTGATGTCTACTAGCTAACTAACTTGTGCACATTTGTTTATTAATACGGGGGTAAATATACATTTTGCAAGGCGCAGCACTTGCTATGAAGTGAACATTTGATTTCATGAGGATAGAGAAGTTCTAAATCGTTCAGATTTGGGCAACCGATTTCTTCAACATTTACAACTTGAACATTTTCATTTTGCAGTAATTCGTTTATCCACTGAGTTTTTCCTACCCCTTTAACATAAACAGCAGCATTTTTAATTTTTTGTCGAAGGTATTTTACAACTTCACGAAATTCTGTAAACCCTATATCCCAAACAAGACCATGGTGATTGTGGAAAAGCCAATTAGCTTGTCTCTTTAGCGATGGTGACGGTTGATTAGAGTTGAAAAAAGGCTTTAAGATAAAGTGATGATAGTGGTCATTATGCAGTACAGCTATTTCTTTTGCAATAAGATTATTATTAGGTCCTTTGAAACCTTGAACATCAATAGTAAAATACATGTTGCCTTGCGCATGTGCTTTCATATGTATGTTTTGACAATAAAGAGTAATACTCAACTGAGAATATTAAATTTCTCGATAATGCAGAAAAATTAAAAATATCATGCTGATTAATTTCCTTTACCACAAATTTCTTTTTTACACCCACTGTTCGGACAAATTGATACCAATCACGGGGGTGCTCTATTTGTACTATTGTCCATTTCTTCTTTTTTTCTATTAAAGCATGATCAACGTCACACTCCATATGGGTGTGACCTGGGACCAGAAATTTGTGATCAATAATCTCTACAGCGTTTTGGTTTTCCAGTTGTAAAAGTGTTCCGAGCATGGTGGCAACAAATGTGTTTTTATTTTGCCCTGGGCAACAGTCGCTGTACAGAATGACGTGTTTAGCGTCAGTTGCGAAGTTTTGAAGGTGTTTAAAAAGGCAGGAGGCTATCTCATTGCCACCCCTATTACCTATAGCTTCATGCCACATATAACATGTGGGTTGACCGGTCTTGCACTCATGAACTGTAAGGTTAAAAGTCCAAAGTGGTAGTTTGTAAAAAGAAACTGACGAACGTAAAAATGGAGTTGGCAGACACTGTTGCAAATCGAAGGTTAGAACTTTTATTAATGGGTCAACCTCGGCCTTTGATTTATCTGAGGCTTTTGGTTGATAAGCGCGCTCAGCTTCAAAGTGATGTTCAGCCTGTTCCTTTTTTAGAACACTGCGTTCCTCCTCTCCAGCCATGTCAATCTTCATTTTTAAAGTATCACATTTGTGACAATTGTCTAACTTCGGTTTTTTAAATTTTAAATTGAGAGTATTAAAAATTTTAGAAAATTTGGAAAGAGAAATGGTTGAACCAAACTTTTCGCAAAATAGTCGATATAATTCGGCAATTGACAGGTCGCCTGACAAGTATCTTTTCGACGTATCCCGTCGTGTATAGTGAGATTCATACGATGGGAAGCTGTTTATAAAATTTTTAATATGTCCCTCCTTTTCAGCAGACATTTTTTTGGGGCCAGGGTGCTTTCCTCGCATATCACCATTCGTAAAAGGGCCTGTGCTTTCCAACTTTTTCTTAACAATTGTTTTAATAAATTGCTCGGATTCACAAAGAGTAAACCTAAAGCATTTTTGGCATACTCGTACTCTTTCGCCATTTATGTCCAACGAGTATGAATTTGTGTGCTTCCTATTTCTAGGATTAGTAAGACTCTTTGTTTTTCTTTCAGTTTTTGTGTCTTCTATCGTAATCAGTCCAGAAGCAAACGCCTGCCGAAGTTCATAAGAACCAAGCTTCCAATATTGCTCAAAAATTAACTTCTGTTTGTCAAATGGTAGTTTTTCCTTGCATTTGTTTCTGCAGTTCTCTAATGGGCATATAGTTCGATCTGCCACAACTTTTCCAGCTGTTGATACATAGCTTTTTCCAGAATTCCTTTTTTCCTTTCGCATCTTTTTTGTCTGATGTGCGTTAGGCTCGACAGCTTCATGATCTGCAGATACAGGTTCACAATCTCCAACCAAATTTTGCTCGATCTGTCTGCCAGCGATTTTCATTTCTAAAGAAATATTCGATATATCACTTACGTTTTCTGAATCAGATGGCACGAAATCTGGATCACAAACTTAGTCATCGTCGTCAAAGTCCCCAAACGTTCCCGTTTCCATTTCTTGAAAGTGATCACCATTGTCTACGCATTCATGAGGTGTATTTTCTGTTCCCGATTCTTTCCGTAAATTTAGTTTCTCCAAAATATTAGGCCCTATATTTTAATTAAAAAAAAATCATTCAGGTACTATTTTCTTGTTTCAGTTTTAAAATACTAGTCTTACCCTTTACTGAATAATTTTTGGTATTTTCATGATTTCTAGACCGCTCTTGATTTGAATTAATGTCAAGGCATGGAACTTGTTTTGTTAGTGCCATAGAAAGCATTTTTCTTGCACGATCCATATTTCAAACGTTTCCCGAACTATGTATGCAAATTAAGCAAAACATTTAAAAGGACTATTTTTTAAATAATAAAAACTTAACATACCGGTAATATTAGAAAACAAAACAAGTTAAAGTGTTATCATCGGCCTGGCCGATGCTTTGATACCCTCCACTGCATACAAGTCATGCAAAATTGGTTTTGTGAGGGAGGTACCAGAACTACTTGACCGACATAGCTCATTTTCAATACCAACCTGACGCCGATAAAAAGAAGTCCTTTCACCAAATTTCGTTCACCTACGTCAATTACTTTGAGCGCTATCGTGCTTTCAACAGACAGAAAGACAAATGGGTCCAATATTGGTTTTGTATGGGAGGTACCAGAACTACTTGACCGACATAACCCATTTTGAATACCAACCTGACGCTTATAAAAATAAGTGCTCTCACCAAATTTCATTCACCTACGTCAATCACTTTGGGCGCTATCGTGCTTTCAACAGATAGAGAGACATGTGGGCCCAAAATTGGTTTTGCATGGGAGGTACCAGAACTACATGACCGACATAGCCCATTTTGAATACCAACCTGACGCTTATAAAAATAAGTGCTCTCACCAAATTTCATTCACCTACGTCAATCACTTTGGGCGCTATCGTGCTTTCAACAAACAGAAAGGCAAATGGGTCCAATATTGGTTTTGTATGGGAGGTACCAGAACTACTTGACCGACATAGCCCATTTTCAATACCAACCTGACGCCGATAAAAAGAAGTCCTTTCACCAAATTTCGCTCACTTACGTCAATTACTTTGGGCGCTATCGTGCTTTCAACAGACAGACAGACAGACAGACAGACAGACAGACAGACAGACAGACGGACATGGCTAAATCGATTCAGAATGTGATCCTTATTCAGAATATATATACTTTATGAGGTCTCCGGTGACTCTTTCTTTGCGTTACAAATGTATTGGCAAAGTGAATATACCTTCCTCTGGAGGGTATAAAAAAAAGGACTTGCGATCACTGTTGTTGTTTAAATAAAACTATCTGTGAAACAATGTAGAACAATACTAACTCTATACAAAATGTAATTAAAAAAAAAACACTTAATCACCTTACAGCACTTCTTAACCACTCAAGTCAATGTTTCGAACTGATGTGCACCCAATAAAACTATCTTATGTTGACATAAGTTACGGTTATTTAAAAATAGCTTTTCAGAAGAAAATCTTATGTAGACATAAGTGGTTATGATTAACTTTAATTTTTCAATTTATATTTTCTTAGTTTTGACAGAAGAACTTATGTTAACATAAGTGTCCGTAAAATTCGAACAACATTTTAACAGAACATCTTAAGTCAATATATGTTTTTTTGAAAAATTGAACCAGAACTAACAAATTTGAAACTTTGCATGACTTACTTCGACATAAGAGTTTCTGTTAAAATTTAAAATTTGAGCTATTAAGACTTACGAAATTTGCTTGACATAGGCTACTCTGTCGAAAGCATAGCATGCTGTTTAGACATAAGCGGTTAGGAATATTTTTATATTTCTGTAACGAAAAATGCTTTTTAAATGGGGGTAAGAGAGAAAAGTATATCTCAAACTGTTAAATACAACCAATCGAAAAACTGAAAAATCGCTTATGTCGACATAAGCTACTCTGTCTTATTGCCACAGATATGACAATAAAAAAAGGAAATGTCACCACACTTGTGTCTTTCAGAATCAAAAACGATGTATTCCACTTTTTGAACAAATCGAGTTGGCAATGCATATTAATTCTCCCTCTTGAAATCTATCTATTTCTGTTTTCGTTTGTTTCCAAAGCCAACTTATTCCAGAGAAATTTTGATTTGAAGTTGTGGGTTAGAATCAAAACCGATGTATTCCTCATATAATTTTGAAACGAAACGAATCCATTCCTAGTTAAAATCAAAATAACACTATTCCAATACTAAATTACGTTTTTTTTTACTTTAATAATCAAAACTAGTGTATTCCAGAAAAGGCGAGAAAATCCGCAAAATCTGTCAAACTTTTTAATGGCTTAACAGTATGTATTTGTAGTTCATTTATTTATGAGTATGTGTTAAGCGATGACTTGAAAAAATAAAAACATAACTAAAAGAGCTTAAAAAAATTATTTCATTTTCATGAACCGATCTATTCCAAGTAGAAAATTTCAAAACACATGTATTCCAAAACATTAATTTTCAAAACAACTTTATTCCAAAATGCATTGATAAATATTTCGAAGACCTTTTCAGGTTTCACAATAAACTGCATTTAGTTAAGTTTGAAAACCTATGATAAGATATAAAAATGAAAAAGTTCTTATTATTTTGAAGGCAATGTTCCATAGAAACGTTTTTTTCGAATATCTCAAAACTAGTAAAAGTGGAATATGTTGCTTTTGATTCTAATAGACACACTTCTTTTGATTGGGAATCCAATTAGGGTTTCAATCCAACATCCGTATTATCCGATGCAATAAAAGCAGAACACAGTCTGGGAAAATAACGAAAAACAAAAGTAAAAAGAACAAACAAAATAGAACACAAACTTCCCGATAAACACTCGAGCACAACACAGATAGTGCGCATATACACATATATGATGTTGTAGCACAAACAGAATTAGTATTTTTGGATCGATTTAAGATTTTATTAACGAGTAATTATGATTATTTAATTGAAAGACGACAAGAAAAGGCCCCACGTTCGGTCTTCAATTTATTACTCTTCTCCGGGTATAAGAAAACGATTTTACTTTTGCCGCCGCTGCGCCGATGGGTTGAAAGTCGCTAATGAGTATGGGTCAAGGTATATAAAACTACATGGTATGATACTGCGCATGTCGTCTTGCATCTCTCTCTTACACTGTTACGTCACTTGACGACAACACATTTGACTTTTCGGCGAAACTTTTTGTTAAAGCGTGGTGTTTTCTATTTGAGCTCGAAAAATAATTGTTAAATTACAAAGAAAAGTAAATATTAGTGTTTTTTTTAAATGGTGCAATGTGCAGTGTTTGGTTGCAACAGCAACAATAACAAAGGTTTAATTCGAAATAAGACAGTTTCAATTGAAAAACTTAAATTCTTCCGTTTTCCAAAAGATGCAATCCTCGAAAAAAAGTGGATACACAAGTGCGGTCGTAAAGACAAATTTATTGTAAAAAATGCATACATTTGCTCAAAGCATTTCTTAGTTCAAGATTACGTTCGAAATTTACGACATGAATTGCTAAACTATTCCCCAAAGAATAGCAAAAAGTTAAAACCAGATGCAGTGCCATCACAGAATATTCTATTTTCTGAAGTCTGCAATACTGATCGTACAGAAAGTTCGCGAATCAGAACAGACTTTGTGTGAAATATTGTAAGTTTCCTTTTTACAGATGTTGTCAGTTAACAATAATAAACAAAACATTATTCCATCACAAGGCAATTTCAAAACTACGCTGAAGAAAAGGAAAAAGGACCTGACAAAATAGAAATTGTTGCAGATAATTTGTCGCCAACTTCGGAAATCGTTCTAGCACTCAGAGTTGACAAAGCAACAGGTACTGAAGACCTTCATGAAAGGTGAGTACCTTCCCATTATTTGATGCAAAGCATTGCTAAATAAATGACCGCATCTACCCAAATCCCAACAAATCTGAAACGAAAATAGCACATCCACTCGTCGCTATACCTCAATCTTGCGAACGTTTTTAAAAAAAGGACAAAACATGACCTCTTAAGTTTCACGTGTACATAAGTATAATAATGAAAAAGTAAATGCAATTGTGGTCCACGATTACAATAAGTCCAAGAAGTATAACTTGTCGCAAAGTCCTTGCGAGAAGAATTTACAAAAAAGATTTATTCATTCGTTATGAATTCTTATCATTTAAATACTGCCTGAAAAGAATTTAGCGACAAGAAAAACTTTGCTGTCATTTTTGCTAAAAAGTGGGCTCCAAGCCTTTTACACTTTGTCTTACATTAGTCTGTGTTATACAAATTCGTTTCTGTTTTCCTATAATCTAAAAGAAAATTTAAAAAAAATGGCTTTAAATATTATCTTTGCAGTATAATTTCCAAAGAACAAGAATAAATACAAAAATTATTAAAAGAAAACTTTTTATTACAAAATGAACACGATGCCTTATATAAAATTTTTACGATTGGGCAAAGAAAAAAAATGCAGAGGGCAAAAAGAGTTAAATGGAATGTCGACGACGTATCCCAAGCCATTGCCATTTACGCAAGTGGACCTAAAGCTTACAGGCTTTTATTAAAAAAGAAGTATCCGCTTCCAGCAGTATCCACATTAAGATCTTGGGCTACAAAAATTGACATTCGGCCAGGCCTTCTCAATGTAGTTTTCAATCTTATGAATAACGCTGATCTGTCAACATACCAAAAAGTGTGTGTTTTAATGGCAGATGAAATGAAAATACAGAGGTCGTATGAATACGATCAGAAAACCGATACATTGCTGGCTCCATCTAATTACGTACAAGTTATAATGGCTAGAGGCCTTTTCGAAAATTGGAAACAGCCGGTCTATTACAACTACGATGCCCAATTATCTGTCTTAATTTTTGAAAAAATTATAAAAAAAACTGCGAGCCGCTTAAAGAGCTGTTGTTGAAGCAGGCGGCATCTGACTTAAAAATATCGAGTCGTCTTACATCGACTCACTTAACTGTTAAGTCCGCAAAAAGACAGAAAGTAAAATTTGCTACCCAACTATTTTCACACACGATTTCAAAGGCCTTAATTAGAATGGGAGAGTTGGGAATTGCAAAATCAGACAATTGGCTAGAATTGGCGACATTGCTAAAACAGGTAAGAATTTTGTATCGCGTTTGTATAATAAAAATGTAGTGCATCATAACTATTGTATACATATTTATAGGTAAATGATTGGTTCGATATTTTTAATTCAAGAGTGCCACGTATTGACTCACGACAGAAAATGGCAGCATATGGTTTGGAAATGCAAGAACAAGATGCTATATTAACCAATATGGAAAGTGCAACTAGGAGAATGCGCATTGGAACCAAATCATCACTCTTGCCATTTCAAAGAGGCATATTGAACAACATCAGCGCATTGAAAATGATATTCGCGGATTTAAAAGAAAAGTATAAAATCAAGTACTTGCTTACATATCGTTTGAATCAAGATCCATTAGAAATGTTTTTTGGTGTTATGAGAGCTAAAGGAGGTCTTTATGATCATCCAACTGCCTTACAGTTCAAGTACCGTCTGAGAAGCTTTTTGTTGGGTCGCAACGAGTGCATTTTGTCGCAATCAGCCAATGTTGAATGTGACAGCAGCTATGAGAAAAAAATGGATGGTTCACTAGCGGACTGCGTTAATGAAGAAGATGAAGAAGATGGGCTTTTTATACCGGAATCTGAAGATTGTCCCGGTAGTGTCATAACTTCCACATTGCTCTCAGATTTCACTGAGGAAAACCACAACACAAGTATCCCAGATGCTGCTCAAGATATGGAGGAACTTCAGTATGATGCACTTGAGCATGTAGCTGGATACATTATTTATAGACTTAAACTGAAAATGCCAGAAATAATGCAAAAATATTCGGATGCTAACAGTACTAGTTCATTTTGCTGGACGAACTTAGTTTCGGAAGGAGGGCTTCAGCAACCAAACCAGGAATTCGTACAAAAACTAGAATCTCTTGATAATATATTCAATACATTCAATTCTACCTCACTTAAATGTTGCTCTAATTACATCAATCAGTTAATGTTGCTTTCTGAAAATTGTTCCTTGGAAAAAGAAATAAAGAAACTGTTTTTCCGATGTAAAATGTTTTTCAAAATTTAAATTTTAAATTCACAAATACACGAAAATGTAAACACGAATAAACGAAAAATAAACAAGATAATAAAATGAAACTAATATCATATTTTATTTAACTCCTTTGTTTTCCAATAGGTTCTAGCAGATGCCATTTCGGCTAGCCGTCGTCTTGCCCGTTGATTAGAAAATTTCAAATGAAGATGGTTTCCATGGACCACTTCTGAGGAGTTCTGTCATCTTTGCTGCTGTTGCCCCTGCTGGCCATTCTCATGCGCATCAAAAAGCTGACCAGTCATTTTCTGGCAATGCTATGTATCTCCACCTTTAGGGATACAAAAATATCGAATTGTATATTAGATACAAAAAAAATTGATTTTATTACCTTTCATTGATTTTAGTGAACATTTTGCAGTTTTTCTTGCCGATTCTGGGTCGACCAAGATTTTCTTTAATCTCTTTGACTGATTTCAGCATTCTTGTCCTGTGGATGACCAGTTCGACGCATCTTGTCTTCTTTAACACTGGCGCAAACGATGAAGCGAGTTGCTTTTAATCTTTTCATTGAAGTGCAGAAAATAGTTTCACCGGCGAAAACAGTTTTTGAACGACCTGAGTTTTAATTCACATTGAATTAATGATCCTTAAGCAATTTATTAATTTGTACTACACTTGTATTACACTTGAAAACAGCACACAAAAACTTTTATTATTAAAAATAAAACTTTCAAACAGAAAACTACCCGTATACGAATACATTTTCAGAGAAACGTCAAAATAGTTGTCGTCATGTGACGTAGATGGGCAGAACAAGCGAAAAATGAATCGCGGAATATCATACCTTGTAGTTCTATATACCTTGAGTATGGGTAGGGAAATGTCAAATCGTCTATGCAATTTGCCGGTGGTATGTATATGGTGGGGAAAAGTGCAACAGGTAGCCGGTTGAATGCTACCGCCTCGGTCGCTCAGCTGGGGTGGGTTCAGGGCTTTAACAGCTAAATTTAAATTATGGGGAATAAAAATGTAATGGGTACTTAACCTTTCCTTGAGATGATGAATATAATCGTTGATTCGATTACAGTGGGCGCCACACAATCTTTTTGGAAGGAATTGTGAAACCTTACCGAAAAATTTCCCGATGATGGATTTGCGAAACGAACTTGAAGAATTGAAAAAATAAATAAGAAGAATGGATTTTCACTTCGTTATAAAACTCCGTGAGGAGAAAAGGCGTTTTATTTAGCTAATTGGTTGGGTGGTGAAACAGAAAAATGGCCGCCGATGAAATGGCCCACTATCGCTACTTCCCGAATTTCTTACGGTTGTAGGAACGGGTCGCGTGTCCCGCTTTTCAGGGATTTTTAACGGAACGAAAGCCAACGTAGTGATGTTTATATGATAATTATGTTTCCTAACTAACACGGATCTATATGCTATAAAATATTATCTAACAAGTGCACACAAAAACACTGTACTTATCTGGCTTCCTTTGTCCCCAAAACCTGTCCTGGTAGGTAACTTTCTGTCTGTCCTGCCGCTTGTATTTTCCTCGCCAGCTCTTCTCCTTCCTTTCACCCTTTTTTTTATCACTTCCTAACACTTCAATTCTGCTATTCAACTAATAGCACTTGTAACAATTAAATTCGGCTATTCAACTAATATCACTTCTAACAATTGAAAAATGCGGCTATTCAACTAATAGCGTTTTACAAAAATTATTTTTCGAATTCTTTACGGTTTGTAGCCGAGCTGTCTCTTGCCGATCTCGTAGTTAACCAAAAAGTGAACTCCTTGCTTAACTTCTCTTTTGTTTTTACCTCATACATACGTATTCTTTCATTCAGCAAAACGGGACTATATTATTGTCCGCGACTGCAACACTCCGTTTCTTTTGGCGGAGGTTCGTGCGGACTCCCGTTCTTGCTCTCAATCATACTGTTTACGTTCTTTGGCGAATTCGCCCGAGAATTAGGAATATTTCCCAATCTCAAGCTTTTCACTGAACGCATTCACTCATACTTTTCACACACTGCATTTAGTACATGAAACATTCTGCTTTACATTTTATATCCAAAATGTTAAAGACTTTAGCCAATTTACAGCTCGAGTAAAAATCGTGATAGAAACCGTTCGCGACATTATTCCCCCTAGCGGTCATATCTTTTAACCCTATACCAAAAGCGAAAGGATTTTCCTTTAGCAGGCGAGCCATTGGAACATACAATGCTTGGGGATCATGAGACCCTGTTCCTATGTATGGAAAGCAGAATCTTGGGGACAGAGGTTGCTGATCGATACCTATTTCGTACTTTTGTTTCGTTCCCTATGCTATACGTGGGCATCCGCGCAGATTTTGGAGTTGGGGATGAGCCTATAGTGTGTCATTTCTTACACATAACTTCTTTTATGTTGGGGCCCTTAGCCACTGCTGAACTGTTTCCGCTGACGTTGGGGTGGACATTTTGTATTTTCTGTTGTATTTCGTATTTTGAGGGTGACTATGTTGTGATGTATATGATTCGTTCGTGACATTGTCTTCAATGTTATGTTTTCGTCGGCGAAGATGTACTAGTGTGTTTTAAGTATTTGCGTTTCTCGTTGGCCAGTTAAGTATTCTCTAATCGATTTCGTTGTTTTGTCCACCCGTGATGTTTCTGTTGGTTTTGAGAAGAGAGGGTCTCTTTCTCTTCCTCTCTTAGGACCGTCCGTCCCTGCCCATCCAATTGGGCTGTTGGGGTACCTGCTTTTGCTATCCTCCCGAGGGTCATGGCGAGCAAGATCGTTGGATATTAAGTATACCCAACAAGATCTGCTATGCCCCTTCCTCAAGAGAATAGCGGGAAGACGGGAAGGTAAAAAAAAGGAATGGGTCGGATGGTGGAAAGGTGGGAGACGACCACATATTTTGTTGGCGCGTTTTGAACGCAACAATAGTTCCTCTCTCAAGATCAATTATTTTTATGATATTTGTTAGGACATCCATACCCAGGAGTAATGTATAATTTTTGTTTTCTGAACTCTGGGCATAAGCTTTAATGAAGGTGTTACTGTTATAACCGAATTCTTTTGGTATAGGAAATTTAATTATTGTAGTATTCTTGGTTACACTACTATTAATAGTCCTAATCTCTACCTGCCGTGTATCTATGATTTGATCTGGTGTCATATCAAGTTTGTTAGTGTTGATGATAGTAATAGCACTGCCTGTGTCTACTAAAATATAGTGCCTTTGGTTTTGGATGTCGATGGCTATTGTCAATAACTGTCCGAGGCTCAGTTCAGAAAAACCGGCGGTTCTACTGAATTGATCTTCTATTGGATAACATCCTGATTCGTTTGGATATTATTAGTATTCATCTATTCTGGTCTGTTATTTCTGTTCTGTGTGGTATGGTTCTGGGAGTTCCCCGAAGGTATCCATCCTGTATTAACATATTGGTGATTTTGCCTGAGGTTTCCCGAATGTCTTTGTCCTCTAGAATTATTATTGTCACTGTGCCTACTTTCCCTATCATTAGGTGAGCTACACCATATCCAATGTAGGAGAATAAAATTCGTTTTATACTGAGCAGATCATATTTGTCTCTTAACTCTCCAGCTAAATTACCTACAGTAATATCCCTCACTTTATTTATAATAATGTTGTGGAGCAACAATTTCTCTGGCTCCTGATTATCGGAAAATATGACATACATATTAATTTTACTTAGTAAATATTCTAATTTATTAACCAAATCATTAATAGAACTCACTTTCAGGTTCATTATTTCCCTTCTCAAATCAGCTGCTGATGATAGGTCGGTAGTGGTGTCTGAAGAGTTCCTTTGCCTGGGTCCATGTCGTCACGCCATTAACTAGGAAAAGGTCCATTGCTCGTCCTTTGATCTTCGTCTGTTGAATGATCGTCCAGGTTGCTTGCTGATCCCCTCCGGTATTTGCGAGGTGGTTTTCCACCATGGCTATGAAGTGTGCCAGCGTTTTACTATCTCCTTCGAATTCAGGTAGATGTTGAATTTCACTTAATACATGGCCGCCAATGCTAGCCGTCGGAGTTCTGGCCACTATAGCCATAAGACTATTCAAGATGTACCGATTAGATACTTCTGGCATTTCCCGTTGATTCTGTGCCATAATTAATGGAATTGAATTGTATATAATTGCACAAAAATCACTTGTCGAATTTGTTTAATCGAACTGTCGTGTCGTCGCGATTTAAGGATCTACGTAACGAACTTTCACGTTTTGGATCAGGATAGTTGTACCTGATCCTACCGACTGCGCCAATTAAATGCTAGAGTCAAATTAAACAAGTGTTTTCTGTTTTTTATTATAGTTCATTGCTAACAGTATTGAACTTGTTTTCTTGGTGGTTATAATTCAACTGACTTAGTTTGCCAAAAGAACGTCAGAGGAATGCTTCATTCCACGATACTTGCTGAGTTTATAGTTTTCAATAGGCCAGCCGAATGCATTGTATTCATTTTCTTATTTTATTTCCCAATAGGTTAACCAATGCATTGGGCTACTTTCTTGTTTATTTCCGAAATTCGGTCGTTGGCACTTTTATGTGACAACATAACATGAACTTACGAATCATTGACAAAAATAAAAAAAAGAAGCTTATTAATATAAAAAAAATCTGATTACTAGGTAATGATTTTGAATCGTAGGAATTAAAAGAAAATTGTAAGCAGCAAAACTTAAATGTGTGAGACATAAATCAGTGCCCATGTTCTGTTATTATCACATAGATACATTTATCACAAAAACGATATGAATTGAAAGAAAATGCTCCTGAGTTAAGTAAATAAATTTTCGCATCGATACTTTTTAAGCATTTTCTTTCAATTCATATCGTTTTTGTGTCTATTCGACTTTTTTTTTATTATAAAACAAAATTATTAATATTCTGGGCTCACGCAATTCATTTCAAATGTAATTTTTAATTATGTCAATTGTATCAAATTTTTTAGTAAATTTAATTTTTTTTCTGTTTTCCATTAATAAATGGAATTTTTATGAAAAGATTGGGCCTTACTAAATTTAAGTACGATTAGTTCACAGTCTTCTTCCATACAAATTTTGCAAATGTGAGCTTCCGTAAATTTAAAGTCGATATTAAATTTGTTATGAGCTAATACTCGCAGTATAACTCAAAAATCATACCCACACATAAATGTTTATATCTTTTCCCTAGAGCATATTTTAAATTTGAATGTTCTTAATCAATGCTTATCTTTATATTGGTTACCGTTTTTCTGTTGACATTTTAAGCGAAATAATTTTTTACCAACAACAACAAACGAAAACAGACACAATAATTATAGGAACAAAAATAACTTATTTTATTTTAACGAATGCATTTTTCACACTTTATTCCTTTATTTATTCATATTGATTACATTCGCTTTACGCATTTTGTAAAACACATGTTTTCGTGGTGAAATAAAACAACGAATTCAAACTCTCAGAACGCATCCATCAGCTGACAGAAACTCACAAAATACACTAACTCTCAGCAGTGTTCTTAGCGCTCTCTCTTTATTTTTCTCACGAAGCGTATTAATTGTTCCCTTTTCACTAAACTCAAATTCCCTCGATTTTTTATTGAAACAAACCGTATTTTAAAAGTAAAATTTGTATTGTTCGGAAAGAAAATCACATTAAATTATTCTTCAGTATAAAAATCGCAGTTTTCAAACATTATAATGCATTTTTTTGGTACTAGGAAAAACTCCTTTTTATGTGCATTTAGTGCGTTGATATTCATGGTGAAATGTAATTTGAACGTTTTCTAGTCAAATTGTTGATATTCACACAATTTTGATGTTTTTTCATTTAACGCATGGAAGGCTTTTCGGAAATCTTAATTCCCACAAAAAGGTAAAAATACTACTATGTAGGAACACTGCTGAGTGTCATTATTTTTTTTACTTCTCCCGAGAATTAGAATTTCTTTTTTTGCTGCTTCACACGTATTCAAAGATAGAAAATTTAGGAGAGAATTTTCTTTACAAAATTTGAGGGGGGAATCGGGTAGGTGCGCGGGAGCTGACGGTCTATTTCATAAACTAAGTATTATGTCGTTTTCCATTGGTTTCACTCGGGGATCCACTCATTCTGAAATCCAATGGAACAGCAAAACTGCTTCTGACAGAATCCACCGAAGTATTGGTGAAATGCCAAAAAAAAATTCTACGGCTGCTGTCAGCTGACTTGTAATAAATACATAAATTGCACTTGTATGAGTGCTTCTTGAGTGGATTCTGACTTGAAATCGAGAAGCGAAATTCTCTTCTCAGAATCATTGTTTACAACAAAAATGTAAACATCCCGTACTATATAGATTATCAAGGTAAAATGAAAGAAATCCTAATAATGTATACCTACCATGCGTTTTAATATAATTTGGTACTAAATTCACCACACCACACCCACCGCTTTCTTAACACGTCCCGATAACGGGCAATTATTTGAATTATTTGAATTTTTTCCAATGTTACCACAGAATAAACTGTCAGAGGCATCTGTCAGGTTCCTATGGGCAAGTGTATGCGAGCGTCTAATTTACTTTAACATTGATACACATACTTTGGCACATAGAAACACCAAAAACAGCTTGTAGGCAAATTCTCTTAAGTTGAAAGAGCTGACGGTCTATTTAATACTTAGTTTAAGCTTGTTAATATCAAAAAAATCTGTTTGCTAGGTAATGATTTTGAATCGTAGGAATTAAAAGAAAATTGTAAGCAGCAAGACTTAAATGCGTGAAACATATCAGTGCCCATGTTCTGTTATTATCACATAGATTTATTTATCACAAAAACGATATGAATTGAAAGAAAATGCTCCTGAGTTAAATAAATAAATTTTCGCATCGATACTTTTTAAGCATTTTCTTTCCTTCATATCGTTTTTGTGACAAATATATGGATGTTATAATTACAGAACATGGGCATAAATGAAAGAAAATACTTTTTCGTTAATTGTTTCTATTAGACTTTTTCTTTTTATTATAAATATAAAATTATTAATATTAAAATTTTTTAATAAAAATAATTTTTCTTTCCATTAATAAACGAAATCTTCATGAAAAGATTGGGCGTTACTAAATTTAAGTACGAGTAGTTCACAGTGGTTAAATGTTCGATACAAATTTCGCAAATGTGACCTTCCGTAAATTTAAAGTCGTTATTAAATTTGTTATTATTACGCGCAGTATAACTCAAAAATCATACCGACATAGAAATGTTTATATCTTTTCCCTAAAGCATATTTTAACTTTTAATATTCTTAATCAATGCTTATCTTGTTCGATTTAAAAAGAAAAGAAAGACAAACCGATCTTAACTCAACGGCGGTTTATTCGAGAATGCATAGTATATAATTGGGTACAAAAGAATTCAATATGTACATTGGTTTATTTGTATGTAAGATAATAGCAATAATGTGTTGGTCTATGTCTACATGAATGTACGGTGATATATGCAACATACAATTTGACACTCCCTCTATCAACGTACATTTGTGTGATTAAGTATATTTGTTGTTATATTATTACAAATTATGTTAGGTAAAAAGAGTTCTATATTGTAAACTAATGACTAACAAAAATTTTTCAATTCATTAATCTGATACAATTCATATGTTTTGTCTTATCTAATGGTTTTGTTAGAACATCCGCGATCATTTCACAAGTAGGGGTATAAACTATTTTGATTTCTTTATTTTGCTGTGCCTCACGTGAAAAATGATAACGAATGTCTATATGCTTAGATTTCTCATGCTGTACAGTATCTTTCGATAATCCGATAGCACTTTGATTATCGCAGAATATTTTAGTTGGATCTTTAGTTACCTTATCGAGACCCATTTCGAACAAGAGCCTTCTCGCATGTATGACCTCTTTCGTAATTTCGGAAAGCGCCATATATTCCGCTTCCATCGTAGACAGCGCCACGGACTTCTGCTTCCTGGACTTCCAGCAAATGGGACCTCCTGCTAAAATTAATAAATATCCGGAGCACGATCTTCTGTCTGCTGTGTCATTGGCCCAATCGGCATCAACATATCCAATGAGTTCTTCGTTTGTTTTACGGTATATTAGTTTGAAATCGATGGTTCCTTTAAGGTATCGAAGGACCCTCTTCGCAGAAATCCAGTGTAGTTTTGTTGGATTAGAACAGAATCTGCTAAGAAAACCGGCCGCAAAAGCAATATCTGGACGAGTGGCATTTGAAAGATATATGAGAGATCCAACAAGCTCTCTGTATGGCACCGTCTTAATATCCTCTGCTCCAGGCTTGTAGTTGTTGACCATTTGACTGGAGTCCATAGGCGTCGCAACCGGCTTCGCATCAGCCATACCAAATCTATCAAGCAATTTTTCTATATAACTTCTCTGACTGATTTCAATTTTCCCCGTGCTTCCTTCTCTGTCGACGTGTATTCCCAAAATGCTTCTCACTTTTCCCAAGTCTTTTATTTCAAACGTCGCCGCTAGATTTGTTTTCGTCCTCCCCAAGAGCTCCAAGTTGTTTGCCGCAATCAATAAGTCGTCTACGTATATGACGATGATAATGGTTCCGTTTTTGTCGTTTTTCATATACAAGCATGCATCTGACGTGGCTTGCTTGAAACCCAACTTCTTCAGAAAATCATCCAGTTTCTTGTGCCACTGTCGTCCGGCTTGTTTCAACCCATAAAGCGGACGTAGGAGTTTGCACACCTTCTGATGACTGCCTTCGTTCCCCGGATATTTAGGTTGTTCCATATAAATTTCGTCGTTCAGCTCCCCTTGTACGTATGCGGTGATTACATCCATTTGATGCAGATGAAGGTTGTTAGCAACGCAAACAGCAAATAGTGCGCGAACGGTTTCATAGCGCGCCACCGGAGCGAAGACCTCATCGTAGTCTATGCCCAATTTCTGCTCGCAGCCTCTGGCAACAAGCCTCGCCTTATAACGGTCGATGGTCCCATCTGCCTTCCGCTTAATTCGAAACACCCACCTGTTGCTTAGTACGGTTTTGTTCACTGGTCGGTCAACGAGCACCCAAGTGTTGTTCTTGCTTAAAGACATCAGCTCAGAATTCATCGCCTCAGTCCACATCGAACGGTCACTGCTACTCATGGCGTCCTTGAAAGATAAAGGCTCAATTAGTTCATTGTTAGTTACAAAATTTACCACGTTTGAGAAAATTTTCTTTCCACATCTAAGAGTCATCACGGGGACTCGGGTATCTTCTCCCTCAGTGTTGTTGCTTGGTAACATTTCAGAGTATGAATCCTCATACTCAGCATCGGAATTGAGATCCACGATTGACTTCTCCTGTTTCTCCTCTTTGGGCGTCGTCATGGTTATGACATCTTCATCGCTGCTTTCTTCGACCGCTTCGAGTTTTCAGGTTCAACGTCATCATAGGATAATATGGTTCCCTCAATATCCAGTAGTGAACTGTCGCCGAATGAATAGTTCTTGGGATTTATCTCCTCAAAGAATTTTACATCTCTGCTCCTCGTTATATTTTTGGTATTAGCATCCCAAAGCCTGTACGCTTTAGACTCTTGGGAATATCCCACCAAGCGAAACTCCTTTCCTCTAGGATCAAGCTTTGTCCTTCCAGGTCCCTTTTGAAGCGCGATAACTCTGCTCCCAAACGATCGAAGAAAACCTAAATATGGCTTTTTACCGCTCCATACTTCCAAAGGCGTTCGATTTCCTAGTGTACTTGTGGGACATCTGTTGCGGATAAATGCAGCAGCAGTAACAGCTTCTGCCCATAGGTACTTTGGAAGTTCAGCTTCAATCAGCATGCACCTGGTCATTTCTAAGAGGGTTCGATTAAACCTTTCAGCAACTCCATTCTGCTGTGGGGTGTGAGGGATAGTTAGCTGCCGTTTTATACCCTCCTTTCGTAAAACTTCGCTGAATTCCGCTGACAGGTATTCTGCGGCATTATCACTCCTAATGCGTTTGATTTTCTTGCCTGTTTGACGTTCTGCTCGCAATTTGAAATCTTTAAAAGCGCTTAAAATGTTACCTTTAGTTTTTAAAACAACAACTTCTACATAACGCGACTTATCATCGATAAACGTTGCAAAATATCGAGCACCTCCCAATGATTTGACGTTCATAGGGCCACAGATGTCAGTATACACGGTTCCCAAAATCTCGTCGTCAAGTTGATTTCACATTCACATCAGAAAGCTTGTCCTTTATTCCACTGACCAGATTATCGCCTTTTAACATTTTTAATTGCTTGAAGTTTAAATGCCCTAATCGTTGATGCCATCGAATTAAATCTGAATAATCTTTTGGTATACACATTAGCGCCTCTTCTACAGGTTTGGAACGCACCCCGGTGTGTTCTTCTTCTTCCACGATATATAGTTTTCCCCTCTTGGTTGCTCTAAAAAGAACAGTTTTGTCACATCTTTGCACAGTAGCACGGTCTTGATCGAACGTAAATGAATACCCGTTTTTCGTAGCTTGTGAGATTGATAACAGATTATGTCGCAGTGTTGGTATATACAACACATCACGCAACTTGACACTCACAGTTTCGCCACCTGACGATTTTACCACTATTAGAACACTTCCATTTCCATGTGCTTCCATTATTTCGTTACCAGCAGTTTTGATTTTTGAACGATCTTCATTATGCCATTTGAAGAATTTACTCTTGTCATTGCACATATGTGCACTTGCTCCGCTATCTAGACACCATCCAATGTTATACATATCATTGTTTCCTACGCTTAGCACAGACGTCATCGCATTTTCATATCTTCTATTATTTACTTTCGACATTTTTTTTTCACGACACTCACTTGCTATATGGCCCATTTTACCACATGTATAGCACTTTATGTTTGCCTTGTGCCGCTGCCTCTGAAAATGCTGTTGTTTTTTGCCTGTCGTTAAATTTGAGTTGTTTTTGTTACGAAATTTGTCTTGTGATAGTAATGCATGAGTATTCGTGTCATCAACCGCTGCTATATTTTGTGATTTTCTTGCGTCCTCTTCTAATAGTTTTACCTTAAGAGTATTTACTTCTGGCAAATCATCTCTCGTTTCTATTGCAACGCAGAAATTTTCGTACTCCTCTGGTAGAGTATTCAGCAGCATTATAGTCAGTAGTTCCTTTGGAATGGTAATTCCTGCTTCCTCCAACTGGTCTGCACTGCTCTGAAAATCGCGAAGATGCTGCTGCATACTATGCTGATGTTGCTTCTTCATTTGAAATAACTGACTGTACAACATAATTTTCTTTGTAGGTCCTTTTGACTTATGCACTTTTTCGAGAGCAGTCCATGCTTCATTTGATGTTCTTGACTTCTTGATGTAGCCCATTTGACTTTCCTTAACGCCAAGAAAAATCATTGCTTGAGCTTTTGCATCTTTGTTGGTCCACCGACTGCTGGCTGCTTCATCGTCGGTTTCATGACTGATTGATCCGTTTGCGTAGCCCCAAAGATCGTTGCAAATTAATATGCTTCTCATCTGAAGCTTCCAGGACTCGTAATTGTCCTCGTCGAGTTTTTCAATGTGCGAAGAATTTGCGGGATTCATTTCAACGCGTCTCTACTCCGACCGATTTACGTGTTACTCGATAAAATTTAATGTAATTTAATACGCTAAATAAAATTACTTCCGACCGCGCGACCTGGGCCCATAACCTGTTCGATTTAAAAAGAAAAGAAAGACAAACCGATCTTAACTCAACGGCGGTTTATTCGAGAATGCATAGTATATAATTGGGTACAAAAGAATTCAATATGTACATTGGTTTATTTGTATGTAAGATAATAGCAATAATGTGTTGGTCTATGTCTACATGAATGTACGGTGATATATGCAACATACAATTTGACATATCTTTATATTGGTTACCGTTTTTCTGTCGACATTTCAGGCGAAATATTTTTTTTACCAACAACAACAAACGAAAACAGACACAATAATTATAGGAACAAAAATAACTTATTTTATTTTAACGAATGGATTTTTCACACTTTATTCCTTTATTTATTCATATTGATTACATTCGCTTTATGCCGAATTCACAATGTCGCGTTGAACGCGTGCGTGCGTCGGCGCGCTTTGACACGCTTTATCGAAACTTTACGATTTTAGATGCCAAAGCACGCGAGCAACAATTTTGTAAAACGAAATGCTGCTTTGAAGCAAATGCGCGTTGAGAGAGTAGAGTATGCCAGATTAAAAGTTCGGTTTGGTTTAAACTAATGTACACAAATAGAGAGCAGAATTCAAATTTCAATTCTACTCTTTTTTTTTTCTTGTAGCTGTAATTTTTGTGCAAGAATAAAAAGAGGATTCTCCAAAATAAATAAAAAAATCATTCATAACAGAAATGCAAAAACAATCTTAACAAAGATACAAGAGCAATGATTAATATTTTTTTTATCAAAGAAAATCTAAAGAAATTAGTATAACTTAACAAAAAAATAAAGGTATTCGTCATTTTCACACATTAAATTAATTAATTTGCATTAAAAAAAACATCATGTTGCTTTTTAAAACATGTGTGTGATAAACATAATTGATTCTGTGCCACTCCAAATAAGAACGGCACACCCCACGGCATCAAATCGAACAATTCAAAATTCTAAAGTTGTCAAACGCGCGTGAGAGTAGAGAGTAGGTCTACTCAGGCGTCGCGTTGAACTTTACGATATTTACGATCTAAAGTCGATTCAACGCCTGGAGTTGTATTTTGTGTGGCAGCATATGAACGCTTTGTTTCTACATAATCTGTCAACGCACGCGCGCGTCAACGCGACATTGTGAATTGGGCATTACGCATTTTGTAAAATACATGTTTTCGTTGTGAAATAAAACAACGAATTTAAACTCTCAGAACGCATCCATCAGCTGACAGAACCTCACCAAATACACTAACTCTCAGCAGTGTTCTTAGCGCTCTCTCTTTATTTTTCCCACGAAGTGTATTAATTGTTCCCTTTCCACTAAACTCAAATTCCCTCGATTTTTTAGTGAAACAAACCGTACTTTAAAAGTAAAATTTGTATTGTTCGGAAAGAAAATAACATAAATTAATCTTCAGTATAAAAATCGCAGTTTGCTAACATTATAATGAATTTTTTTGGTACTAGAAATTGTTGCTAAAGGTAAATCTCCTTTTTATGTACATTTAGTGCGTTGATATTCATGGTGAAATGTAGTTTGAATGTTTTCTAGTCAAATTGTTGATATTCACACAATTTTGATGTTTTTTCCTTTAACGCATGGAAAGCTTTTCTGAAATCGTAATTCCCACAAAAAGGTAGAAATACCACGATGTAGGAACGCTGCTGAGTGTCATTATTTTTTTTACTTCTCCCGCCAATTAGAATTTGTTTTTTTGCTGCTTCACACGTATTTACAGATAGGAAATTTAAGAGAGAATTTTCTTTACAAAATTTGCGGGGGGAATCGGGAAGGTGCGCGGGAACTGACGGTCTATTTAATACTTAGTTTATGCTATAGTACTATCATCAACACGAAAATGTTCTTAGCCGGACACACCGTCGGATGGCGTTGCTGTCTTGCTAAGTTTCTTGTCGCACCAAAACAGAGAGGAATAGCCACACTTGTGATGAGTGAAAAGAAACATTTGGTTGGTTGTGGTGGCTGGTCGGTACTCGGTAGGTAGCAAAAACCAAATAAAGGGATAAAAACATCATAATGGTTTCTTTTCTCTGTTACTCGCACAATGAGGTTCTATCTCTTCATGCATGAGTAGTTTCTTCGAACAAGACATGATGACAAATTTCTGATTTGGAATTTCAATCGTATGACAGGCAAATCTGGATCATAGACAAACCATACTGAGACCCCCAACTCACAATCCTCTTGCCGCTGGCCCCCTCAGTTTTTTTTTCAAATTCGCCATTTTGTATTCCTATCGGTGTTATGTCCATTCGGAATCCGAATGACATGCAAAAACATACAAAAATAAATGCTGCCAACCTCGGCAGCCGTGGGAAAATGTGAAAGAGTTCGGGAATACCATATTTTAGAATAACTGAATGCCATTGGTTAGTTATTATAAATTTTTTAAAGGTGAATAATTTTATTTGTGTGGTCAATAAAGCTATCTAAAGGAGATGTTTTATATACTAGAAATATATTGGGACAAATATGGTTGTGTATTTCCCGCTTTTAAATATAATTAACTTCGATTACGTGTGTAATTTTTTCTGAAATAATAAAGAAAATTTGCTCAAAATGTTTTTATTTTCCCTCAACCAATCTGCATTCTTAATTTTTCGTAAATATTTTAAGAAAATGTACACTTATTCCTAAAAAAAATTATTATTCCCACATAACGAACAATTTCAAATTTAACGGATAAATTTCTATGAACGCTGTAAGCCACTTTGCCCAAAGCGGAAGTGGCTCATATTTTTTGGGAGTGTATTGGTGGCTCAGAATTTTTGAAGTTACGTGACATTTGTCAATACGAATTTCTATGTATCAATCCTAGCGCAGTAAATCGTGACCACTCCGAAAAAATATAGCTTGTAGGCTAAGTAACGGGAAATCGGCCGAAGTTGGTGGTCTCAGTATTGTCTCTGATCAGGATATTTGTGCTTATAAAAGAAAACGATTCTGTTCGTGTTCCTTTTTATGATGAGATTACGGTAGATCTTTTATTTTAGATTTGAAAATTCGTTCTTGTAGATATTTGAATGCAAATGGAGTATATTTCAAGTTAATCTTTTTTTCGTATTTCTGTTAGTTATGAATTCATGACCAACAATTTAATTATATTATTGATTGATATAATATCTACAATTAATTAATCCCAATTGCGGATGTGAATGTTACATTATATAAAGGGTGACTTTTTAAGAGGTTTAGAACTTTTTAAAAAAAAAAAACACAAAAAATTCGAAAAAATGAATGAAATATTTATTTGAATCGATAGTTTGAACCTTGCAATTTAATGTTTAAAGATAATTTCATGCAAATGTTGACCGCGGCTGCGTCTCAGGTAGCCCATCCGCTGAGTCCAATTTTGGCATACTCTTTCACACATATCGGCCGGTATCTCACGAATGAATGCATGGATGTTGGCTTCCAGTGCGTCAATCGAAGCGGGCTTGTCCCTATACACATTAGCCTTGGCATACCCCCACAAAAAATAATCTAATGGTGTCAAATCGCACGATCTAGGCGGCCAATTGACCGGCCCGAAACGTGAAATTAACTGTTCACCAAACTCGCCTCGCAATTGCGCCATTGTTTCGCGTGCTGTGTGGCATGTGGCACCCACTTGTTGAAACCACATATCATGCAAGTCAAGAACTTCCATTTCGGGCAAAAAAAAGTTTGTTATCATCGCTCGGTAGCGTTCACCATTGACAGTAACGCTGCGATTCGCATCATCTTTGAAGAAATATGGCCCAATAATGCCGCCGGCCCATAAACCGCACCAAACAGTGGCTTTTTCGGGATGCATTGGTAGCTGTTGCAATGCTTCTGGCTGATCTTCACTCCAAATGCGGCAATTTTGCTTATTTACGTACCCATTCAACCAAAAATGAGCCTCATCGCTGAACACAATTTTTCGATAAAAAAGCGGATCCTCGGCTCGGATGAACATTTCGAACCGAGCACGAATTTTGATAGTAAAATTCAATAATTTGCAAGCGTTGTTCATTTGTAAGACGATCCATGGTTAAATTGCAAACCAAACTGAAGCTGTTTGACAGTGACACAAGGTACTAAACACACGTCAGCTGTCAAAACCAGTGTTGCCAAAACCAGCTAAAAAATCACCCTTTATATGCGAAAGGAGATAAAATTGACGGCCTTGATCTACAGGTGGCTTTGGTCGTGCAAATTTTAAGGTGGATGGGCTGATGATCTTTCATCGGATTGTTTTTTATCCTCGTATAAATAGGTATATTATGCATTAGTGATCTGTTTTGCAATTGTCATAATCAGAATGGCATAGGTATTCAAAAAAGAAATACTTATGTTTTGTAGAGAATTAACTGACAACTTTAATAAGTTGCGCAGTATTGTTTTGAGGTCAGTTCATTTTAAAAAAAATTGGAATAAAAACGTTCGCATTGGGATCGACATTAAAAACGACAACGAAGCAAATGCTTTTACGTTATTACAACTGGTAGGTATAAGCTATTCAGAATAAAGTTCGCTACTTATTTTAGATATGTTATTTAAAACACCAGCAAGATAGGATAATTATTATGACACACTGTCGTACAAACTCGGTAGCTATGCAATAATTTTTTTTAGTTTAATTATTTCGGTTTTATTTTTGAGCTCGTTTTTTTTTTATAAAATTCGTAAATGTATATACACTTCTACTGGGTAATAATTTTTTTTATCGTATTATTTGTTTTCAAATTCTATCGGTCTATTCAAATTAAAATACGTATAATAAACTCTCGCAGGAAATAGGTAGATAATCAATATTATTTATTTTATGGAATAGGTAAGTATGTATTGCCAGCTTTGTCAGTTATACGGAAACAGTATATATGAAAACTTGTATTCGAAATTATATTTATTGCTTCTGCAAATTCTAAAAAAAAAGGGGTTCAATTTATAAATGCACTACCTGTTTTAACAATTGTTCCGAAAACCTTTTTGCATTCAATTCAATACCTGTTATGAACTTGCGTTTTTCTATATTTTGTAAAAATGTAAAGTTATGAAGAAATCCTATAAAGATAAGTTGACAATTTTTGGATTTTAAGATTTATGGCCCCATATAAAAATGCACTAATATACAAAACATAATATATGCGGTTGGCCGGTGACACTTATTCGGCGAATGGTCTGTTTTTCAGTAAATAGACCTTAGTAAATAGACCTTAGTGGGTTGGATAGCATCAATATGATAGTTTTTAATAGCACCAATATAGGTAAGCACTCAGATGTAAAAGATATAAGACATGTTCTAGCTTTCTCTTATTTCTAAATTTCCAAAGAATGACAGTATGAATTAGTATTCCACGGCTTTATGAAGTATTTTAGAACGAGTCTTTAGTTAAATAAAGAAGTATGAAAAATAACTTTGGAAGGGAGGTATAAAAGTTAATATCAATTTAAAAACTTTCAGAAATGAAGACCTACCCACCTGTATGGTGTATACATTATGAAATTTTCATTGTAGTTTTGTAACTGTAACTGACTGTTTCAAAAAAAGTTCCATACTTCTTATTAATAACTTCAAGCATACATTTCGGACACGAGTTTTTTTTTAAATACCTTCAAGATCCGATAACCATACTCAATTAAATAATTCGAGTAAATCAGAATAATCAATCATTTATCCATAGAAGAAAGAAATCCAATTCTCAATTCATCTGTGCTTTGAGCAGAATTGAAGAATCTCCTGAATCGAAAATGCAGAAATTCTTCCAAAGAAAAAGAAATGCATATCCAAATACACACAAAGTAGGTACCTACTCATCTCATTCATTAAAGCAACAGACGACAAACCTGAGAAATTATGAAATCGAACCAAAAAGGGAGAGAAATAAAAAGAATATACTACAAAACCCCTCCTCATCTACACTCTGAAATCGGAAAGGGAAAGCATACAGAAAATAGCAATGCAAATGTATACGCATTCATTCAAGTAAGAATGTTCGCGTTCCACTAGGGTTGCTTTTCCTTTAAAAAATATATCAGCCACCAGCGCTGACACCAATGCAACCGCCACCATCGAGGTTTCTGCCAGAGGCAATACCGAGACCACCACCAACTTCGGCCGATTTCCCGTTACTTAGCCTACAAGCTATATTTCTATGGGGTGGCAAATGCTAAGTGCGCTTGTATTGTTACATAGAAATTCGTATTGACAATTGTCACGTAACTTCAGAAATTCCGACTCACAAATACACTCGCACCTTGCATCTGCCACTTCCGCTTTGGGCAAAGTGACTTGCAGCGTTCATAGAATGTTATCCGTTAAATTTGAAATTGTTCGTTACGTGTGAATAATAATTTTTTTTTAGGAAAAAGTGTACATATTTACAAAAAATTAAGAATGCAGGTTGGTTGAGGGAAAATAAAAACATTTTGAACAAATTTTCTCTATTATTTAAGAAAAATTTACACACGAAATCGAAGTTAATTATATCCAAAAGAGGGAAATAAATAACCATATTTGTCCTAATATACATATTTCACGTATGTAAAACATTTCCTTTAGATAGTTTTATTCACCACACAAATCAAATTATTCACCTTCAAAAAATTTATAATTACTAACCAATGGCATTCAGTTATGCTAAAATGTGGTATTCCCGAACTCTTTCACATTTCTCCACGGTTGCCGAGGTTGGCAGCAGTTATTTTTGTATTTTTTGTATGTTTTTGCATGTCACACGGATTCCCAATTGACAGAACACCGATAGGAATACAAAATGGCGAATTTGAAAAAAACTGAGGGGGCCAGCGGCAAAGGGATTGTGAGTTGGGGGTATCAGTATGGTTTGTCTATGGTTTCTGCGCCTACTAAAGTAAACCAACGAAATCTATGATCTTCACCCTCTAAAATATTTGAGCTTAGTTATGAAGACGATGGTGGCGCAATGGTAGGATACACGAAGTGATAGTACTATAATGTTTATATACAATGACTACGGGCATGATGAATGAAAGATTTTTTTTCCTGAATCATAGTTTGTACACAACTGCGTAGTTGAAATTTTATGTAATAAAAAAGAAGTCATCCGATGTTGTTTGGCTCGCATTTTTTTTTTCTAAATGAAAAACTTCGATTCTGTTTTTTGATTATGTTTATTTGAACCTTTACAATTTTATTAGTCAAGTCGAGAAGATGATATCGGGCAAATGGGCGGCGTCACAATTGATTGCCACACACAATCGAGTTTTTCATTTAGAAAAAAATGAGATCCAAACAACATCAGATGACTTCTTTTGGCCCACCCTGTACTAAACAAACTACAGAAATAAAAATAGAGTGGATGGGTGGATAGATGGACTATTTTACACACAAAAATTGCAATCTATTGTTTAAAATGTAAATTTACAAATGCAAGAAATATGGAGTTTAATTAATTGGTATTCTTTGAAATTAATACCAATGAAACTTATGAAACCACAAGCTTCCTCGCACCAACCCGATTGCCACGCAAGTTTTAGAAATAAAATTCCGTCTTAAATTACTTTAGCATGGCAAAGGCAAATACACCCCCATTAACAGGCAAATTCTCTTAAGTTGTCTGAGTCTTCAAAAGTGGTTGACAAACAAATGGCAACGCGAACACTGGTATCACATACACACTGGTATGTAAATTCTCTTAAGGCGCGTTGGGCTATTGTATATAAACATTAGTTGGGCAAAACAATTCTCTTAAGTTGCCTGGGGTCTAATCGCGTAAGCACAAAACGATAGAACGATATCGTCTCGACGATGCTTCTACTTCGTGTAACAACCAAAAAACGATAATCGTCGAAACGATTGGACGAGCATCGTTTTTTGTTGCTACACGTTACTAATTTAAACGTCAAGTACTCTCGTCGAAACGATTCGATTGAACGATGGCTATTTTGCTATCGTTTCATCGTTTTTGCTGCATTTTTCACTTTAAATTAGTTCTGAGAGAAGTATAAAAATATTAAAGGAAAACACACACATTATATTCTCTTTGGAGGCGACTTGCACTTATCCGAACTGTAAAAAAAATGTATTCTTTGCCAAAAAAAAAAAATGGTTATTGCACTTATTGGGAATATCAAATGAATTTCAGCTACTTGTTTTTTTAATTTATGCATTTTTAATGCAATCAGAAAAAAATGCAATCATAAAATTGCATTCATTGATTTCTTTTTACAATTCGCCCTTTAAAAATAAAAATTCTACTACCTAGCTATCTATTTTTGCATAAAATACCCAATTCCATGGCAACGAAGAAAAACAAAACAAATTTATTCAAGAAAAGAAAAAAAAAGAAAATTCCATCCCTTTTTTCAGTTCTTTAGGTGTCAAAGTTTGTTTACAGTCATGCTCAAACTGTTGAAAACGAGGACGTTGAACGATTCGATTGAACGATGCGACGATGATGTTATGTGAAGCAAACTAAAAACGATATCGTTGTGTTCAATCGTTTCGACGACAATCGTTTTATAAATTATGCGATTAGAGCCCAGATCAGCGGCATCGTTGCCAGCCTTTTTTAACGAAAAAGTGGTAAACTTGGAAAAAAAATTTCTTTTCAATAAAAGAATGCCTAAAATTTTTTTTTCTGTAAAGTGAAATAGAACCTAAAACAAAAATTAAACACACACATAGGAAAAATAAACAAAAACGGTTCTTATTTAAACAAAAAACAGTTTTCAAATTTGTTTCCAATTTCATTCATCAATCCAGCTCCACTTCAAGTAAGTGGAATGAAATTGGAAACAAATTTGAAAGCTGTTTGTTGTATAAAAAAAATAGTTTTTCTTTATTTTTTCTACATTTTTGTTAAATTTTTGATTTACTGTTCCACAAAACAAAAATTAGGAATTCTTTTTGAAAAAGGCATCTTTTTTTCAAGTTGAAAGCGCCTGGGCTCTAATCGCGTAATTTATGAAACGATTGTCGTCGAAACGATTGAACTAAACGAGATTGTTTTTAGTTTGCTTCATATAACATCATCGTCGCATCGTTCAATCGAATCGTTCAACGTCCTCGTTTTCAACAGTTTGAGCATGACTGTAAACAAACTTTGACACCTAAAGAACTGAAAAAAGGGATGGAATTTTCTTTTTTTTTTGTTTTTTCTTGAATAAATTTGTTTTTTTTTTTTTCGTTGTCATGGAATTGGGTATTTTATGCAAAAATAGATAGCTAGATAGTAGAATTTTTATTGGTAAAGGGCGAATTGTAAAAAGAAATCAATTAATGCAATTTTATGATTCTATTTTTTTCTGATTGCATTAAAAATGCATAAATTAAAAAAACAAGTAGCTGAAATTCATTTGATATTCCCAATAAGTGCAATAACCATTTTTTTTTTGGCAAAGAATACATTTTTTTTACAGTTCGGATAAGTGCAAGTCGCCTCCAAAGAGAATATAATGTGTGTGTTTTCCTTTAATATTTTTATACTTCTCTCAGAACTAATTTAAAGTGGAAAATGCAGCAAAAACGATGAAACGATAGCAAAATAGCCATCGTTCAATCGAATCGTTTCGACGAGAGTACTTGACGTTTAAATTAGTAACGTGAAGCAACAAAAAACGATGCTCGTCCAATCGTTTCGACGATTATCGTTTTTTGGTTGTTACACGAAGTAGAAGCATCGTCGAGACGATATCGTTCTATCGTTTTGTGCTTACGCGATTAGACCCCTGACAACTTAAGAGAATTGTTTTGCCCAAAAAATGTTTATATACAATGGCCCAACGCGCTTCAAGAGTCTTCACGAACACTGGTGTCGCAACATTGGTTACACAGCATTGGTGTTGCGAGTTCAACGGTTTTATCCCGTTTCAAAAGTGCTCAACGCGCCTAAAGAAGTTATCACTTCAAAAATCAACAGCAAAACTCACGCGCTTAAAAAAGTGGTCAGAAGGGTTTGTTTGCGAGAATGATGCGAGAGGTTAGCGAGAAACTCGCATTTGTCGCATCAAAAATCGCTCCACTGTGCGCGAGTTATAAACACTCAACTGTACCTAAAACAGTAAGAGGGAATAAACACTAAAGATAAGAAACAACTCATCAGGAGATCTACAACACAAGCATCTAAAAACAGTAAGAAGAAGGAAACATTAAATATAAGAAACAACTAATCCGGAGATCTACAACACAAGCATCCAAATAAAAATATCAAATACTCATAACAGATTTTATGATCAACCCTACACAAACAAGATAAGAGCCATCGGAGCAACCTCGATTGGGTTTGAAGGCTACTTGATTTTCACTAATGAGTTTGTTGGAATCGATAAACCAGAGAATGAGCTTTGCAACTATTTTTTCTAAAACTTTAGACAAACAGGAAATTAGTGAAATTGGTCGGTAGCCACAAACTGTATTAATTGGCTTGTTAGGCTTGGGCAGGGGATAATAAATAGTAGCTGACTTCCAATTTTGTGGAATTATGCCAGTATCGAGAATCTTATTGTATAAGCGACAAAGCCTAAATTTTGTTGAAAGTGGTAGGTTTTTTAGCATAGGGTAAGATATGCGGTCCCTGCTTGGTGTTTTTCCTTTTAATTTGGAGATACAACTGTCTAGTTCCAGATTCGTTATCGCGACTTCAATGTGTCTTGCTGACGGAGTTAGAGTAGCTGTGGGGGGAGTATCATGAAGGCAATTGTTTTTCATTGTATTGTATCTGTTCGAAAAGTGTTCATCTTTTGACTGATTTGACCAAATGTGGGCAAAAAAAATTGCTAATCTCTATTGGGCACGAAGAAGGTCCAGTTGGTGTCTCAATGCATTTAATGGAACGTGGAACAGAGTTTCCAGTAAGACAGCGGATTTTATGACAAATTTTAGAAGGAGTGGAGTTTGGATTAATTGAGGAAGTGAGTTCTTGTAAGCTTTTAGCTTTGTTAAATTTCATTTCTCTCCGGAATAAAGCATTGGATTTTTTATATGCTATTAGATTGGTATTGGTAGGGTGTTTCTTAAAAAGTCTCCAAGCTATCACTTTATCGGAATTTAGTGTCTTTAATGTGGGATTCCACCACGGAACATAATGTTTGGTGCGGAATGGAGCGGTTTGGGGTATAGAAATATTAGAGGCGGATCGTATGGCTTTTAGGATCACTGCGGCTTCTTTGTTTATATTGGATGACGGTGAATGTTTTAACAGAAAATCGGTAACAGAAATGTTAAACTTTTCCCAGTTAGCGGAATCAGTTTTAAATTTGGGGACTAGTTGTGCGTTTTGTTTCGCGGGACTTATTGCAACGTTTGTAATAATTGGGAAATGGTCGCTGTTATGATAATCCTCAAGAATTTTCCAAGAAATTCGTGGATGAAGTTCTGGTGAGCAACAGGTGATGTCGATGTGTGTAAAGGTACTGTGTGTGGAGAAATGAGTAGCTGATCCGTCATTTAATACCATGAGGTTGGAGTTAAGAAGAAAGTCCTCAAAAATAGCTCCCCTGGAATTCGTAAAAGGGGATCCCCAAAGAACACTCCAAGAGTTAATGTCGCCAACGAGTAAAACGGGGGTGCAGACTTGATTAAGAATATTTTCAAGGTCATATTGTGAAAATTGTTGATCTGGTAGGATGTAAAGAGAAAGTATTGTAAATTTGAGAGGTAAATTTATTTGGACTGCTATCATTAAAATACAAGAATTAATATTGAGCAAATTGTGAGGGATATTCTTTTTTATTAAGAGATCAATGCCTTGCTTTGCCGTTGTATTGTGAGGAAAGTTATGAAAATAGCCTTTATATGGATTGGGTACAATAGGAGTAGAACCGAACGCACAGTGTGTCTCTTGAAGAGATATAACACAAGGTGAAAGTTCTTTTGACAAAATATTAAGCTCATCATAGTTGTTAATATAACCTTTTATATTCCACTGGAGAGCTTTGAATGTAATGTACTTTTGCGATAAAGTAGAGTTAGTTGGGTTGTTGATGTGTGAATTATTTCTTTGACTCCGCTGCTCGGAGGTTGAATCACTCAAGCTCACTGACGAGCGCAAATGATTCAACGTTCGAACAGCAGAGTCAGTGATTTGGACGTGTGTACTGTTAAAATTATATGTCGTCATCGTCTGATATTGGTGTAAGAGAGACTGTTTGAGTTTTTGAAGAGGTGCTGGTTAGGGGAGATGGTAAGATTTGGTTAAAGTTTTGCTGAAGAGAATCTATTTTGGTTTTGTTTGTGAAGGAGTTGAGGGGTGAAGATGGGAGCTGTTTTGATTCTGGGAGGTCAGTGGGGAGATTGGATTGCGATGGAGAGTTGATTGTTGGATGCGTTAAGTTTAGAGTAAATTCGTTTTGATTAATGTCGTTTTGTTGTTGCTGGAAAATTATTTTATTTGATTCGAGTGGGATTATTGTTGTGGGATCAGATATAGTTGTTAGCGGGGAAAGAGTTGTGAGAGTGGGGGGAGGTGTGTTAGATTGTTTGTGGTTAGGTTCGGCTGGGGTGTTACTTTGAGTGGGAATTCTGTTTTTAATAATTTCAGCCATGGAGGGTTTGGTTCCGGGGTATTTAGTTGGGGCGGGTAATTGATGCATCACCGGATTATCATTGTATATTTTCCAAGCTTCGCGGATTGTACACCGACGATTGACTTTGATTTTGTTAACGGATTTATGTCGCAGAAAAGTTGGGCATGCATTGTCGGAAGATGTGTGGGTATCGTCTTTGCAGTTGATACAATGAATTCGTGGACATTGCTCGTGTGGAGGGGGTAAGCAGCCCAATTTTTGGCAAGAGACGCATCTCATCGGATTTGGGATATATTCATCTACCTTGCAATTTACCCAACCTATTTTTATTTCATTGGGGCGTTTGATGAGGTCAAAGGTAACGATTGCGGCACCTGTCGGGACTAGTTCGGTGTTAACTTTTTTTTGGATTTTTTTTATGTCGATTATTTTATATTTTTTTAATTCATTCAGTAGCTCATCTTCTGGGATGTCAATTATGTGTCTGGAAAAGATGCTACCTTGAATTGAGTTGAGTCCAACGTGCGAAACTGTTTTTACTGGAATGGAATCGACGAATTTGGCCTTGATGAATTTTTCAGCCGTAGAGAGGTTAGAAACTTTAACAAGAAGGTCGCCGGATCGCATTGCTTTCACCTCCAAAATTTCTTTGGAAATATACTCCAATCCGCGATTTATTTGGAAAGGGTTATATGCAGATAGTGGTTTGAGACTGTCACCTAGTTTTTCTAATCCTGATACTACTACATACCGGGGAATATTGTCATCATTTGAATAGGTTGTTGGGAGTGATGGGAAGTTGTCATCAATGCATTTGCGTTTTGATTTGATGTATGTATGACATTTGTGTCTCGAGCGAGATGGTTAGTTATGCTGCATTATTGGTATGTGTAGGGTTGGTTTTGAGATTGCGCGTATGCTTGAGCGCTTATCGCATTTTGCGATGTTGAAGGTCCACAGTTAATAAACTCCTGTGGTTGATTTGGAACATATGACGTTGCATTTTGATTTAGTTGATTGCTAACAACTTGATTTTGTGTCGCTGACATAGTGTTGCTATTAGCGATACCTGCCACGTCTGTGGATTTGTTGGGAAAAGAGGAGTGTTGACAGTAGTGATTTTGAACGTTTCGATGAACGTGTTGTTGAGCCTGGTGTTGAGTATTTTGTTCCATATTATGTTGAAACCTATCAATGTGCAATAGCGTGTGATGCTTTAAATTGCATTTGAAACAACGATTAATGCTGTTGCAATTGTTCGCATGATGGTCGTAACCCAAACAATTAGAGCAAATGGAATTTCGTTTTGTTACTTCCATATGGGATTTGACATTCATTTTTAATAATTTCTTGCAATGGCGTAAACTGTGTGCCCCTTTGCAGAGTCTACAGCGAAACTGTTTGTCTTCCCCATCAGTTTTTACGTGATAGGTGTTGGACGTAACTTTTCGAAATGATGTTGATGGTAATGGTTGTTTCTGGTGTGAATTTGATTCCATAAAGTTTTCAAATGAGCCGAATCTGCCCTTAATGAATGCTAAGAAGGTTTTCCAATCGGGAATACTTCTCGAAGTTCCTAATCTTGCCTCCCAATCTCTTTGAGTTGTTTTTGGAAGTTTGTGATATATGATGTATATCAGTATGGGATCCCATGAATCCACATTTATACCCAGATTTGAGAGAGCATGTAAACACTGATTCGTGGTGTCATGCAAAGACTTTAAGAGGTCGGCCGATTCAAAATAGATTTTTTGTTGCTCTAACAAAATCCTCAACTGTGTATTAACTAGTTTCCTCTTGTTTTGAAACCTATCATTAATTATTTGCCAAGCCGATGCGTAGCTTTTGGAATCGATTGGAAGATGTGAGATTAGCTCTCCAGGTTTATCAGCCAAAGATGATTTTAGAAACTGTAGTTTCTGGATTTCTGATAAATCGGAATTTTGATCAATCAGGCTTTCGAAAACGTTGTGGAATTCACTCTAATCTTCGGGTTTGCCGGAAAACGGCTTTATATTAATTCGTGGAAGACGAATATCCGACATTGCCGATTTTGTAGTGTTCAATCGCGAGAAATCGAGGTTGGTATTATCCTCGTTTGGAAATTTGTCAATGTCGTCGCTTATTATACCACTGAATTTAAAATAAATCTGCTTAATTTTGGCATATGTTTCATCAGAGAGGTATTTATCTTTTTGCGGATCTGCCGCACTATCAACAATTGTGCTATGATTACAGTTAGCAAATTTGAAAACTTCGTCGACGTCCGATAAACACGCGTTTACGTAAAACCTAGATTTCCGCGAGTCGATTTGATTTTTATATTCTTCGAAATCACTGCTCAGTTCTTCAAGAATACGTTCTTGCTTTTCGATAGATTTTGGGACTTTACTCATGATTACGTTTATATTGTATCACCTTTGTTAAGTATGATTTAAGTTAAAATGTGTTAATTGTAGGATGAAAAATGTTGTGGAATGTTTTTTTTTTTATATATATGGTAATGCACTTGTGTATTTTATATATGTTGTATATAGGTTTCAATCAAAAACATGTAAAAGTGTTATCATCGGCCTGGCCGATGCTTTTATACCCTCTGTAATACTCCAAATATCAATTTATTAAATAATAAGAACAAAAAAACGTATTCTGTATGTAATACTCCGCGACAGTCAGATCAGACTCCATTGCAGTCAGCGTTCAGCTAGAGTCAGCGTTTAGCCAATTGATGCAGCATTGCCAGACATCTATTGCACGGGTTTCCACATCCCTTCGATGTTTTTCAGCTTCAGTCTTAATTTTGGATTTCCCGTGTTTTGAGGTTCTTCATTATTATCGCTAGCCACTGTCGAAGAAGTGCCTGGAAGAGAGAGAGAATTAGCCCTACCTTCATCGGCCGCTTGAGACATATCTGCTTCAGGGAAACTCGGAATCTTTTTCACATGGCTAATATTCCGCCTGCTAACCTTCCCGTTGTCAGCTCGCACCACCACTTCATTGGGTTGTCGTTCGATTACTATAAACTCAGTTGGATCAAAAGTTGATGAAAGCTTATTCCGAGGAACCTCATTGCGAAGCAACACCTTATCCCCAATACGAATGTCATTGTGCCGTGCTCTCCGTCTCATATCTGCTACTTGTTTCCCCTTCTCTTTGTTTACTGCATCCAAGTCTCGCGCTTCTGAATCCAGAATATCTTCGCTGATATCCTGGACAGAAGGGATCTTGTCTCTAATCATCCTATTTAGTAATAACTCAGATGGCGATTTACCAGTTGTGCCATGCGGAGTTACATTATACATTAATGTAAACTTTTGGATCGCTTGTTTATAGTTAGCGCCGCTTGCATTTGCGATCTGGAGACGCTTCAGAATTGACCGATTCATGTTTTCCACTTCGCCGTTCGCCTGGGGCCAATATGGTGGTGACGTAATAAGTTTTATATTCCTGTCTTCACAGTACTCCTTAAACTCGTTGCTCACGAATTGACGGCCATTGTCAGCTTTAATAGACTTAGGATATCCAAGTCTGCAGAAGACTTCCTCCAGAACTCCTATGATCTCGGTGGAAGTGATTTTTGTCAAAAACTTGGCTTCTTGATACCTGGAGTAATAATCTATTATCACAAAGACGAAGTCGTGATTTGGTAGTGGGCCTAACAAGTCCATCGCTACACATTGCCAAGGACCATCTGGAAACATGTGTCGTTTCATCGGTACCGGTCGTTCAGGTTGTGAGACTAATAAGCAATCACGACAGCTCTTCACGAAGGTCTCTACATCTCTGTCCATTGATGGCCACCAAACTTTCACACGGAGCCTCCGTTTCATCACTGTCTCTCCCGGATGCCCCTCGTGAGCTAGATTTAAGACTTTCGATCGTAGCGCAAGAGGTATCACAATTCTGTTTCCACGTAATAAGATGTTACCCAGTGTACAGAGCTCCATGCGAAATGGAAAGAATCTATTTTTACTCGTCGGAATCCAACCGTTGGTTTTCGAATTATCCACTGCTTCCATAAGTTCCTCGTCATGATTATTGTTTTGTACAATTTCACTTATGGTGAGTGCGCGCGGAACCATTTTCTCGATAACTGCACAAATGTTTCGTTCACAAAGGCTATCAAAACAATCGGAGTTCTCAATTTTGCAAAGTCGCGATAGCGAATCTGCTATGTTAACTTTTCCCGCTTTGTACACAACTTTGAATTTAAAAGATTGTAGACGAAGAACCCACCTCTCGATTCTTGCCGGTGGTTTCGAGGTTGGCTTGAAAATTGCCTCTAGCGGTTTGTGGTCCGTCTAAAATTCAAATTCAATTCCTGCTAGATAGTAGTAGAAACGTTCCGCCGCCCAAACCAAAGCAAGACTCTCCTTCTCCGTCTGCGAGTATCGTCTTTCAACCGCAGAAAGGCTTTTGCTTGCGAACGAAATAACTCTGGGGGTTTCGTCCTCAAACTGAAGAAGAACTGCTCCCAACGCAACTGGACTTGCATCCGCTACCAGACGAGTACGATTCTTATGGTTAAAGTATGCCAACGTTGGAATTTCTATCAGTGTGTTCTTCAGCCTCTGAAATGCTTGCTCCTGTTCCGTTCCCCACGTGAATTTTACGTCTTTCTTTATTAAGTTCCAGAGTGGTTCAGTCACGTCCGACAAGTCAGGAATAAATTTTCCTAAATACGTCACTAGTCCCAAGAAACTTCTTGTTTCTTCTTTTGTGTTGGGTGATCGAAATTCCGAGACTGCTTTCACTTTTTCGGGGTCTGCTGATATGCCAACAGAAGATAAAATGTGACCCAAAAACTTAAGTTGTTGTACTTTCCAAGTAAATTTATCCTTATTCAGACTTATGTTTTTGTCGCGGATGACATTTAGAACACTTTCTAACTCCCTATCGTGTTCTACTTCTGTTGATCCAAAAACGATAATATCATCAAGGTAATTAAGCGTATTTCGACAAGGGGCTAAAATAGTTTCCATTACTTTCTGGAATATTTCTGGAGCTGAATTGACTCCGAATAGTAACAGCTTGTACCTAAATAATCCCTTATGGGTTATAAAAGTGGTGATGCAGCGACTATCTTCATCCAATTCCAATTGGTGGTATGCGTTTTTCAGATCCAGACGGGAAAAAAACCTAGCCTCTCTAAGTTTAGTTAGAAACGAATCAAAAGTCGGAAGCGGAAAATTTTCTCTTAGGATCGCAGAGTTGGCTCGGCGCATGTCAATACATAATCGTATATCTCCGTTTTCTTTGTAAACAATCACAATTGGAGATATCCAAGAACTCGGTCCGTAAACGGGTTCGATGATGTCTTGATCAATCGCCTCATTTAGCTTTTCTTCCACTTTCTCCTCCAGCGCAGCTGGTATGCGCCGCAAGGGTTGTTGTATTGGCCTGACGGAATTGTCAATGGACAGATGTATTTGGATACCTTTTATTTTGGGAAATGGCCGGAGCTTCTCGATTTGATTAACGTTCATCCCCAACTTCAAAACTTGCAGTCTTATCGCTGTCTCGCGACCTAATAACGATTGCTTGCCATGTTTGATTACATAGAATGATGCAATTAGTTCTGTTTGTTGATCAACGCTAATGGGAGCCTCAAATACGAACTTTACTTCCAAATTTGCATTTCCTGCGTATGCTCTAAATTGGTTTTGTGACTCTGTTCGAATGTTCCCTAATATTGCAGCAGCTCGGCTAAGGTACTCCCAATCCTTTTCTCCAATCAAGTTATACCTTGAGCCGGAATCGATAAGCATGGACAATTTAACACCCCCAACAAAACAAGTGATCATCTCGCTCATGTGCTCATCCAGTTCGTTCGCCACCTGAAAACAATCGTGTTGGTCTGGTTTTTCCCTACCTGGTTCACTGCGGTTCAGTTTCTCTTCTTTAACAAACCGAACCTTTGCTGGTTCATATCGACGTCGCTTCAGACTCCAATCTTCCCTAGATGTATTTTTCCGTTTGTTTACCTTTGTTTGGCACATCCTTGCAAAATGCCCAATAGCCCCACATCTATTGCATTTCACGCTCTTTGCTGGACAGTTGTTGCTATCTCCCAAATGACTCCTTCCCCCACATCTAAAACACTCTCGTTTCACCTCGTAAGATTTTTCCGCATTAAAAGATATCTTGTTAACGCTACTAGAAGTTGAAGGAATCATCGCTTCAGTCTGGCACCTAATCTGTTCGTGTAATTGACACATTTCAACAATCTCTTCCAGCGAGTGCTCCTTTTCTAGCAACCGTTTTTTTAGTTCCCCCGGAGCCCATACATCAATCAGTTTATCCTTCAGATTTATGTCTACTATTTCCTGCTGTGTCTTACCAAATAAACACTTTGCTGCCTGGTTCCGAAGGCGTACCAAAAATTTGTTAAAACTTTCCCCTTCTTCTGGTTTGAGGGACCTGAACAAGTGCCTTTCGAAAGTAGAATTTCGTTTGGGCGAAAAGTACTTATTTAGCTTTTCAACCAAAACGCTAAACACATCCCCCTCAGTGGCATTATCAACAAGCGCACCCGGAATATTATAAATGACCTCTTGTAATTGCGGACCACCTAGATGCAGTAGCTTACTTTTCTTTTTTATTGGGCCCACTATCTCTTCGGATTCCAAGAACAGTGAGAAAGACCTGTACCATTTTTCCCATTCCAGACGGATTAACGATTTATCAATCGTGTCGCAAAGAAAGGGTTTTATGCCCGTCTCCCCCATCCTATATTTTGGTTATTCTCGCCGTACCGCAATCTGGAATTATGCTTACTATTAATAACCATCTACTTATGTAATCCTCGTCAAAAGAAAATCACCCACACGTCTGCTATATATATTATTATTATATTTTTTTTTATATTCAAGCTGCGCGATTGTAAATATTATCAACAACTTAGAACCACGTTGTCTTTTTCTCCCTCAGAAGTCCGTTTTCTTTTCTTTTCCTTTTTTTTTCTTTTGCTTTTGGTTTTGACAACTGAACTGACCACCTTCAATAATGAGAGTTATCTTCTTTCCTCTCTATCTAGAAGAAACAGAACAGAAGAGAGAGAAAAAAATAAATTTTCACTTTTGCATAACCTTTTTTGCAAGCAGTTTTTCTTCTTCCTCACTGGAAGAAACAGGAAAATACATGTTTAACTTTTGCATAAAATTTTTTGCAAGCAGTTCACTATCTTCTTCTTTCATTAAAAGAAACAGGAAAATACATTTTTTTTTTTTTTTTTTTTTTACTTTTGCATAACCTTTTTTGCAAACAGTTCACTGTCTCACTGTCTTCTTCTTTCACTAGAAGAAACAAACAATATAAAAACAATGTTTCACTCCCGCATGCATGGCGAATTGAATCTCTCTTCTTTTATTTCCTCATTTTCCTTGTTATTTCCTGTTTTTTTTTTCCTTTTTTTTTTTCCTGTAATTGATTAATTCATATTTACCTCGTCGCCAATGTAATACTCCAAATATCAATTTATTAAATAATAAGAACAAAAAAACGTATTCTGTTTGTAATACTCCGCGACAGTCAGATCCATAAACTAAGTATTAAATAGACCGTCAGCTCCCGCGCACCTACCCGATTCCCCCCTCAAATTTTGTAAAGAAAATTCTCTCTTAAATTTCCTATCTGTGAATACGTGTGAAGCAGCAAAAAAAGAAATTCTAATTGGCGGGAGAAGTAAAAAAAATAATGACACTCAGCAGTGTTCTTACATAGTAGTATTTCTACCTTTTTGTGGAAATTACGATTTCCGAAAAGCTTTCCATGCGTTAAATGAAAAAACATGAAAATTGTGTGAATTTGACAAGAAAACATTCAAACTACATTTTACCATGAATATCAACATAAAAAGGAGATTTTCCTCTAGCAACAATTTCTAGTACCAAAAAAATGTATTATAATGTTTGAAAACTGCGATTTTTATACAGAAGAATAATTTAATGTGATTTTCTTTCCGAACAATACAAATTTTACTTTTAAAGTACGGTTTGTTTCATTAAAAAATCGAGGAAATTTGAGTTTAGTGAAAAGGGAACAATTAATACGCTTCGTGGGAAAAATAAAGAGAGAGCGCTAAGAACACTGCTGAGAGTTAGTGTATTTTGTGAGTTTCTGTCAGCTGATGGATGCGTTCTGAGAGTTTAAATTCGTTGTTTTAATTCACCACGAAAACATGTATTTTACAAAATGCGTAAAGCGAATGTAATCAATATGAATAAATAAAGGAATAAAGTGTGAAAAATGCATTCGTTAAAATAAAATAAGTTATTTTTGTTCCTATAATTATTGTGTCTGTTATCGTTGGTTGTTGTTGGTAAAAAATTATTTCGCCTAAAATGTCGATAGAAAAACGGTAACCAATATAAAGATAAGCATTGATTAAGAACATTCAAATTTAAAATATGCTCTAGGGAAAAGATATAAACATTTCTGTGTGGGTATGATTTTTGAGTTATACTGCGAGTATTAGCTAATAACAAATTTAATATCGACTTTAAATTTACGGAAGCTCACATTTGCAAAATTTGTATGGAAGATATAACCACTGTGAACTAATCGTACTTAAATTTAGTAGGGCCCAATCTTTTCATGAAGATTCCATTTCTGGAAATGGAAAACAGAAAAAAAAATTAAATTTATTAAAAAATTTGATACAATTGACATAAGGCGTGTTTTTTTAAGCTTCGATCTCAGCAAAGCAAAGTAAAGTAGAGTTTTCAGCACACTAATTACAACAACTACTGCGAGTCTCGAAGTGTCAAGTAGAGCGTAGTTGTTGTAAATGCGTGCTGAATATCCTACTTTACTTTGCTTTGCTGAGATCGAAACTCAAAAAAACAGGGCTATAATTAAAAATTACATTTGAAATGAATTGCGTGAGCCCAGAATATTAATAATTTTGTTTTATAATAAAAAAAAAAAGTCGAATAGACACAATCAACGAAAATTTGTTTTCTTTAAAATGTATACGAGAAAGAACGAAACTTTAAATATAGATATAGGTATAGGTACCCACATTGGAAATAAAAATGTTTACTGATTTGTACCCTGTGCCCATGTTCTGTAATTATAACATCGATATATTTATCACAAAAACGATATGAATTGAAAGAAAATGCTTAAAAAGTATCGATGCGAACATTTATTTACTTAACTCAGGAGCATTTTCTTTCAATTCATATCGTTTTTGTGATAAATATATCTATGTGATAATAACAGAACATGGGCACTGATATGTCTCACACATTTAAGTTTTGCTGCTTAGAATTTTCTTTTAATTCCTTCGATTCAAAATTACCTATATAGTAATCAAATTTTTTTTATATTAATAAGCTTCTTTTTTTTATTTTTGTCAATGATTCATAAGTTCATCGATTTCCATTGTTTACAACAAAACTGTAAACATCCCGTACTATATAGATTATCAAGGTAAAATTAAAGAAATCCTAATAATGTATACCTACCATGCGTTTTAATATAATTTGGTACTAAATTCACCACACCACACCCACCGCTTTCTTAACACGTCCCGATAACGGGCAATTATTTGAATTATTTGAATTTTTTCCAATGTTACCACGGAATAAACTGTCAGAGGCATCTGTCAGGTTAGTATGTGCAAGTGTATGCGTGCGTCTAATTTACTTTAACATTGGCACGCATACTTTGGCACATAGTAACACCGAAAACAGCTTGTAGGCAAATTCTCTTAAGTTGAAAGAGCTGACGGTCTATTTAATACTTAGTTTATGGTCAGATCAGACTCCATTCCAGTCAGCGTTCAGCTAGAGTCAGCGTTTAGCCAATTGATGCAGCATTGCCAGACATCTATTGCACGGGTTTCCACACCCTCCACTGCATACAAGTCATGCAAAATTGACTTTGTATGGGAGGTACCAGAACTACTTGACCGACATAGCCCATTTTCAGTACCAACCTGACGACGATAAGAAGAAGTCCTTTCACCAAATTTCATTCGTCTATGTCAATTCGTTTGGGCGCTATCGTGCTTTCAACGGACAGACAGACAGACAGACATGGTTAAATCGATTCAGAATGTGATCCTGATTCAGAATATATATACTTTATGAGGTCTCCGGTGACTCCTTCTTGGCGTTACAAATGTATTGGCAAAGATAATATACCTTCCTGTGGAGGGTATAAAAAGAGGAATAAATTCCTACCTTGATTTGCTTTTGCAACTGCAACTTCAGTATCTATGACTATCAGTTACAGTTGCAGAAGGCTTTGATTTTGCACAGATGAGCTGTGATTGTTGGTTTTGTTCCGCTTTCAGACCGTTGTGTCGCTCTTTTAAGCCGTTGTGCCGTTTGGTGACCAATGTATAACGTTCGCTCCGTTGAGATGCAGGAATGGTTGACTCGCAGTGATGGGACTTGAGAATAGCGAAACGGTGGTAGATAGCATTAAAAAAAGGTGGTAGAAAATAAAATTTTCCACTTCCACTAAAATAATGCAAGCATTAGAGAAAGCCAAGAACTTACGCATTTTCACTTTCAATAGTTCTTGATATTATTAAAAAATTAAAAGTTTTTGAAGTAAACGCATCAAAATAAAAAGGAACTACAGAAAAAACGCCATAGGTTCAACTCATCATTAACTACAAAATGTCAAAATATAGCAAAACCCTCTCTCGCAAATACAGTAAAATAATAAAATTTTAGCGCAGTAAATGGTGTACTGGACGGAAAGCTTTTGCTAATGCAATTCTCAGAAAAAAATACTGATAGCTGAGTGTGTATGGGTAAAACTAATGTGGTTTTCCATTGGGCAAAAAAATCAATCTTTTTTTCGATTCGGATCACTTTTTGAAGATCTCGATAATTTTTTCAGATTTACACATACTGCCACAAATACCCACAGCTGTTTTACGTCATTTTAAGAAGTTTTGCTTTCAAAACAAATGCGCAAAGTTTCGTCAAAACCAAAATAAAGAAATACATAAAAGGCAATATAATGTTGGAGGAATTATTATCTTTATTATCTTCCTCATCATCTGGAAACTACGAATCACCGAAACTACTCCATTTGTGTCTACAACAGGGGAAACATTTTTCAAGTCGATATCCATAGCTGATTTTTGCAAAAGCAAATGCAATTTGAACAGCTGATTTTGCTGTCAAATACGCACTAATCCATTCACAAAAGCAGATCAATTTCGTTGCATGTTCCATGAGCCTCGTTAAATCTGAGATCTGAAAAAGATTTTTGGTGGCCCCAATGGAAAACGACATAGGCGAGTAGGTATATGAACAATTTTTTAATTTAATGCAATGATGGCAAAGAAATATTATTAGCGAGTAGCGATGAGTAAAAGGTGGTAGATTTCGAGTTCAGGTTGGTAGAATTTCCGAAAGTGTAAAAAGTGGTAGAAATACCACTTAAGTGGTAGAAGTCCCATCACTGTTGACTCGTTATAGTAGAGTATTGCGCAAATAAATGTAAAATATTTGTTTTGTTAGAAGAGCAAAACGGGCGTATAAAAGGAAGAGATTTCCTACTCTTGGATTGCTTTTGCAATTGCAACTTCAGTATCTTTTACTATCAGTTACAGTTGCAGAAGGCTTTGTGTTGCACAGATGAGCTGTGATTGTTGGTGGTTCCGCTTGCAGACCGTTGTGCCGCTATCAAACCGTTGTGCAATTTTGTACCACTGTATCACGCTAAATCCTTCGGGATGCAGGATTCGTTGACTCGTTTATTTGATGGTCGTACATAAACGTAGAATACGTGATTAATAAAAAGCACAAAAAAGGCGTACAGACGAAAATAATTCCTACCTTAGATTGCTTTTGCAGCTGTAACTGGTAGTTATAAACTTAAGTATATACACAGAAGACTTTGTGTTGCACAGTTCCTTACTGTGATTGATGAGTGGGGATCCGTTACATACAGGATTCGTGTGCTCGTTGGATACTGTGGCCGATAGACTGTCCGTCGATGATCGGGCTGCTAATTTAGATTGGTGATCTAATTACGCACTACCCCACAGTGCGTTTATGTTATGTTTTTTGATTTGAAAATCACTTTTCACTAGGTACTTTTCTACCTTTCACTGTACACTTAATATTGTCTTTGAACTATCGATAATAGTCGCGGCTCTTTAATAAAAGAAAACTCGAAGGACCATGTTCTTAATCGAGTTAAATTAAGAAGAATATCTGACCTAAGAAGATGTCTTGGTCAGTACCTTGGTGATGAGAAAAAACTTCACTCTTCGTGTTTACGTTATAAATTTTTATTGTCTTACTTGGTGCACGGTTAAATGACAAGTGTCTTATTAAAATGCTTATTAGTTTCCATGAAGCTTCGCCTTCAATCACTACTGTATTTTTCTGGTCATTGAACTTTTTGAATTTGAATTTCTTACATAGTATAATGGCGTTTTTCATTCAAGATCCGAGAGAATTGCCCCGAAGTTCAGAATTGCTCTTTTCAATAAAATTTGTTGGAGCACTTTTGCAACAGTGGTAGACACCATATGTGTGATTAGATTTTCGTTTTTCATTCAAGATCCGAGAGAATTGCCCCGAAGTTCAGAATTGCTCTTTTCAATAAAATTTGTTGGAGCACTTTTGCAACAGTGGTAGACACCATATGTGTGATTAGATTTTCGTTTTTTATTCAAGATCCGAGAGAATTGCCCCGAAGTTCAGAATTGCTCTTTTCAATAAAATTTGTTGGAGCACTTTTGCAACAGTGGTAGACACCATATGTGTGATTAGATTTTCTGTTGTTACTTGTTTTTTTGTTTTTTATCAGTAAATATGAATATTTTAGACCAAATCAATATATTTTAATTTCAGTTTACATTTTGCACTCGTAATTGTAGGTATATTTTCGGATCACAAGGGAAAAATTTGTTTCTAATTACACAACAAACATTTAAATCTGACATTTTGCTAGTGTGTGTTGGTGAGTTCAGGGCAATTCTCTCAAAATATTCCGGACGCTTCTTTGGTGTTAAGAATTGACCTGGAAGTGGACTTTTTTTTTAATGAAACATAGAAAACATAGAAAGAGCACTTCTAGATTTGATCTTTTCATCTTTCAATCGAAAACGCCATTACATTTCTTTGGCGAACAGTGTGTGTAACATAATTTCTTACATACTATTACATTTCTTTTGCGAACAGTGTGTGTAACATAATTTCAAGTGTAATGTAATGCCACGCATTTTCGTCCCTGTAAGGGGAAGTTAACATTATGTTTTACAGTGGAATTTGCTGCGTTCGTAAGTTAAGGCTTTTACAATAAGAGGTGTTATTGTGAATGACCCGCTATTTCGGTAGCTGTCACTTTTGAAGCTTTTATTCTTTGACATTTGACAAGTAGAAACTACGCCATTACTAAAAAAGGAACGATACACGCTTCACCAACGCATTGAAATTATTAAAATTCACTACAAAAATGGTGAAAAAACGTCGTGTCTTTGCTGATTGGGTCCTTGAAATGCATGAAAATGATCCGGAATTCCTTCGAAACATTATCGTGACTGATGAGGCCGATTTCCAATTTGGTGGCTACGTCAACAAGCAAAATTGTCGCATCTGGGGCTGGGAAAACCCAAGAGTTATTGTTGAGAAGCCTCTCCATTCTCAACGTGAGGCTATCGAGGACATAGGGCAGTCACTTTGCGAGTTGGTTTAGGAAAATTTCATGAAAAGGATATGGTCCTGTATGCGTGCTCATGGTGACCATTTGCCTGATGTTGTTTTTCATTATTAACGGCATACCTTCCTTTTTATTATGAAACAAACATAAGATCATTTATCTCAAAAAATGACATTTTTTTTGAATACCAAAATAACACCTCCTTATAGCAATTGTGGATAAACGAATAGAAAAAATTGTAATAACTATTGTTTTTATATTAATGCAATTTTTCAAAATAAAAAAATTCTCTTTGAGTGTAACTTTTTCGGAGCGATTGTATTTTGTATTTTTTCAAAGTCCATTGTAACTTAAAAGCTACGATCGTAACACGTTTGTCAACCCTGGCTGATCATACTTATGATACAATGCGTTTCTCTCTCTTCCTGTCTCTTATACGATTGTTTGTTAAGCCATGTGAGTTGGCTGAACGGGGACCGCAAGTGGATTCCTTCATGTATTAACTCTGTAGAGGAAGAGGGACAACGCATTGTTGTGACTATTTTCCTTCTTGTGTGCCGCAGATTTGACATTTCGTGTTTGTTTAATTATTCTTGGTCGGTCGTGTTCTTTTTGCGATGTTTTAATTAAATAAATCAGCAAAGATATCGACGAGAGTGTTTTTCTTTATTGCGCCCATTATGTGCTAGTCATCTGAGATTATGTATTTCTCATTGAATCGAAATTTGTTTCCATATCTCAGTGACTAGCCAAATGTGCGCAATATAATACATAATACAATCGGCCTCACCAATAATCAAGTTTAGTCTGGCAGTTTATGCAAAGACCCCACACTTTCCAAAATCCCTTTACCAATAAACAAATAAAGTTGCCAGAACACCGCTAATTGTACGGTTAAATGTTAATGTTCAGAAACCCATGTTTATCTCGGGCATTAGCTAAATAAATCCTCCCGAAATGTCATTTTGCAGAGGAGTGTTGCCCAACCCTCCTAAATGATGGTATGGAATTTCGTAATAGGAGCAAATATATATACGCTGTTGTTCAGCCTGAACGTTTATAATTATAAACTAATTTTAGTAAATTGTAAATGTTTTCTGATTTTATTCGTTGGAGTACAACAATGCAAGTGATTTTTAAGTCTAGCAAACACAAATTTGTACAAATGTGTGCACAAAATTTAAAAATAATGCATTTTTGTTTTATTTCTAAACACTTACCCCCGTATTTATAAACAAAAATGTGCACAAGTAAATAAGCTAGTAGGCATGAGATAGCATACAAAAAATGTACGTAACTGCTGAATAACGAGTTGATAACTTTTACGCAGCGTTTATTAATATTTGCGTTAAAATATGTACTTCGAATATTTTGATTAAAAGAAATGGTTTGTGCTTTTCTCTGCTTTATCTTGTTTAACCGCTAGTGCTTGCTCTATGATTGATTTTCATTTTAGTTTGTAACGAATGCATGCTAAGTAAAAAATAAATTTGATATAAGTTTGGGATCTTTCCAAGAATTTCTTGAGAGTAGTCGCTAAGAGAATAAAATATCTGTTCATTTAATATTGGACAGCTCATACCTGAATACTTTTTTGAAGTGATAACTTCTTTAGGCGCGTTGGGGCACTTTTGATATGGGATAAAACCATTGAACTCGCGACACCAATGTTGTGTAACCAATGTTGCCGACACCAGTGTTCGTGAAGACTCTTGAGGCGCGTTGGGCCATTGTATATAAACATTAGAGAGAATTTACCTACAAGTGTGTGTGTGATACCAGTGTTCGCGTTGCCATTTGCCAACCACTTTTGACGACTCAGTATGTATGTTAATGTGGGGAAGTGTGTTTGCCTTTGCCATGCTGAAGTAATTTCAGACAGAATTTTATTTCTAAAATTTGGGGGGCAATCGGGTGTGCGTTTCATAAGTTTCACTGGTATTCATTTTAAAGAATACCAATTAATTGCATGCTTTGTAAATTTACGTTTTAAGCAATAGATTGCAATTTTTTTGTTTAAAGTAGTCCATCCATCCACTCTATTATTATTTCTGTTTCTGTAGTAAATAGTATATTTACCTCTTGCTGTTCACACACTCAACCTATCTTACTACATAAAATTTCAACTACGCAGTTGTGTACAAACTATGATTCAGGGAAAAATAATCTTTCATTCACAATGCCCGTAGCGCCGTAGCCGTAGTACAAACAGTGATGCCAGATTACAAGATATATCTTTTTTTTCAAGATTTTTAAGCTCCAAAATAGGTGCAAGACTTTTTACCTCAAATTCATCAAATTTCAAGATATTTGATATCAAGAATTTTTTTACATTGAAACAACCTTTTCTATTAGAGAAAACCGTTTTCTATAAACTCCATAATTATGAGTAATGTGAGTCGAAGAGAGCCCATGTACAATTTCTGTTTTACTAACGTTTCCATCAACTCTAAAGAAACATAAATTTCAACCAATTTGATAAAATAACCGATGTAATATGTTTTTGGAAAACAATTTTAGTAGAAACAGCCAATGGAAACTTCGCATATCCAATTCTTAAAGATTTTATTTTCAATATATTGTCGTTTCCACATTCCTTCGCTCTGCAGAATATTTTTTCTGCTGTAAATTTAAATAAAACAAAAATTCGTAATCGTTTGAGTACTGAAACAGTTGAAAGTTTAATCTTTACAAAGGATTTGTTGCTCTCTAATATAAGCAATGAAGTTCTGAGTCATTTTAATTCAACTATTTTCCAAAATTAAAAAAAGAAAAAAAATGACATTGTTGGGTATACCTACATATATACGATATACCTATATAGCTAGGTACCTAATGCAATTTTGCCGAAGAAGGTATATATAACAGTTTATTTTAAGTACTTCAAAATTGTATTTTATATTTCGTTGTTTTTCTATTTTGAATAAATCTTGAAAAAAAGATTTTTTATTTCGGCAAACAAGATTTTTCATCTGGCAACACTGAGTACAAAAGCCGCCACGAAAGAGAGTCAACGGCCGAAGAGAGCATAAACTAAGTATGAAATAGCTGACAGCTTTACTACGTCTCACCGATTCCCACCGCAATTTTTTTCAATATAAGCCCCTCCCTCCCGATCGCAATTTTACTGTCTGTGAACTGTGAATACGTGTGAATTCAGCAGTGTTCCTACATCGTTGTATCTCAACCTTTTTGAGGGAATTTAATATTTTCAAAAACTTTTTGTTGACCATGAATATAAACGCACTAAATGCACATAAAAAGAAGATTTGCCTATAGCAACAATTTCTAGTACCAAAAAATAATCATTAAAGTGTTAGCAAACTGCGATTTTTATACTGAAGATTAATTAAGTGTGATTTTTGTCCGAACAATACAAATTTTACTTTTATTTAATTTAAATTTAGTGAAAAAGGAAAATGTACACACTTCGTGGGAAAAATAAAGAGAGACGTCTAAGAACACTGACTGATAGTTTGTGTGTTTGGTGATTTCTGTCTGCTGATGGATGCGTTCTGAGAGTTTAAATTCGTTGTTTTATTTCACAACGAATACATGTTCATATTCTACAAATTGCATAATAACGAATGTAATCAATATAAATAATAATAAAGGACAAAATTCATTCGCTCAAATAAAATATTTTTGTTCCTATAATTATTATTGAGTCTGTTTTCGTTTGTTGTTTTTGGCGAAAAATTACTCCGCAGTAATGTCCGAAGAATTTAAAAAGAAGAATTTAGTTTATGGAAGAGAGTTACAGTCATAGGAATCTAAGAAGGAATTTTCAAAATTTTATGGGGAAATCGGATAGTAAGAGCGCTGTTATGTTATTTCAAAACAGTTTTGTTGACAGTTGTCCTAATATTGAAAATTTTAGACCCGATTGATATAAATATTTTTATGAGTTACTCGAAGTACTAATTCTACGCAGATGAAGTCGCGGGTATTAGCTAGTATGCTTTATTTTTTATGTATACAATAGCGCATTAAACGAAAATGAAAATTGTAGGTAGTATAGTTTTTGTAGTAGTAGTTTATAATAATGAACTAGAAAACACTTCATTTAAAAGTATTTCCTGCGCAACAAAATATTGCCTGACGATTCAAAAAATACACGTATAGTTGTTCAAGTTTTCACTTCTGTCGGCACTCCCGGAGTGCACTGTTTTTATTTTGCAATTCTCAGTACCTTAGGCGGCAGGTAGATTTTGGATGAAGATCTCAAATATTGGTGTGGAGATCATAGAGGAACTAAACTAGAGGGCCGACTTTCAGCACACCTACCCGATTTTCCCCGCAAATTTTGAATGACAGCCCTCTCTCGCGCGCTCTTTTTTTCCTGTCTGTGAATACGTGTATTAATGGCCGCCGGGTGGAACTATTTCCAAAAACAAACAATTTGTAAATAGATTTATAACAATAAATGTAAAAAAGCAAATGTTGATTATGTTTTTTTTAAATAGCATAATTTCTTCTCTAGCCATTTTCGTTACCAAAAACTGTTCATCCATTCACATTTCAGTTTTTTTTTTAATTTTATTTGTATGAATTCTATTTTTGACAGCAAAATTCATGCTGCTGCATAAAAGGGGTTGTTCCAAAAATTATGCATTAAACCCAAGCTTTCACTAGGGCATAAGTGAATTTTCTAAAATGTTTATAAACATTCAATAAATTTTTATAAGGTTTGGTGAATGTTTTCAAATTTGTTTATTTAACACCATATTTGTACAAATTCAAAATATGATTGGAAATTCTGTAGTTTAATAACACTTACAGTGTTGAATAATGTTACTTTGGTATTTCAATCGAACGTAAAAATACATATTGTTTTGTTAATTGTTGGTATTTGCATGCTATATTTCGTTTTCTGTGCATATATTCTTTTATAAATTTTATAACAATGTATTTCGAAATGTGCACTGAATTTTTTTACAAACCCCTTTAAATTATTAATTAACAGAAACAAGTGCGTTCTTTGTGTTTTTGGAATACAAAAAGTGATCAAAACATTTTTTTATTGTTCCAAGTATTTCTTAGGTATAAATAAAGGGCGATGTACGAGGATTTTTATATTATGTCCTTTACCGGAAAAAGCCGAGCGCATACATAGTTAAATTTGAGAGCAATATATGTAGTATAAAAAAATAAAAAAATATCGAACTTATTTTTCAATTTAGCATTATGCATACTTGAATATAATTACTGTACAAGTATGCATTTGCTAAAACTAAAAAATCATTTTCACGAAAAAAAATAAAGGATTTTCTTAAACGGTGTTCAAATTATTGTTTCGATATTTCGAAATTAAAACCATTAAAATCAACGAAAAAAATTTTCTTTCCTTAAAATATACAAAAAAAAACTTGAATTTACAAAATCTCTTTTAACAAAAGTGAAGAAAACGTTAATTTTTCTCTGATTGTTATTATGAGTTAGATTTCTGCAAGATATTGACAAATTATTATTTTATTGCAACGAAATTATAAAAGGAATTCCATTTGATTCCAACAACTTCATAGACATTAAAAACTCTTAAATTCAACTGTGATGCGAACGCCGTGTAACTAAATGGCACAAAATATGACGAACACAGTCTCCCAATGGTTGTAACCTTAAATTGTATAAGTATGCGTGCGGCATTAATGGCGCTCCTTTGATTTGTACAGGCACGAACACTTATGCAATTTGAGGTTACACAGGCAGCTTGTAGGCAGATTTCCCGTTTCTGCTCTCAGTTGGCCCTCTAGTTTAGTTCCTCTATGGTGGAGATGGTTGTCGTGAAAAGGTTGACTTCGCGGAAAATATAGATAGAAGAATTGTCAGCATTCAGCAAAATACATGCGAAATAATAAATTTGGGAACTGCTGGAGGAATATCAAGTAGTATGTGCGAATTTAAGATATACAAAGTTCTCTATTACTTGGTGCGAATTCATCTAGGAGAAAACATGACAGTTTATGTACATATATGCAGAATAATGCCCAAGGCTTTATATTTTTTTTCCCAAATTAAGTAATAAAGCCTTGCAATTTTTAAAAGATCAAATTGTATTTATTTTCACACCTCCATATACTTTTGCAAGTACTGTTTTGCAAAGATCTAAATGTGATCTTTAGACTACCAATAAGTTTTGATTTGCATTATCAGCCAACGAATAAATCAAAGCATTCTAATAAACTGTGTTCCGTTTATTGTATAATTTAAAAGAGACCTTATTACGACACAAATTCACTCATAAATCAATCGTGAAGTATAGGTATTAGAAAACAAGAAAGCGTACTATAAAAAGTACCGAAAATTGTGTCCGATCGAACAATAGGGCATTACTGATTTGCATATGATAATTGACAGATCAGCGGATATTTTGTGCATTTCCTATTTTCTGTTTTGTTTTTTGCTTACAATAAGCTTCAAAATGCCTTTAAAAGAAATCTGCTGGGCAAGTTAATTTGCAATTTAAATATCCCTTTTTTTAGAATAACATCCTCGTTGTGAAATAAACCATTGACCTTGTTTTTCAGGAAAAAAAATTATAAAATTTGAATTCTGCGATGACAAAAAATGTAATAGTTTCTAAGAAAGTTGTCGCACTAGCAAATGTGGAGGTCTAATTGTTTATTGGTACCGTTTCACTAATGCTGTACATTTTTACTAAAGCTGGCAACCAGCTAATCGTCGACATTAGTGTTTGATTATTAGTAAGGCCGAATGTCAAATGTGGGTTTTTTTTTCACAATTATGAAAATTGTAAATATTGCGATAAGTGTTTTGTTTTTAAATGTTGTGTTGGGAAGCAACAATGGGGATCCGACGAAGAGACCGCGTTCCGATCTTTAAAGCAGATGATAGTTAAAGCACCAATATTGCAATATTATAATATTGAGGAAAACCTGACTGTGCAATGTGACGCAAGCCAAAAGGGACTAGGGGAAGTGCTGATGCAAAAAGGACACCCAGTAGCATTTGCATCTCGGACGCTTACAAAAACATAGCAACAGTATGCACAGATAGAAAAGGAGTGTCTGGCAGTTCTATTTGGCTGCAAACGTTTTGACCAGTATCTTTGCGGAAGGTGCAATATTACAGTAGAAAGCGATCACTTACCCTTACAAACGATTTTCAAGAAATCGATACTCGACACTCCCAGGCGCTTGCAGAGAAGGAGGCTTAGTCTGCAGAGCAGTGGCGTGGCGTCCATATAACCCAATTCCTACCGACTTACCTTTTCAAATCTCCACCAGACAACACTATCTATCTACCAAAAACCAAATATACCTATACATGAAACACAAATGAATTTTTATTCACAAAATGGTGCACACACATAACCCTGCAAACCAAAAGTCAGTTAATAAATAATATTGTGTGTATCCATTTTCATACAACAACAACATCGTCATCGTCTCGTCACGACAAAGCGAAGGGAACCCAAAATATGTCGGGTTATTAAAGCTCTCACTTGATAGTTGATTTTGAGAGAATATAAGCTTGTTATCTCTTTTTTTCTTCCCTGAGCACTGTGTCTGACACCTCTTTGTTCAACACCCACTTGGTTATGTAGAAAATAACGCGCTTTTCTTCGAGTTATTCTCAGTTCTTACTACTTACTACGTTAATTTTGAGTGCTCACTGCTGACGCTGAGTGAACATTTGTAGGTATCTATCTCTTTTTTTTCTTCCCTGAGTACAGCGGTGGGTTTTGGGTATGTGTTTTACACCCACTTGGTTATGATATGAACAAAATAACACGCTTTTCTTCGACTTATTCGATTTTCCTTTACTTCTTCTTTTCTTATTGTGTTTTGAGTGGATAATTGCAGGTACTATGTTGAGGTAGGTAGGGTAAGTGTTTTGGTTTACAAATACAGTTGGCAGATTGCAGGGCGCAAATTGTAAATTTTAAATATTGAATAAATATTGACTTGAAGTATAAAAAAGGTCGCTTGAATTGATTTTGCTTAGTTGATGCAAAGCAAATGAACAATGTATGATTTTGTTTCAAGGTACACAGATGTAGAGTTTTTTTACATTTGTATGTGATTAGTTTTGCTTCGACTTCCCATTTTAAAATGTTCACAACACGCCACTGCTGCAGAGATATAATTTTAGTCTGATATACAAAAAAGGTAAATTAATGTACATCGCGGATGCCTTATCTAGAGCGGCACTTCAATGCAACAGTGCAGAGTCAACTAAAAGGGAAGAGATCTATCGGATGGACGACCGAGAGAGCTTTATGGCCGAGATTGAAGATATAAACGTAATAGAAGAAATGAAGAACGTCAGTATCACAGAACAACGCATAGAAGAAATAAAGGCCGAAACACTGAAAGATCCAAATCTACAAAAGTTAATTCTGATTGTGAGTGAGGGCTGGCCACTGGACACCACTAAACTGGACTTGGAAATCAAGAACTACTGGACGTATCGAGATGAAATAACAGTTCAAGATGGACGTATTTTTAAAGGAGACAGAGTGATCATTCCGAAAAGTTTACAGCAATCAATCCTAAAGCGACTGCACTACAGCCATCAGAGAATGGAAGCGTGTATGAAAAAAGCAAGGAACACTGTCTTCTGGCCCAATATCAATAGTCATATAAAAAACATGTGCTCTGTTTGTGAAATATGTTTAGCAAACAGACAGAATCACCCGAACCCCCACTTTACCTGATATACCCTTTCAACGAGTTGGTCTCGACATTTTCGTATATCCTAAAGGTAACAACAGGGGCCTAACTCTGAAACTCGATTCTAAAGTAAAACTGTTCGAATTCGCAAAATCGCAACTATGTAATTCTATAAGTAAGTTATGACATCCAAATTCGAACAGCTCTAGTACTGCCAAGTATTTTTTAATTCTTGGTACAAAATTGGTACTACCGTTTCCGAAAGCTAACGTCAAATTCGTTCGAATTCGCAAATAATCATTCTACATCAAATGTGTTTGCGAGAAGGTCGATTAAAGAAGTTTTTTTTTCTCAGAATGTAAGTAAATAAAAATTATAAATTAATAATTCATGAATATTTCATAAACATAGTAATATTCATGTATAATGTTTGTTTTTTGTACAAGGGAATCATTTAAAAGTCCAAACACAAAAGTGTCACAGTTTGAAATAATGGTGCAATACATGACCAGGTATCTAGATTTGTCCAAGGGATATTTAAAAACACCCTAAGCTAGACAAAAATCCAAGCATTTATGGACTAATTTTTTTAAAGATTTGAATGCTGAGGGTCCACCGCAGCGCGATGCAGCAGGTTTGTTTTTTGCGAACACTTAGTTCTCTTGAAATTTTGGTCAACAAGTACATAAAGGCGTCTTCCGAAAGGCTGTAGTTTTTAATAAAGCTGAAATAAAGTAATTTTTTTGAATTAAGAATGCCTTTAAATAAATACTCAATAGAAAAACCTTTTATCGCTAAGCTCCATTATGTTAGATTTATCTCTAATCCGCCTTCGTTCAACTTGTTGAATTTTTTCCTGATTTTCTTCAAACTCCACCCAAATTGCGACACTGTCCATGTTTATTTATTATTATTTGATTGTTTCACGACAATTTTTTGGGATATTTCAAACATAATGCGAGACTCGTTTGGGTTATGTCAAACATAATGCGAGAATCGTTCGAAAATCGCAAATTTGTTGGCAAATAGTTTGGCATTACCGGCATTCGATTCTACTTTCATACAGAGTACCATTTTAAAGTAGAATCGCAAATATCTTTCGAATAGAACCAATAGTAGAATCGAGTTTCATAGTAGGGCCCCAGAAAATACTTCTTAGTAACTGTAGGCTTCTTTTCAGATTTCTCCGAAGTCGATGAGCTATCCTCGATCAAGACATCTGCTATCATAGATACCTGAAAGAAAAACTTCAGCAGACATGGAGTCCCACAGGTTGTCACAACAGATGGAGGTACCCCGTTTATTAGTGAAAGCTTTGCACATTTTTCCAAGCAGTGGGAATTCAAGCATACTAGAAGTTCTCCACACCATAAGGAAGGAAATGGCAAGGCGGAATCTGCTGTAAAAATAGCAAAAAACCTGATGAAGAAATCAACGCAGTCTGGAAACTGTTTTTGGAAGATGTTACTATAGATCTACGCAACACCGCGAACCATATTGGGTCTAGTCCGGTACAGCGATTGATGTCAAGGAGAACTAGATGCTCAGTTCCTGTGATAACCGCAAAACTACAACCGGAAGTTCAGCATAATGTTAAGCAGAATATCGTTCATCAAAGGTGCGTGACTAAGAAATACTTTGACAGGAAAAGTGCTCATTTACCAGAACCAGAACAGGGACAGGATGTTATGGTACAACTGAAGAAAGCAGGAGATAGTAGGTGGTCAAAAGTAACCGTGGTCAATCCCGTGATGGATAGAGCAGCTATTGTACGAGTAGGAGATACCGATTACTTACGTAACCGCCAACATATACATAGTATTCCAGTCAATTCCGAGCCACAAGTAGAAGAAACGGTGCAGGGAAATAAGTCCCCGGGAACTAAGTCCACTGAGGGACTTAGTTCCCACCTAGTGGGAAATAAAATCACTTTCGTGAAGTGGACTTAGTTCCCATGCAAGATGGGAACTGAGTCCACTTTCTTATGGGAACTTAGTACACATTCAAAAATAAGAAGGGGGAACTAACTTCCAACATTTAGGATTGGACAACAAACTGTAAAGTGCAGTTAGTTATCACATTCCTCTAACAAAATCTGTTCTTAGTCGACAGTGAGAATATACTTCACATTAAAAGGGAAATAAAAACCACTCTGAGTTTTCGGAATTTATTTCCCATCTTACATGGGAACTAAGTCCACTTTACGAAAGTGATTTTATTTCCCACTAGGTGGGAACTAAGTCCCTCAGTGGACTTAGTTCCCGGGGACTTATTTCCCTGCACCAAAAGAAACTGCACTGGACGAGCAAAGTGAACGCAATCACCTATTACCCACCGGATTACCAGACGAACCGCAGGAGCTACCTATAGCTCAAAGAAAAAGCAAAAGGAATGTTAGGATTCCAGAGCGCTATTCGGAGTAAGACACAAAGTGTTGTGCAAACCTATTGGAATTAGAATTTGAATTTTACAACTTTAATGTAATGAATTCCCAATTTTATTTTACTTTACTTTTAACTTCTCATTTACAAAAACGTCCTCACTGTTATATCAATACATATTTGAATTTACAAGAATTTCTAAATTTGATTAATGTTGTAAAGAAGGGGAGATGTTATAGTATGGTATACAAATACATACATAGGAATATATATATACGAATCCACGCAGTTGTTAATAAATACTCATTAGCAACGGACGTCTTTTACTGCACAAAACAACATGTGCAACATGTGTCAAACATGGATTACTTTTTATATATAAACTAGCCGACCCGGCAAACGTTGCTTTGGCATATGAATTATTTCTAGAGTATGAAAATATATCTTATTTATTGTACGTGTGGTTTTATGTGGTATATGAGTGGAAGAGGCATGGAGTTGACGGAATATGGAAATAACAACACACCAAATCCTATTTTTTTTAAATTTATTGTACCTTTTTTTAAATTATATATACAACGAATTCTGAAAATATTAGTCAACAATATTAAATCTAAGTGCAATGGAGTGTACAATATTTTTTGTCGTTGGAAAATTTTGCAGCTTCAATGGCATCGCAAACTGCATCAACGGACTTATATGTCACCAAGTTACCTGGAGATAACTGTTGTATCTTGAGATTCAATTTGCTTACGTCCACATTTTTTGCTGCTGAAATACCACTTTCTGCCAGCCGCTTAGGATAAATGTATTGTGTATGTACATCGGAAAATATTAGGTTAATGAGAGAATGGCTGAAATTTTCCCGATAACTGTGTAAGAAGTGAGATACAGTTTATTGCAAGGAAACAGGAGAACGCTCAAATCCCTACTCCGTGCTGTTTACGGGGTGAGAAGTGACACCGGTAGACCCCTGGCGAGGATAGTTAATCAAGTGTTAATTGATCAGCTATCGACCGGGGTTAAAAATATAAATGCTATTAAAAAGTAGGGGTTAGTGGTAGGAGAATGAAAATTAAGGATTGAATGTATTTTTTAATGCAACACCATAAAAAAAAAAACAAAAAAAAATAATTTTTCAAAAAATAAAAGAAAATTTTGGGGTGAGCCACCTAGGGATATAAAAATTCGTTTACATTACACAGGGCGGACCAAAAGAAGTCATCCGATGTTGATTGGCTCTCATTTTTTTTCTAAATGAAAAACTTCAATTCTGTTTTTTGATTATGTTTACTTGAACCTTCAGAATTTTATTGCTTGTTATATGGCATTTTTCATCACTTCGCCGAGAACTTCCGAGAACAGATTATCGCACTCGTGTCGAATGTTGTCCTTGAGGGCTTCTACTATCTCGGGCTTGTTCACGTAAACACGGGACTTCAAAAAACCCCACCAAAAAAGTATGGAACGGTTTAATCGGGCGATCTTGCAGGCACAGTGCAAATCGCCAAAACGAGAGATGTGGCGACCCGGGAACGCCGGATTCAGAATATCGGTTGTGGCTCGCGCAGTGTGTACCGTAGCTTCGTCCTGTTGGAAACACATGTCCTCAAGTCCTAATTCGTCCAAATGCGGCAGAAAAAACTCGGTAAACATGGCCCTATAGCGCGCACCGTCCACTGTTGTCGATCATCCCATTGCTAAAACGAGCCCGTATGGCAATCAATTGTGACGGCGCCCATTTTGCCGATATCATCTTCTTGACCAATAAAATTCTAAAGGTTCATATAAACATAATCAAAAAACAGAATCAAAGTTTTTCATTTAGAAGAAAAATTAAAGCCAAACAACATCGGATGACTTCTTTTATCAGACCGACTGAATATAAAAGGTGGGCCAAAATAAGTCATCGGATGTTGTTTGGCTCTCATTTTTTTTTTATATAAAAACTTCGATTCTGTTTTTTATTATGTTCATTTGAACCTTTAGAATTTTATTGGTCAAGTCGAGAAGATGATATCGGTCAAATGGGCGCAATTGATTGTCATCTTGACCAATAAAATTTTAAAGGTTTAAATAAACATAATCAAAAAACAGAATTGAAGTTTTCCATTTAGAAAAAAAATGAGAGCCAAACAACATGGGATGACTTCTTTTGGCCCTCCCTGTACATATAAAATTTCATCAAAATCGATTGAGCCGTTTCTGGGGAGTATAAACACTAAAACTATAACACGAGATTTTTTTATATTAGATTATTTATTTATTTTATTTATTTATTTATTCAAAAATCACTTACAAAGTAAGTCATATAAGTCTTAAATTATTGTACGCCTTTAATTGTAAAGGGTGGTTAAGGTTAAACTGCCGTTGTTGATTTGGAATAAAACACAAATTATTTAGAAAATTATTGTCATTTCTTTTTATACCCTCCACAGGAAGGTATATTCACTTTGCCAATACATTTGTAACGCCAAGAAGGAGTCACCGGAGACCTCATAAATATATTCTGAATCAGGATCACATTCTGAATCGATTTAGCCTGTCCGTCTGTCTGTCTGTCTGTCTGTCTGTTGAAAGCACGATAGCGCCCAAACGAATTGACATAGACGAATGAAATTTGGTGAAAGGACTTCTTTTTATCGTCGTCAGGTTGGTATTGAAAATGGGCTATGTCGGTCAAGTAGTTCTGGTTCCTTCCATACAAAGTCAATATTAGATCCACGTGTCTCTCTGTCTATTGAAAACACGATGGCGTCCAAAGGAATCAACCTAAACGGATGATGATTGGTGAAAGGACTTATTTTTATCATCGTTAGGTTAGTATTGAAAATGGGCTATGTCGGTCCAGTAGTTCTGGTACCTCCCGTACAAAGTCAATGTTAGATCCACGTGTCTCTCTGTCTATTGAAAACACGATAGCGCCCAAAGGAATCAACCTAAACGGATGATAATTGGTGAAAGGACTTATTTTTATCATCGTTAGGTTACTATTGAAAATGGGCTATGTCGGTCAAGTAGTACTGGTACCTCGCATACAAAGTCCATATTAGATCCACGTGTCTCTCTGTCTGTTGAAAACACGATAGCGTCCAAAGGAATCAACCTAGACGGATGACGATTGGTGAAAGGACTTCTTTATTATCATCGTTAGGTTGGTATTAAAAATGGGCTCTGTCGGTCAAGTAGTTCTGATATCTCCCATACAAAACCAATTTTGCATGATTTGTAGGTATGCAGTGGATGCAGCATCGGTCAGGCCGATGATAACACATTTACTTGTTTTGTATTATTGTTGTTATTTACTATTGCTATTAATGTAATTATTTATTTATTTATTCGTGTACTTATTTATTTATTTATTGATTAACCAATTAATTTATATGTATATTTACTTATTTGTTTGTTTGTTTATTTATTTACTTATCTATTTATTTATTTATTTATTTATTTAGTTAATTTTCTTTTTATTTATTTATGGATTTAGGTATTTATTTATTTATTTATTAATTTTTTATATTTATTTATTTTTTATTTAATTGAAGGTTTTTTCGTATTTTCCTTCAGAACTTATATTTCTTGCCCAATTAAATTATTAAAATTAAACTAATATATAGAAATAATGTTTCAGACGAAAGATACAAATTATCATATCTCTGAATTGTAAAATGTGTGGTAACAAATCCTACTGTAAATCTGTATACGAAATAAAACTATCTATCTATCTACTTGACCGACAGATCCCATTTTTAATACCAACCTAACGATGATATAAAGAAGTCCTTTCACCAATCGTCATCCGTCTAGGTTGATTCCTTTGGACGCTATCGTGTTTTCAAAAGACAGAGAGACACGTGGATCTAATATTGACTTTGTATGGGAGGTACCAGAACTACTTGACCGACATAGCCCATTTTCAATACTAACCTAACGATGATAAAAATAAGTCCTTTCACCAATCATCATCCGTTTAGGTTGATTCCTTTGGACGCTATCGTGTTTTCAATAGACAGAGAGACACGTGGATCTAATATTGACTTTGTATGGGAGGTACCAGAACTATTTGACCGACATAACCCATTTTCAATACTAACCTAACGATGATAAAAATAAGTCCTTTCACCAATTATCATCCGTTTAGGTTGATTCCTTTGGGCGCTATCGTGTTTTCAATAGACAGAGAGACACGTGGATCTAACATTGACTTTGTACGGGAGGTACCAGAACTACTGGACCGACATAGCCCATTTTCAATACTAACCTAACGATGATAAAAATAAGTCCTTTCACCAATCGTCATCCGTCTAGGTTGATTCCTTTGGACGCTATCGTGTTTTTAATAGACAGAGAGACACGTGGATCTAATATTGACTTTGTATGGGAGGTACCAGAACTACTTGACCGACATAACCCATTTTCAATACTAACCTAACGACGATAAAAATAAGTCCTTTCACCAATCGTCATCCGTCTAGGTTGATTCCGTTGGACGCTATCGTGTTTTTAATAGACAGAGAGACACGTGGATCTAATATTGACTTTGTATGGGAGGTACCAGAACTACTTGACCGACATAACCCATTTTTAATACCAACCTGACGACGATAAAAAGAAGTCCTTTCACCAAATTTCATTCGTCTATGTCAATTCGTTTGGGCGCTATCGTGCTTTCAACAGACAGACGGACATGGCTAAATCGATTCAGAATGTGATCCTGATTCAGAATATATATACTTTATGAGGTCTCCGGTGACTCCTTCTTAGCGTTACAAATGTATTGGCAAAGTGAATATACCTTCCTGTGGAGGGTATAAAAAGGAATACTTTCTTGAAAAATGCTATATTGCTGGTGTTTTAAATAATGTATATAAATTATAAGTACCATGAGAAAACAAGTTAAATGTGTTGTGTAAAATAAAATAAACGTATAACCGTTTTCTTTGATGATCAATTTTATTGTGTCTTCTTCATTCTTATAATTATTTTTTTCCACCGAAAGAAGCGGGAAGTGCTGATTATGGTATTATGGGAAAATAGCTGATGTTAGGTGAGTGCATGAGCATTTGCTGACGAAAGTGCAGCGTAATTGAAAGATTGTGTGCAAGGGAAATGAAGGTCGATGGGTGAATGTGCTCAGGTATTATGGAGATATGCTGGAATTTGCTGGCGTATGGAAGAGATAATGTTAGTGTTTAAAAGATTGTGTGCGAAGGAAAAAAAAGTATGTTGTGCATGAATGTGGTGGCTTATTTACTATTTATTTACTATATTAACTCCCCCCTTCCTTAAACTTGAACGTCCTCGTTCAACATTTTAATGATTCGCATTCTGATGGCTTCTTTATCTATTGCTGACGACGTGGATTCCTGTACTTGATCTGTACTTGTCTTTATATTAATTGTCCTTGGTTTAAGTTTCATGCAGAGCAGGGTGAAAATGATGATAGATAGTATTCCAGATACGCTGTACCAGATCCACTTGTTTGTTTCTAGTGTAACGCTGAACTGTTTGATTTTTTCATTATTTATGAAGTGTAACTTATGCAAGTAGGGAAGAGAAATTTTCTCATTAAACGAAATTTCCTGTAGCATTGTCTTTTTCGGTGCTGGCAGGAAAGCTACATCAGGTGGTTGGGTAGTGTTATATTCGTTTCCATTGATTTTAATTGTTTTTTCAAAAGATATCAGGAATGATCCGTTTAGCCTGATTTGATGGTCCTTTTCTTCAATTAAAATATTTTCATCCCTGGCCATGATTAGTCCATTTCCTAGCAGCTTGATTTTCTCCAGGTGGTAGGCGTGTGTGGTGGGGCACTTTGCGGTATGATTGTTCAGGAGCTCTGAGAGGCAAGTATCTTGGTTATCCTTTTCACAATACGAGTATAAAAGACCTTTCCTACAATTTTTTAATGGATAATGGTTTTTTTCACAGTCTGCAGTGAGGTTGGATATTAAATCTATAATTTTATCATTATGAATAACTGGATAAATTTCGAATAGTTTACATGTCTCTTGTACTTTGGGGATTTTAATTAGATATATTAAGGCATTATTTTGATAATACATTTTTACGTCTGCAACGTTTAATAAGTCATTTAACTGTGTTACAATATTTTCCTTTATTTTAATAAATTCTAGTTCTTCTAAACTTAGAATAAGAGGATATACTACATTATTTTTTGCTAAAATTATGGAGTACATATTATTATTTAGGTTATCGATGACAATTCGATTTCTTCTGGATATTAGTGTGGTTAAAGTCTGATAATCGGCCGTATTATGTTTATTGACTACATTAATGTTGTTTATTCTGTCTGTTAGTTCATCTAATTTGTTCTGAATCTGAGTATTTATATCAACCTGCCTGTTGTTAGACCTTGCCAATTCGTTTTCCTGTGATTTTAGTATTTCCATATCTTGGTGGTCGGGTGTACCTGCTATGAATTTGATTGCGGATCCTATGAAATCGATTGACCGCCTAGCTCTTATCGGGAATTTCACTAACTCCAGCAAGCGTTCTATTTCATTTATATCCTGCTGCAATATTTCTTTATCTCTTTCGTCTTCAAGTTGTTTCAAAATGTCAATATTGTCATGGGTTATCGATTGCATGACAGACAGATTTGTCACATGTTTTAAGTAAACATGGTCTTGATAGATTGCAACCTCCCCCGCTGGTATTGGGATAAAGAGCGCTGTGTAGTAGTCGGTAATTCTTGCAATACCCCCAGTGATTTGAGTTAGCCTGGAAGTAAAGGATTATCTCAAATTATTTTTGTGAATTTGCCTGCCCTCAATAACTACGGCGGTTCCTAGGTCTGCTTGGATTGTTTTTTGTTCGTACAGTTTTGAAAATTTATTCCCCATTCTTTTATTAGTCTTTAAGAAAACTCTGTCGCCTGGTTGAAACAATTTTGGTGTGGAATTTTGGTTATGATAACTTAGGTCAATCTCCTGTTTAGTTTTTAAAATTTTAATAATTTCTTTTTCTAATTTTTCCGACCTATTATGAAATAAATCTACTGGTCTGTAACCTGTGACCGAATGAATAGTGTTATTGTATTTGTACGTGGAAAGTAACATCAGCTCGACTATGTCAGTCGTATTTTCTTTCGTGCATCTGGCTATTTCCGCTAGAGTCGAATGAAAACGTTCGACTTGGCCGTTGCTTTGACTATGATGCGAAGGAACCGTATAGGTTGAAATATTAAATTCATTTTTTAGCAAGGACTGGGTTATGTTAGATGTAAATGCACCTTCATTGTCCGTGACTATTATTCTAGGTTTTTTAAAATGTGAAATAATTTCGATAAGTGGATTTTTTATGTCAACTGTGTTTCGGGAATGGACATGTTTTATTATTGCAAACTTGGAGAATTTGTCGATACATGTTACAAAGTATTTCTTGCCAGTATTGTAAATGTCTAGATGGAGTATTTCTCCAACAAAAAGAGGAATTGGTGTCGCGCCTATTGGGTGCTGGGTTGGCTTATTTATGTATTTATTTTCGCTGCATGTTCTGCATTTCGCGGCAAATGATTTGGATAGCTTTTTTATGTTCGGAAAATAGTAATCACGAATTATTTGTTTATAATTCTCTGAAGCCCCCCTGTGCGCTCTGTTATGCTCATTGGCTATTATTTCGCTTTGGTCGTCTTTGTTAAAAACGTCTTGTACAAATTTGTTGGTATGTTTTATTTTTACTCTCGGAAACATGACCCTTAGTTCGTGTTGAATTTTGGCTAATACTTCAAGTGTGCAATAAATTCCATTATTGACGTTAGGGTTAATTAAATCTTTTACTGTCTCTATTAATTTTGAAAAAGAAGAGAATTTTACTAAATGTCTAATTTGTGTTTGATACAAGGTTATCATTCTTTTGCTGTCTGTCGAAGCAGCCTCAATAAAGATCTGGTTCCTGAAACCATTTATGGGATTTACTACTGACGGGATTATTTCCGTAAGGGATATCTCACTATGAACCGTTCCATCCGAGTCAGTTATGATGTTAATGTACTGTCGCGATAATGCGTCGGCAACCTTGTTTTCTTTCCCGGGCTTATAAAAGAACGTAGGAGAATATTCCTCGATAAAGGCTCTCCATCTTTTTAGTTTAGTATTAGGATTTTTGTCTGATATTGCAAAGGTAAGAGGTTGATGGTCAGTATAAATATTAATGTTTGGGACGCCATAAAGGTAATTTCTTAAATTTTGTAATGCCCAGACAATAGCGAGCATTTCCCTCTCATTTGTCGCATAATTTTCCTCTGTTTTGCTCAATGTGCGGGAAATCATGGTGATTGGTCTCCCTTGCTGCGACAACACAGCGCCAATTGCATGCGATGAAGCGTCAGTTGTAAGCTCAAACGGTTTTCGAAAATCTGGGTATAGTAGCAGGACGTCCTCTGATGCTAATATGTTCTTAATTCTATTAAAAGAACCTATTGCTTCAGCATCGAGTTCGATTTTTATATTTTTTGACTGGTTTGCTTTAATATTCCCATTTTCTCCCCTAAGGCATTTAGTTAGAGGTTTCGCTATGGACGCATAGTCTTTAATAAACCGGCGGTAATAGCCGGAAAGGCCGAGAAAAGACCTCAAACCTCGTAGAGACTTAGGCGTTTCAAAATTTATTATATCTTTTACCTTGTCGGGGCATGTTTTGATGCCCTCACTGGACACTAAAAATCCTAAAAACTCAACCTGTCGTTTGAAAAATTTCGATTTCTCTATTGAAATACGCATATTAGCGTTGTAAAGCTTGGAAAATATTCTGTCAATGGCCTCCAAATGTTCGCTTTCGGTCTTTGAAAAGATTATAACGTCATCAATGTAGACGTGACAACTCTTCCCAATATCTGATCTTAATACATCGTCTATAGCGCGTTGAAATATGCTTGGACCATTTTTTACCCCAAATGGCAACCTACAGAATTCGTATTTCCCGTTGTTTATCGAGAATGCCGATTTTTCTCGGTCTTTCTCCTCGAGGAGGATTTGGTGAAAACCGGCTTTTAAATCTATTGTCGAATAATAATTTGCTTGGCCTAAATTTGACAATATCACTGAGATTTCCGGAATCGGATATCTGTCCGCTATTGTACGTTCATTAAGCTTCCGATAATCAAAAACTAGTCTAAATCGTTGGCTACCGTCCTCATCTGTTCCTTTTTTCGGTACCACCACTATAGGGGTATTATACGGTGATCTTGAAGGTTGAATAATACCGTCGTCTAACAATCGTTCTACTTCTTCATTGACAAATGGCACTGCAGCCATATTATAAGGTCTTGGCCTAGAATAAATTGGTTCTGCATCAATAGTTCTTATAGATGCTTTAATATTTGTATTGAATGGTAACTTTTGGTCTGGCTGTGCGAAAACGCCTGCGTGTGCCTTAATAATTTTCTGGAATTCGCTTTTGATATTGCTAGAGACGGATTCTATATCTATTTCTATATTATTTGTTTGTTCGCAGTGTAGAAATTCTAAGGGCTCGGTACCCCCTTCATATATAAGGATTGCGTTATCAGTATCTATTTTAGATTTAATTTTCGAAAGAAAGTCGTAACCTACGATGGCATCAAATGTTTCTAACTGTGGTAATATAAAAAATTCTGTCAAAGTCCCCAAAAAAAACGTCTCACATTTATGTGTAATTTGATTTGCACCGTTCAGCGTTTTTGCTATAAAAGGCTTGTTGTTTGGTTTAATATTTTTTAAGTGAGGTAAATTTCTAATGTAGTTCTTGGCACTACCGGTATCAATTAAGATTTTTAACAAGGTTGTGTTGTTAAGTCTTTTCTTGATAAATGGCAATGCCGAAGTTAGCCTAAAAAATTAATCTCATCGACATCGTTAAAACCTACTTCTTCGTCTTCACTATAACCTTCTGATTCATATTCATTTCTATATAAACTGTCACTATCATCTAGTTTCTCAGCTTGTGGCTGGATATGGTTTATACGCTGGAACTTAGCTGTGTTTTGCCGGTCAGATTCCCTTTGTCTCTTTATATTTATATTTTGCATGTTATTTGGATTTGGGTATAGGAAGGTGCGGGACGACTATTGGTAATTTCCTTTGGGGTAAACTTAAGTTGCTGCTGTAAAGCTTGAGATGCTGTCTTTTCACTGTAGCGGTGCCTGACTGATGGATCTACATCCATAGGTATTACTTTTTGCTGTTCATGATATTGGTTAGAAGTTTTGGGTGTGTCGTTCGTAATGCTCCTGTACTGAGGGTTGCCGCTGTAAGAGATTCTATTTCGTCCATGCTGGGCATCGAAAGCTCTGGCAAAGTCATAACGATGTTGGTTTGCTTCTAGCTCTTGGGCTTTAGCAAGCGCAGATGGCAAATCTTGACATCCGGCAGAAAATAAAATGTTACACCAAGGTTTATTTAGACCGGATATAAAAACACGTAAGGCATCGGCGCGGTATTTAGCTGCCAATGAGTCTTTGACTTCTTGATTCCCTGAGTATTCCATCGTTATTTTACTAATTATCAGCGTTAAGCTTTTTTCAATTTGATCGTAAAAGTCTGAAATACTCATACGACCTTGACATAGGATGGAGAGTTGGTTTTCAAGAACATGCAACGGACGTTTATCAGAATACATATGATCCAGACGTGCAATTATTACATCGAAATTTAATACAGTATTAAAAGATGACAACACTAAATCAGCTGATCCTATAATTTTATTACGGATAATGGCTACCGCTTGATAATATTTTTCTGATCCCACATATGGCTTAAATAATTCTATAGCCGTATTAGCCGCCTGTCTCCAGGAAATGTATTTCGCCTGTTCCCCCGCGAATTCTGGTAAAGATTTTATTAAGTCGAGCGAAATAAGACATTCTACGTTGGGGATTCTTATAGAAATAGGTTCGTAAGCAACAATTTCACAGGAAGGTAATTGCACTGCATTTAGTTTCTCTGTTAGCTCATTGATTTTTGAATTTACACTTTCATTGGCCGTCTTATTTTCTGTCATTAATTCACCCATTTTTCTCATTATCGCACTACACGCAGTTTCAACTGCAACTTCTACAGCTGAAGAAATAATTTGCGAAATATTTTCCGTCATGACTATTTAGATTGTTAACCACTTGCTTTCAAAAAGAATTTTGGCTTTACTTTTTACTACAGTAACCACACTAATAAATCAGAACTATCTGTTTAAATTCACACTGGATATTTGAAATTATTTTTATACAATAGTTATAGAGAATTTGAGAATTGTTATGAGAGATTAATATAAATGGATCAGAAATATATGAATGAAACTTAACTATTTTTATCTTCAACTCACAAAAATAATAACTCTATCATATTAAATATTTCCCGCGATGAGGAATTTAAAGATGTGTTGTTTTCCTGTGTGGATTCGTGCTCCTACACCAGTGCGGTTTTTTATCGATGAAAGTATCCCTGTTATGGGGACTTTTGTTACTCTTTTATCCTTTACAAGGACTTTTGGAGTATTCCTTTTGATAAAACCACGTTGGGCGCCAAATAAAATAAACGTATAACCGTTTTCTTTGATGATCAATTTTATTGTGTCTTCTTCATTCTTATAATTATTTTTTTCCACCGAAAGAAGCGGGAAGTGCTGATTATGGTATTATGGGAAAATAGCTGATGTTAGGTGAGTGCATGAGCATTTGCTGACGAAAGTGCAGCGTAATTGAAAGATTGTGTGCAAGGGAAATGAAGGTCGATGGGTGAATGTGCTCAGGTATTATGGAGATATGCTGGAATTTGCTGGCGTATGGAAGAGATAATGTTAGTGTTTAAAAGATTGTGTGCGAAGGAAAAAAAGTATGTTGTGCATGAATGTGGTGGCTTATTTACTATTTATTTACTATATTAACTTGTACAGTGAAAAATCGAAAGATTTTCCCGAGAGGCAATTTTTTTCGATCCCGGAAAAAACAAAAGAAAAGGAAGTATGGTTAAACATATTGGGAATTACAACGGAAATAAGTACATAATAATAATTTTGTTTGTGCCAATCATTTTGAAAAGGATATGTTAGGTGAAAAATTAAAGAAAGGTGCATTGCCTATTATAAATTTAGATGAGTGCTTACGCTCTAACCACAAATTGTCTAATGCAACTATTTTACAAAACAAATTTCCTTAAATAACTCTTTTTATTTCATTGGTAAGCGGTGTATACTCAACCAGACGATCATGTATGAGTACACAATATGCACAAGTCTTATCAGGTATATTCTTTGTTGTGTGAAATTCCTCTCTAATATCCAGGGGACCCGTTTTAACAGCCTCGTTTTGATCTGTCACATCGATAACAATGATTGGGGCGTTTTTCTTAAATTCGTCACGCGATAAAATTGGTTGAGGTTCACGCATGTAATAGCCCTGCTTAAATTTCACACACATATCATACAATATGGCATACTGATTTCGATCAAATTTTAGATTGAGATCATCATACGGATATGAAACAGAGTTAAGATGCACTTTAATATTACTCAAATCACAATGCTGAAATAAATTAGCAGACTGAAAGACAATTAAAATAAACCGTGGTCTCTCGCTTTGCGGTGAAAGTTTCACATTCCACAAATTGTGTAGTCCCTGTGATAGTACAGGGTTGTGGTGACAGTCCCAACTTCGAAAAGACATTGTCAAACGTCGTCCGCTGTTGATCGTTTTGAGAATTTCCAATTTCGAAAAATCAGCCAGTTGTATATGTGGGCATTTGCCATGTAATATTGATAATGTTTAATTTAATTTTTTCTTTAGTATCAGTGGAATAGAATGAATCCTGATTAGATTTTGAACGCAGTAATATGAGCTCATGCTTAGAGTTTAATACAATCTTATTAAAGTCTTCGGCAAAGCCCATTAGCATTTTGAGTGGCACGCAAAAACTGAAATACCCGTTCTCTAGTTCAAAGTCTTCCCTGACAGACCATCCAGCATTTTTTTAACATTTGGCTTTCATTGATATTGAGGGAGACAAAATTTTTAATCATCGTGGTCACTCCTAGATATCGTGTACGGTCTACTTCAATTCCATTGATTTCATATCGGATCTCATCAAAGAGAAAAGCTATGCCATTTTTTTTTAGATTTTAAATTATGTGATATTGTTCCATTATCGAGAGTTACAAATCCCTCGATATAAATATAACTATCACTAGACAGCACATAAAGATCTTGATTCTGAATCGCTATTCTTATCTCATCATTATTTTTAAATGATTGCATATATGGTGTATAGCTATGGTATTCCTTTTTTATGATGCTTTCATCATACGTGGGCTTTTGTAATACATTCAACATTTCACTCATGATTTTAAGTTTTTGTTAGCAGCCGGAAACCCAATAATTTTAAATATTCCCTATTGATTGCAGTTAATTTTTTTCTTTTTCGCTACGGTTCCCTCTTAATCACTGTTGTGGGTCGTGTGACTGATAGTGATGAAGTAATGAAGGGTGTTGATTTATTGTTGTTTTTATTGTAAACAATCATTGGTCCTTTGGTTTTAAATGCAGCCTAAGTGTAATGGTTTCTCCACGACAATTTATCAGATCACCGTTTTGGTCAATGACTCTAACACATATTGAACTTATCTGTCGGGTGGTTACTGGTAAATAGATGACATTTTTAGGAATTTCATCTAATTTATATCCGGGGCTACCATTTAGCGAAAACTCATGAAGGGTGTGTGCTGGTGCATTATTAATATATGATCCGCCAACAATATTACATTCAATACGTACAGCATTGACTTTTGTTATATTGATTGGCAAGTCCGAATTGTTCTCTTCTCCTCCTTTTAACTTTCTCTTACTAAATCCCAATAATGAACCGATTGTGCGATCTGCGGTAAAATCAATATCATCACTGCAGTAAATTTCAGTTTTCAATGTATTGTAATTGGCGTCAATATAAAATTCTCCAGTTTTGTTTATACTCTCATACTTTTTCTGCAAGAATGTAGCTATATCTTCGAATTCATACAAACCAATGGAAAGTTCAAGGACTGTGTCTCGCACATGAAACAAATTGTTTTCCAAATCAATATTGGGTACAGAGTTAAATGTATGGAAATCAACGAGACCACACTCGTAACCCCTATCCAAATCTATTGATGGAAAATAATTTGCCTCCAGATTTGGTGTGTCGCCAGTTATAATTAGTGTTATTGACATCTTGAGCGTTAGTTGAACAATGATATTGAAAACAAATTTTAAATATATTTTATTCGAATTGTTTTGTACTACAATACATAATTTTTTTTAATCCAAGAATTATGTTCGCTTGAAAATCCCAACCATTTGACTAGAGCTTTATCTCCCCTGATATTGAGAACTTTCTCCACGAGATAACTATTTGGATATCTTGTTTTCATCAGCTCATACTCATAGAACCCTCCTTTGATGACATTGCCCTAATAGTCCTCCAAAATGTATGTAGTTGGATTAGTATTTTGAACTGTTTTGATTTTAAAGATTTCAGTCGTCCAATTGGGGGTGTAACCCTTTTCGAAAATGTGTTTATAGTTACTGATTCGTACACTGTCTCGCTTATGAAACATTGGTTTATTTAATATTTTCAAGTTATTGTAAACTGTGTTTAATAGCATTTTTTCATTGTTGGAGTGCACACTGCTTGGTAGCATTTTAATGGTACGATGTTTTGTATTATTATATCTAGCAATCAATTGTTTGTGGAAATGTATCCATTGATATGATCCTCGATAACTAAACTCTTTCCACATTAAAGCCTTGAAAGTTCTATTGAAACGTTCAACTATTGATGCCTTGAATAGTGATTAATACTGTACTGCTGCATGAGAGTTTGAAATTGTTTGTTGAAAAATTCTTTTCCATCATCGGTTTGTAGATTCTTTGGTGAGCGGTACGAATCGACAAGAATACTTTTCATTGCTTCGCTGACACTGGAAGCTGTTTTAGTTTTAAGCGGTACAACCCAGGCAAATTTCGAAAAAGTATCAATGAGGGTGAGAAGAAAACGGTGTCCCTTGTTAACTTTTGAATATTGACCCATTTCTACTAAATCTGCTTGCCAAAGGTCATCTATTCCCTTCATTATTAACCGACGATGTTGGAAATTTTTGCGAACTTGTCTATGCAGCTCACCTACTAGTCCTTTTTTCACATTAATATTCATTTCTTTTCCGAATACAGGATTCTCGGTGGTTCCACGATTTGTTTGAACGTGTATGCTTCAAACCCTGCCAGTCTATCTTCAATATATTTAGCAAGTTCTTTTATATCCTTGCTTAGATTTTCAATGAGCAATTTATTTGATTTTATTTCCGATTGTGTTATCGTCAGGATAATAGCAAAATTCGCGAAACTGATTTCACGCCGCGAGTTCAAATTTGCTTAAATGCCGTCGGCTCTAGCACACCGTAAAGAAAAATACTCTCGTTCAAAGGAAAAAATGAAACACAACAACAATTTGGTTGATGACTGTATTGTATATAATTATGTTGAAGTGACAATTAGTAGTAATAATTGATTTTCATGTTTGCCCAAATGAAACCTCGCACTCAGCTCTTTTCTACTGTAAGGGTTCATTGACCTGAGGGTTGCGGATCTTCCGGACAACTATTTTTTTTCGTTGCTACCAGCTGGTCAGCGCGATTGACTTTCACGCATACTTATGCGTCTCTGCATGGCTGAGCGTGTTGCTCAGTGGGAGGAGCCAAACAGATAGCTTGGTGCATTTTTTTTGCATGCGTTTTCGCTGATGATTGCGTTGGGCTGTTGTTTATCGATCTGCTGTCATTCTTCTGAGCGCCCAAATCTGCCTTTTAGTGCGTGCTCGCTCGATTTCCTTCGGAGGCTGTGCTCCCAATCTTCGGTTTTGCCGACGGCGATTTTCATCTGGGGTGACTGCCGATGTTGAGATGTGACTCGAGTGGACGGGTTTGTTGCGTTGCAACATCCTGCCGGGCCACCGGAAGGGACATTGGTGATCTGCTTTTCTTTAGTCCTTTCATTTATAGATGTGTGTTGCGTGACGATCTTCTCTAGCGATATGCTCCTCGTGGAGGTGCAGGTGGGTACATGAAAAAGAAAAGGGTAGTGGTGGTGAATGGCGTGTGGCAATATTGATTTATCGGAATGTAATTGTATAGTTTATTAAATTCATTATAATTGAGGTATTATTAGTGTTTTTATTCATTAAAAGATTTTGTTTATCATTATCTATGTTAGTGTTATTTGTGTGTGTGTGCCCGCTTGGATTTGCTTTACGTGGTCATTGGTAGAATGCAAATTTTTACAATGGGACGCTTCAATGTTGTGGTTGCCGTCTTAATTGTGACGACTCGCACCTTGCCATCGGGTCCAGGATGTGTTTCTTCGATTCTACCTAGTCGCCACAGCGTAGGAGGTGCTTGTTCATCCGGTAGAATCACAAGGTCTCCTGCCTTTATTTGATCCTCTGACGTTAACCATTTTGTGCGCTGTTGAAGCCGCACAAGATATTCTGACTTCCATTTTCTCCAAAAGTCTTGTTGGATTTTTTGTAGTAGTTGCCATCTGTCCAGGCGATTCTCCTTGATTTGTGATAGATCCTTCTCTGGTGTTGTGTTTAATGACATGCCAATGAGGAAGTGTCCAGGTGTTAAAATCGACAAATCTTCGGGATCCTCAGTCATTGGACAGAGCGGTCGCGAGTTCAAACAGGCTTCCACCTGCGCTAGCACAGTCGCATACTCCTCGAACGTTAGCGTGTAGTGGCCGATAACGCGTTTGAGATGGTGCTTCATGGACTTAACTCCCGCTTCCCACAGGCCACCAAAGTGTGGAGCAGCTGGGGGATTAAAGTGCCATGTCGTCCCATTCGATTGCAGTTGTTCGGTGATGTCCTCGGTCAATTGTTTGGATAGCGTGGATCTTTCCGTTTCCAATATTTTAGCAGCTCCTTGGAAGTTGGTTCCGCAGTCACTATATATGTTTGCGCAAATACCTCTTCGAGCCGTGAAGCGCTTAAACGCGGCAAGAAATGCCGCTGAACTCTAATCGCTTACTAGTTCTAGGTGCACTGCTTGGTGCAAAAACAAACAAAAATTGCAATGTATGCTTTGGTTATTTTGTTACAACGACCCTTCCATGCCTTTAGTTGTACAGGCCCGGCATAGTCTACGCCGGTTGTATGAAATGCGCGAGCTTGTGTAATTCTTGGAGTCGGTAAATTGCCCATTGTTTGTTTCATGTGTGGAGCCTTGTGCCTGAAGCATCGAAGACACTTACGAATGCATTTTTTCACATTGGATTTAAGCTTCATGACCCAATACTCTAATCTGAGCGTTGCCATCATAAGTTGTTGTCCTCCGTGAAGCGATTTCATATGAACATCATGCACTATAAGCGTTGTTAGCACGTTTTGAGCCGGCAGTATTATGGGATGACGCTGTGCGTATGGTAGATTAGCATTTTCTAGGCGGCCACCCACTCGCAATATTCCGCTTCCATCGATGATGGGTGACAGTCTTGCTAGTTTGCTGCCCTTCTGTACCGTGCCATTCCTTGAAATGTGGGTAAACTCTTCTGCGAAAAATTCATGCTGTACGATGGCTAGTAAACGCATTCGAGCAAAAACGATTTCTTCAACTGACAGTGGTCCAGCCAGACGTGCTGATTTCTTTCGGGTGTTGTTGACGAACCGAAGCCAATACGCTGTGATTCGTGTTAATCGTTGTAGTGATGAAAATCGTGATAAAAGTACATTGGTCTGAAAGGAATTGACATGGATGCAGAGCTGAAAAATATTTGTTATGGGGTACCCAGATGCAATAAACTCATTTCGTACTTTAGAAACTTCTGACCGTTTCATTTCCAGGTCTGTGTTGGAAATTTCCCATGTTGGATGGGATTGTTCGTCAAATGTTCTCAAAAACTCAGGGCCATGACACCACTGAAGAGTTTTGACTAGCTCCTTTGGTGGCAATCCTCTCGACGCGATGTCCGCTGGATTATCCTTAGAGGGCACGTAGTTCCAGCATTTGGGTTCGATTAGTTCCTGAATTTCGGCGACTCTATTGGCGACGAATGTGGTTCGCATGTACGGCGCTGTTTTGATCCAAGCAAGAGTTATTTGCGAATCGGACCATGCATATATTCGTGCCCTTTGTAGTTCCATGGTTCTTATGGTGTGTACCAACAAGTGTGCCAGCAACACCGCTCCGCACAGTTCTAATCGTGCCAGTGACTGGGTCTTAAGAGGTGCGACCCTTGTCTTTGACAGCAGCAAATTAGTGTGCACTGTTCCTCTGTGTATCGCTCGAATGTACACGACTGCAGCATATGCCTTTTCGGACGCATCGCAAAACCCGTAGATTTCAACTAGAGATTCGTTGGTGAAACGTATCCAGCATGGTATCTCGATGTCTCTAAGTTCCTTTAGATCCGTCTTCAAGTTATGCCACGTCGTGACGATTGAGGGTGAAAGTTCATTATCCCACGTTAGATGCTCCTTCCAAATTGTTTGCATCAGTATTTTGCCGAGGATGACGCAAGGAGATATCCATCCCATCGGGTCGTAAAACCGAGCGATGTCTGAAAGAATTGTTCTTTTGGTGGTTCGAACTTGTCCCGGCAGAGTTACTTTAAAAGAGAAGGTGTCCCGTCCTGGATGCCACTGAATGCCCAAGGTTTTTATTGCCGAAACTTCGTCGAATGACAGCGGTACCTATACCTCTCTGTCCTCTTCAGTGACAGCTTTTAATAGCCTCTCGCTATTGCTCGCCCATTTCCTCAACGGAAAGCCTCCACGACTCAGCATGGTGATAAGCTGACGTTGCATTTCCAGGGCTTCATCGACTGAGTCTGCCCCGTGAATAACGTCATCAACGTAGAAGTTTGTCCTAGCAATTTTCGCTGCTAGGGGATAGTCATCTCGTTCATCTGCCGATAGTTGCTGCAGTGTGCGAACCGCTAAATACGGTGCCGCAGCAGTGCCAAAGGTGACAGTATTCAGTCGATATGCCTTGATAGCGTCGTCCTCCTCGTCTCTCCACAAGATGAGCTGATATATTGAGTCCTTCGGATCTACCCAAATCTGTCTATACATTTTGTTTATGTCAGCAACAAATGCGACCCTGTGTTTTCTAAATCGAGTGACATGATCGAATATGTCGTCCTGCAATCTTGGACCAACAAGTAGATGGTCGTTGAGTGACGTACCATCCGAAGTTTTACAGGACGCATCGAATACTATTCGCAACTTGGTAGTAGAACTAGATTCTTTGACCACTGCATGATGGGGAACGAAGTAGTGCGCCTCTCGTAATGGTTGTTCTACTTCCGACATATGACCTAACTCCTTATATTCTGCCAACACCCTTTTGTATTCCTGATGGAACATCTTGTTGGAATGGAATTTTTTCTCCAGTTGAAGAAATCGGATTCTGGCTGAATTGTACGACAGTCCCAATGAGGGCCGTATCCCTTCCTTGAATGGAAGTTGCACCATGTACTTACCATCTGCTTGTCGTTGATGAGTTCGACAAAAGTGCATTTCGCATCGTTCATCTTCAGGCGAAAGGATTTTTTTTCTTCCAACTTCCTCAATCTCCCAAAATTTTAGCAGCATTTGATCTATGTCCTTACTTTCGGTAGCCAGGTGTAGAGACGTAATAGATTGGTTGCTCTGGGAAACACCGCCAGATAGTACCCATCCCAGTTCTGTTCTTTGAGCCATTGGAGTGCCTGGTGCTCCTTTTACTATGCCTTCTAGAAGAATTGATGGGTAGATATCGCTTCCAAGTATGACGTCTATTTTGCCTGGCTTGGTGAACGATGGATCAGCTAGTTCAAGTGATTGGATGTGGCTCCAGTTACCAAAGGGGACATTTTGCGTTGGAAGCGTTGCCATAAGTTTTGGTAATACCAGAGCTGTGAGCTCCAGTCTAAAATTCTCGTTGACACTAGAGGATATTGTTAGCGAAACCTTGTGTTTGGATACACTTGCATTAGTTCCTCCAACGCCTAAGATGGTGGTATAGCTCCTTTCCTTTTTTAGATTCAAGGCTTGTGCAGCAACTTCAGATATAAAGGAGGCCTCCGATCCAGGATCCAGCAGTGCCCTCAACATTATTGGTCGGCCAACGGTTGGAAAAACCTTAATAGACGCGGTAGCCAGAAGAACAGTTTGCAACTTACTGTTTTCGGCTATATAAGTGTTGTGAACTGAAGTGGAAGTGGTGGAGGAAGTCGGTTCCTCGGATGGTGTGGAAACGGCGATTGGTTGAGCGGGGGGCTCATGAACATTCATTACGTTAGCGGGTTCTGTTACATGCAATAACGAATGATGTTTTTGTTTGCACAGCGAACAAGTAAAAATGCTTGTGCAATTTTGCGTGTTATGTGAATTCGATAAGCAGTTGAAACACAGTTTATTTCTCCTGACAATGTCCTGTTTCTTCTTTGTATTTAGTGCCTTAAATTTGAAGCAGTTTCTTATTGAGTGGGAACCCTGACACATTGCACATTTTGAAACTGTTGAATTATAAGAACGCACATTGGTAGAAACCGGTTTTTTGCCCTTAGATAATGCAAATTGTGATGTCGATTGACCAATGACTTCTAGAGTTCTTGACCTTGTCAGTAAAAAGTCCTCTAGCAAGGAATATGCTGGATAGTCAACATAAGAGGAAATGTGTGACTCCCAAAGAGCAACAGTGGTGAGCGGCAGTTTCTGAACGGTTTAAAATATGAGAACGTCCTCCCACGAATCGACAGGGACACCAAGATTTGAGAGAGACTGTTTAGCCTCGTTCGTGGTATCTAACAGCTGTTTGATATCATCAGCTGATTCCTGAGTAAGCCTTGGTTGATTAAATAGTAATCTGAATTGATTGTCCTTTAATATCCTTAAGTTTTGGTACCTTTTGACTAAGGTTGCCCACGCAGACTCAAAACAACCTTCAGTGATTGCCGTATTTCGCAGGAGTCGTTCAGCTTCGCCGGTTAAATTCGCCTTTAAGTAGTGAAGTTTCTGAACGTCGGATATTGATACATTTTTGTAAACTAAACTTTCGAATAAGCTTTTAAATTCTGGCCACATTTGATATGAACCAGAGAATGTAGGGATTTTAATAGGTGGTAGCTTCAATTCAACAGATAAGGCCTTTGACCCTGCCTGTGAATTGTTCAGAGATCCTTGACTCTGTGTCTGATTCTCTGTGGTATGGAGATGGGTCTTTAATTCTGAAGAATATTTGTAGTATAATTCCTTGAGTTTGTGAAACGTTAATGCTTCCATGTAAGTAACCTTTGCCTCCTCACTCGGAGCTGCAACAATTTTCTGGTGCAGACCTCTAGCTTCCGCATAAGATTGCTCCAAATTATGTAACCGCGCCTCATTCATATGAATAGATATAATTGACCCTGCCAGACCTAAGTACGCCTTATAATCAGCGACTAACTCTTGCGTGATAGTTTCAACTGAGTCTATCAAATTGGATATTTTACCCTTACTCATGACGGAGGATTATTTGATTTACTTGAAAGATTGCAGGCCACACAACACACGAATCTCGTTAGGAACAATGATTTACTTGAAGTAAAGATTAATAAAAATGCCACACACCTGTTATTTAGCGTTGCTCCCTCGACGAACCAATTGTACCCAGCACAGGACAGCACAGCACCAGCACCAGCTCCAGAGAATACACGCACTGTAGATTGGATTAAATCGCGCACTCTGTCTTTTTTTTTATTTGTGTTTATTTAATTGTCCTTTTCACAAATGTGTAGATCCTTAAATCCGGCTCGAAGGACCAAATGTTATCGTCAGGATAATAGCAAAATTCGCGAAACTGATTTCACGCCGCGAGTTCAAATTTGCTTAAATGCCGTCGGCTCTAGCACACCGTAAAGAAAAATACTCTCGTTCAAAGGAAAAAATGAAACACAACAACAATTTGGTTGATGACTGTATTGTATATAATTATGTTGAAGTGACAATTAGTAGTAATAATTGATTTTCATGTTTGCCCAAATGAAACCTCGCACTCAGCTCTTTTCTACTGTAAGGGTTCATTGACCTGAGGGTTGCGGATCTTCCGGACAGCTATTTTTTTTCGTTGCTACCAGCTGGTCAGCGCGATTGACTTTCACGCATACTTATGCGTCTCTGCATGGCTGAGCGTGTTGCTCAGTGGGAGGAGCCAAACAGATAGCTTGGTGCATTTTTTTTGCATGCGTTTTCGCTGATGATTGCGTTGGGCTGTTGTTTATCGATCTGCTGTCATTCTTCTGAGCGCCCAAATCTGCCTTTTAGTGCGTGCTCGCTCGATTTCCTTCGGAGGCTGTGCTCCCAATCTTCGGTTTTGCCGACGGCGATTTTCATCTGGGGTGACTGCCGATGTTGAGATGTGACTCGAGTGGACGGGTTTGTTGCGTTGCAACAGATTGTAAATCCTTTGTGATTTTTTCAAGGTTTTTTCTAAAATTGTCCCCCAAAAGTGTGTTGTCTTTTTGTGATTTTAAAGCCAACTAACTTTGACTGTCTGTGATGAATTTCTTTGACACTGCATCATCGTCTTCAATTGGTTGTGCTAAATTTTTTATTCGTTTAAAATAAAGGTTTATATTCCGATCACGATCCTTATTAAAGCCAATGGCTTTTTTAAGTCTATTACCTTTAAAGATATTGGGAGAAAAGTGACCAAACTTGTCGACACTCATTTTACAAATGATTGTGTGTGTAATTAGAATTAAGCTATTATATTGCTCTATTTGAGTTCTTCAATAATGGAAACAATTTCATTATTATGACCTGTGTGACCTGCCGATTGTGATGAAATTAAAAGTCGCAATCTATCGACTATTATTGTGAATTTTTTGTTCTATTCCAGGACCCTACGATGACGATGAATACTTTACTTATAGAATGGCAACCACGCAACCAAAGCTTGAATTCACATTTTCTTTCATTCAAGTCCCTAATAAAATATTTATTAAAATTTGGAGAAGGTAGTGTTGGCCTAACATAATAAATAACGTATTTCCAATTTATCAGCTGCACACAGCTGTGAAAATGGTTTCGCAAGTAGCTTTTCAATTAAAGCAGTTGCGATTTCAAATATTCGAGCAACCCACCTCTATTAAATATTTACCCACCCGAGGACCGAGTGGTAATGAAAAATTATACAAAATTCCAGCTTGCGCTTTCAGGCTCTGCAAATTATAGCGCACCACACCCACACTACAGGAGAATAAAGCAAATGCAAGAAGCAAAAAAAAAGTTTAGAAAGTTAAAGTGAAAGGGTGAGAAATGTACATTAGACTCTTAAATACATATAATAATTGACATTTTAATTTCAACTTTCAAGCGAACTACTTACATAGGCATTAATTAATTATTTATAAATATAAAAGCTGAAAATTTATCTCAATAAAAGTTTGATCATAAACGCAATATTTTTCTAGTGGCACATGTACCTTTCTTTTTATGTATAGCCAAACCAGGCATAACAATATACCTTTAAATAATTTATCATAATATCCTTCATCATGACCTATGCCAATAATATAGGTATCGGAATATACACACATAGCTAATTATTTCACATTTCCATAGACACATTCGGCCTTACTAATAATCAAACACTAATGTCGACGATTAGCTGGTTGCCAGATTTAGTAAAAATGTACAGCATTAGTGAAAGGGTACCAATAAACAATTAGACCTCCACATTTGCTAGTGCGACAACTTTCTTAGAAACTATTACATTTTTTGTCATCGCAGAATTCAAATTTCATAATATGTTTTCGTGAAAAACAAGGTCAATGGTTTATTTCACAACGAGGATTTTATTCTAAAAAAAGGAATATTTAAATTGCAAATTAATTTGCCCAACAGATTTCTTTTAAATCCTTTTGAAGCTTATTATAAGCAAAAAACAAAACAGAAAATAGGAAATGCACAAAATATCCGCTGATCTGTCAAATATCGTATGCAAATCAGTAATGCCCTATTGTTCGATCGGACACAATTTTCGGTACTTTTTATAGTACGCTTTCCTTTGTTTTCTAATACGTCACGATTGATTTATGAGTGAATTTGTGTCGTAATAAGGACTCTTTTAAATTATACAATAAACCGAACACAGTTTATTAGAATGCTTTGATTTATTCGTTGGCTGATAATGCAAATCAAAACTTATTTGTAGTCTAAAGATCACATTTAGATCGTTAGCAAGTGAATATTTTCGAAAGAAATATTAACCTGCTTATTCATTTCCGTTTGCAAAACAGTACTTGTAAAAGTATATGGAGGTGTGAAAATAAATACAATTTGATCTTTTAAAAATTATATATATATTACTTATATTACTTAATTCGGAGAAAAAATATAAAGCCGTGGACATTCTTCTACATATACATAAACCGTCATGTTTTCTCCTAGATGAATTCTCACCAAGTAATACAGAACTTTGTACATCTTAAATTCGCATATACTACCTGATATTCCTCCAGCAGTTCCCAAATTTATTATTTCGCGTGGATTTTGCTGAATGCTGACAATTCTTTTATCTTTATTTTCCGCGAAGTCAACCTTTTCACAACAACCATTTCCACACCAATATTTGAGACCTTCATCCAAAATCTACCTGCCGCCTAAGGTACTGAGAATTGTAAAAAAAAAGTATTCAGGTATGAGCTGTCCAATATTAAATGAACAGATATTTTATTCTCTTAGCGACTGCTCTCAAGAAATTCTTGGAAAGATCCGAAACTGATATCAAATTTCTTTTTTACTCAGCATGCATTCGTTACAAACTAAAATGAAAATCAATCATAAAGCAAGCACTATCGGTTAAACAAGGTAAAGCAGAGAAAAGCACTAACCATTTCTTTTAACCAAAATATTGGAAGTACATATTTTAACCTAATAATAAACGCTGCGTAAGAGTTATCAACTCGTTATTCAGCAGTTATGTCAAATTTTTGTATGCTATCTGATGCCTACTAGCTAACTTACTTGCGCACATTTTTGTTTATTAATACTGGGGTAAGTGTTTAGAGAAATAAAACAAAAAATTATTTTTCAATTTTGTGCATGAATGAAAGTCTGCGGTTCGATAGTAGACCTCTACTGGTCGAATCTTTCGGCCTTACCAATAATCAACTTTAGTCTGGCAGTTTATGCAAAGACCCCACACTTTCCAAAATCCCTTTACCAATAAACAAATATAGTTGCCAGAATATCGCTAACTGTAGGGTTAAATGTTAATGTTCAGAAACCCATGTTTATCTGGGGCATTAGCTAAATAAATCCTTCCGAAATGACATTTTGAAGAGGAGTGTTGCCCAACTATCCTAATGGATGGTATGGAATTTCGTAATAGGAGCAAATTTACATACGCTGTTGTTCAGCCTGACCGTTTATAATTATAAACAAATTTTAGTAAATTGTTAATATTTTCTGATTTTATTCGTTGGAATACAACAATGCAAGTGGTTTTCAAGTCCAGCAAACACAAATTTGTATAAATGTATGCACAAAATTGAAAAATACCTAATGCACTTTTGTTTTATTTCTAAACACTTACCCCCGTATTAATAAACAAAAATGTGCACAAGTAAGTTAGCTAGTAGGCATCAGATAGCATACAAAAATTTGACGTAACTGCTGAATAACGAGTTGATAACTTTTACGCAGCGTTTATTAACATGTGGGTTAAAATATGTACTTCGAATATTTTGATTAAAAGAAATGGTTAGTGTTTTTCTCTGCTTTGTCTTGTTTAACCGCTAGTGCTTGCTTTATGATTGATTTTCATTTTAGTTTGTAACGAATGCATGCTAAGAAAAAAATAAATTTGATATAAGTTTGCGATCTTTCCAAGAATTTCTTGAGAGTAGTCGCTAGGAGAATAAAATATCTGTTCATTTAATATTGGACAGCTCATACCTGAATACTTTTTTTTTACAATTCTCAGTACCTTAGGCGGCAGGTAGATTTTGGATGAAGATCTCAAATATTGGTGTGGAAATGGTTGTTGTGAAAAGGTTTATTTAGCGGAAAATATAGATAGAAGAATTGTCAGCATTCAGCAAAATCCATGCGAAATAATAAATTTGGGAACTGCTGGAGGAATATCAGGTAGTATGTGCGAATTTAAGATATACAAAGTTCTGTATTACTTAGTGCGAATTCATCTAGGAGAACACATGACAGTTTACGTATATGTAGAAGAATGTCCAAGGCTTTATATTTTTTTTCCGAATTAAGTAATAAAGCTATGCAATTTTTAGAAGATCAAATTGTATTTATATTCACACCTCCATATACTTTTGCAAGTACTGTTTTGCAAACGGAAATGAATAAGCAGGTTAATATTTCTTCCGAAAATATTCACTTGCTAGCGATCTAAAAGTGATCTTTAGACTACCAATAAGTTTTGATTTGCATTATCAGCCAACGAATAAATCAAAGCATTCTAATAAACTGTGTTCCGTTTATTGTATAATTTAAAAGAGACCTTATTACGACACAAATTCACTCATAAATCAATCGTGAAGTATTAGAAAACAAAGGAAAGCGTACTATAAAAAGTACCGAAAATTGTGTGCGATCGAACAATAAGGCATTACTGATTTGCATACGATATTTGACAGATCAGCGGATATTTTGTGCATTTACTATTTTCTGTTTTGTTTTTTGCTTGTAATAAGCTTCAAAAAGCATTTAAAAGAAATCTGCTGGGCAAATTAATTTGCATTTTAAATATTCCTTTTTTTAGAATAAAATCCTCGTTGTGAAATAAACCATTGACCTTGTTTTTTACGAAAACAAATTATGAAATTTGAATTCTGCGATGACAAAAAATGTATTAGTTTCTAAGAAAGTTGTCGCACTAGCAAATGTGGAGGTCTAATTGTTTATTGGTACCGTTTCACTAATGCGTCCCATTGACTTATCAGTATCTATTTTGAAGACACAGATAGAGAATGGAATTGCATAGATCTTATGACACCGTGCACCAGAGACTCGTTTGAGAAGTATCTATGTCCACGGTGAAATATGCCAATGTGCAATTCTTAATTCTATGTTACATTTAACTATGAATATTTCTTAGAAATTGTAAAGAGATACTTCTGAAGGAAGTATCAAGAGCATTTATTTCTTAGAATAATATAATCGCTAAATATGCAAATATGCAAATTGAGGAGCTACTTCTGAAGGAAGTATCATAGATAGTAGTATAATAATATGCGGAATGTATATATAAATATATGTATCGCTAACTATCCCCCCCCTTAAACAGGAACGTCTCGGGACTGTTGCAGATTGGACTCCACTCTTTGTAAAATACGCCTTACTTCTGCGTTCATGTCGAATAGTTCTGGGTTACACGGTGGTGTGTTAATATTGTGTATGATCGGTTGCCGCTTGTAGCATCTGAAGTATGTCGGAATGGCGATGATTACTGCAACAAGAATTACTACAGTAATATACCAATATGTTTGTTGAGTTTCCATGGCGGAGTCAAACTTTTCTATCCTCTTTAGGTTTCGTATATGCGCCTGTTGAAGAAATGGGAGTGTTAAAATTTCAGAATGTCGTGATACGTTTAGCTTGAAAATGTATGGCGTTTCAGGCTGCATCAATGGATCTTTTTTCGATACAGCGTATCTGGTAGAATTTATGAAAATATCTTTGTTATGTTTCACCAAAAATGTTCCGTTGACTTCTACATCGCGACCGTCTTCATTTATAATGACTTGTTGATCATTTATGAGAATCGTGTTGTCATCAATTTGTTCTACAGGTTGAATATGATGGGCTGTAGTTGTTTGGCAAGTAGCGGTGCTGTTGTTCATAATTTGGTTAAGGCATTCGTCAAAATGATCCTCTTGGCAATAAATTGTTTCCAGCGATTCTCTGCAATTCCTTAGGGGGCTGCTTCTAGACTTGCATAATGATACATAATTATTTCTTAAATCTAATATAATATTATTGTGAACTACTGGATAAATTTTTATTAGTGTGCATACTCCTTTTACATTAGGTGTCTTTATTAAATACTTTAGAATGTTATTGTCTGAGTATACTTTAACGTTTGAGGCCAACATAAGGTCATGTATATTAACATCTATTTCCTCCGATTTCAATACATTTGCTATTTCTATATCTGTCAAAATAATCGGGTTTACAATATTTAAACGTGCAAAAGTAACTGAGTAAACGACATTGTCTAGGAGAGTTATTGCCCTTTGATTTCTAACCGATATTAGCTGAAACAGGTCCGAACTGTCAGATTCTTTTGTGGTATACAAGTTTCGACTTAATGTGTTAATTTGTGTGGTCAATTCATTAATCTTGTTCGTAAGCTCTGTGTTAATGTCGATCTGTTGGTTTTCAGACTCAATAAGCCTTGACTGTCTTTCGTTTAAAATTATAAAATCATCGTGATCTGGTGTCCCAGCTATAAATTTTAATGCTGATCCAATAAAGTCGATTGACCGCTGTGGTCTTTTGTGAAAACGTAGTGCAGATAGTAGTTTATTTATTTCATTAAAGTCAGCATCAAGTGACGCTACCGTATCCCCGTTGCTAAATAAGCGCTTAAGATTACTAATGTCTGACGCTAAAACTTCAAATTCAGTTAAATTAACAGTGTGAACTAAATATATGTAATTGTCAAAAATTGCCACTTCACCTTTGCGGAACGGTATGTACTGAGCAGAAGAGTAGTCCATAATCTTGGCAGTAACCGTTGTTAGAGAAATTAGTCTGAAAATAGAATTTATCGGATATTATCTTTGTGAATCTGCTTCCCGTCTACGAGGACGGTGGTGCCTAAATCCTCTTGAACAGTTTTTTTCTTATATCTACTTGACATTTTGTTACCCCTGCGTTTGTCTATTTTCACAAATATTTCCTGCCCCGGTACAAACTTGCGAGAATTTCGTTTCCTATTATGAGCCTCGTTTTGTTTATTTTGTGCTTCTTGGAGCAAATCATGCACTTTTTTTATTTCAATCCCGCTTAATGAAAATACCAGGTCAAATGGCCTGCGCTTAGTAACTGAGTGAATGGTGTTATTATATTTATACACCGATGTTTGCAGAATTTCTTTTACATTAGACAAATTATGTTGCAGTTTGATAGTTCTAGCTATTTCACTGAGGGTTGAATGAAAACGTTCGATCTGACCATTACTCTGGCTATGCATAGCCGGAACAGTAAAATGCGTCAATTTGAAGTTATCTCTAATGAGAGATTGTATTGTTTGGGAGCAGAATGTCGGTTCATTATCCGTGACTAATAATCTTGTGTTTCTAAAGGAGCCAAGTATTTTAAGTATCGGTAGTTTTATGTCCACCAAGGAACGCGAGGCTATTGGTTCAACGATGGCGTACTTTGTGAATTTGTCTATACATGTCAAGAAAGACTGATTGTCTGTATTATAGATATCCATATGAAGTATTTCGCCTGGGCGAGTTGGAACTGGTGTTGGCTCCATTATTTGTTTTTGTGGATGTCTTACATATTTTGATTCCGAGCAAATCTTGCAATTGTTTGCGAATGCTTTGATCATATTCCTAAATTTTGGGAAATAGTAATTATCCAGTATTTGGAGAATATTTTCTCTTGCAGAGCGGTGAGCTCTGTTATGTTCAATGGCGATCGCTTCCATTTGGTCATTTTCATTAACAAGGTCTATGACCATTCTGTTAGTGTGTTTAAAGCGAACTGCTGGGAATAGTTCGACTAGTTCGTTCTGAATTTTTCCCAATACATCGAGCTCACAATATATACCGTTACTAGTGTCAGGACTTATTACTTCCTGTAGAATAGGGAACAAGGACTGAAAATCTTTGAAGCGAATATCGTGACTTGCGACAGTAAAATCTGATTTTTAAAACCATTTATTGGTTGAGGAACTGATCGAATATACTGAGTATAAGAAACTTCACTGTTGACACAATATTCGGTTGGGCTTGAGTTAGAGTTAGAGTTATGTGTCAAATGTTGGATATACTGTCGTGACAGTGCGTCCGCGACCTTATTTTCACTACCAGGTTTGTAATGAAATGTTGGAGCAAATTCTTCTATGAAATTCCTCCAACGTTTAAGCTTTGTGTTCGGATTTCGATCGGATATAGAGAAGGTCAAAGGCTGATGGTCTGTGTATATATGAAGGTTGTTTACACCATAAAGATAATTTCTGAGCGTTTGGAGAGCCCAAACAATTGAAAGCATTTCTCGCTCATTTGCGGCATAGTTTTGTTCGGTTTTTGATAAGGTGCGAGAAATAAACGTAATTGGCTTTCCCTTTTGCGAAAGGACTGCCCCTATTGCCACAGACGAAGCGTCGGTAGTTAATTCGAATGGCATATTGAAGTCAGGGAAAAGAAGAGTAACATCCTCGGATACCAATATTTCCTTTAATTTATTAAAAGCCTCTTTAGCCTCTAGAGAAAGGGTAATTTTCTTGTTTTTTGATTGGTTTGTATTTATATGACCATTGTCTCCTCGTAGAATTTGGGTAAGTGGCTTTGCTATTCTAGCGTAATCCCGAATGAAGCGCCTATAATAACCCGATAATCCTAAAAATGATCGTAGGGAGCGTAGAGTAGTAGGAAGTTCGTATTTCAGTATAGCGCTAACTTTGTCATCAGCAGTCTTCAAGCCTCTTTGGCAAACGATCAAACCCAAAAACTCCACACTTGTTTTAAAAAACTGTGTTTTTTCCAAATTTATCTTCATATTAGCATGAAGAAGTTTGCATATAACAGACTTAATGTCCTTAATATGGGTTTCGGCATCGGGAGAAAAAATTATGACATCGTCAATATAAACATGACATCTTACTCCTATATCCTCTCGTAGTATGTCATCGATGGCCCTCTGGAAAATGCTTGGAGCATTTTTGAGGCCAAACGGAAGACGACAAAATTCGTACTTGCCATTATTTACCGAAAAAGCTGTCTTTTTGCGGTCTTTCTCAGAGAGAAGGATTTGATGAAATCCAGATTTGAGATCAATAGTGGTGAAGTATTTTGACTTCCCCAGATTGGAAAGAATGACAGAAGTGTCCGGGATCGGGTAACGATCCGAAATAGTTTTCTGGTTAAGCTTTCGAAAATCAATCACTAGCCGCAGTTTCTGCTTTCCAAATTCGTCGCTACCTTTTTTATTGACCACCCAAATTGGGTTGTTGTATGGAGAGCGGCTTTTGCGGATGATTCCATCCTGAAGTAGTGACTTGACTTCGTTGTTAACGAATTCCGCAGCGGACATATGATAAGGATAACTCCTTGAATAAATTGGTTCTTCCGTTGTTGTTTGGATTTTAGCAATAACGCTGGTATTGTATGTTAGAGTTTTGTTGGGATCTGCAAAGACCTCCATATTTTGATTAATTAATGCCTTAAATTCGTAACGCACAGATTCGGGAATATCTTTGATATTTGCCAGCAAATTATTGACCTGAGAACAAGGCATAAATAGAAGAGGTTCCGAACCATTATTGTATATTATTCTATTGGAACCAGTATCCAAAGTTGCGCCAACTTGCTTGAGCAAATCGTATCCTACAATAGCGTCAAAGCTTTCGAGATTTGGAAGGATAAAAAAATCGGATATTATGCCAAAAATGTCCACTGTGCATTTTTTATTTATACGGGTCGAGCCGTTAATTGATGAAATGCTAAATGGTTTACTAACAGGGGTGATTCCTTTAAGAAAAGGAAGGTTTCTTATATAGTTTTTTGCCGTTCCTGTGTCAATCAACATCATTATTGATTTCCTACATTTCAGTTTTTTTGTTATGTAGGGTAACTGAGAATTTGTATTCCCGAAATTAATTTGATCGTCATACATTTCTTCTGACGCTTCGCTAAAATGATCAATTTCTACATTTTTATTATGTTTGCATTTATTCTTGCATTTATTATTTGTAGTGACATGATTTATACGCTGGTTTTTATGAAAACCTGCACTTCTATCGGATTCTCTATCCCTTTTTTCTGCACGAGAATTAAAGTAATCTTGGTTTGGACCATCAAATCGATTAAATCTACCACTCCGTTGTTGGGGGTTCGAATGGTATGAGTCCTGTCTTGGGTTTTGCCTAAATCGCGAAGAGGTTGGATCTACGTCCATTGGCTCATGCTTTTGTTGAGGGTGGGAGTAATTATTGCTTTGTATAGCTCGATATTGGGGATGATTGGGCCGTGGGGAAGGGTATTTGTTATTCCTTTCAGCAAATGCATTTGCAAATGCGAAACGTTGCTGATTCATGTCCAGTTCTTGTGCTAATGCCAAGGCAGTTGGAAGATCAGCTGGGCGGCTTGAAAATAAAATATTTCCTATAGGCCGATTAAGGCCAGAAATAAAGACACGAAGCGCATCACTTCTGTACTTCTCATTTAGAGAGTTCAAAACTTCCCTATCGTCACAAAATTGCATGATAGCCTTGTTTGTTATCAGTGTTAATTGTTTCGCTACCGAATCATAATATTCGGTAATTGAAGATCTTCCTTGACGTAAGGTTGAAAGTTCCTGCTCCAATAAGTAGAGTGGTCTCTTATCGGCATAGGTGTGATCGAGTCGAGCTATTATAGCATCGAAATTCAAAGGAGTGTTGAATGAAGAGAGTACTGTGTCAGCACCCTCTATTATTTTATTTCTTATTATAGCTACAGCTTGGTAGTAGCGATTTGAACCGTTATATTTTTCGTATGGCTTCATCGCTGCTTTGGAAGATTGCCTCCAGGAAGGATATCTTTCTGTGGAACCGCCGAACTCGGGAACGGTTTTTACCACATCCAAACTAATGTCACATTTCACATTATCATCGATCTCAATATCTTTGTACGGTTCTATAATGGGATTGGGTTGAGTAGGCCCGACACGATTTGCTAACTCATTTATGGTAGAATTTATTTCGAGTTTTGTTTGTGCGGCGATTGTCGAAGCGACTCTGGTCACGAGATCGGTAATTGCCTCTGCACTGAGAGACATTCTAACAATATACAAAAAAAAAAACACAACCAACAGAAGAGAGAAAAAAAAAAAAAAATAACACAAACTTATGTATGAACACAAATCAACACACTACCCACTTGTTAGAAAAAATAATAATAATAATGAATATCGTTTGCTAAGCCACTTTTACTTACAGTAAAATTGTCACTTTCATTATTTCTGTATTATGCTGCGATGTTGCCGATGTTGGTTTATTCCTCAGCTTATTCCGGTGGTTTATTCTGGTGGTTTGTTCCTTACTTTATTCCGATTATTTATTCCGGTGGTTTTGTTTAAACTAACAATTTCTAGTATCTTTTACGTTGGGCGCCAATGAAAGCCTGCGGTTCGATAGTAGACCTGTACTGGTCGAATCTTTATTTCGAACTAACCTTAGAACTAGAAAAATTTAAACTAAAATCTACAGCACGTCGCGTCCCATTGACTTATCAGTATCTATTTTGAAGACACAGATAGAGAATGGAATTGCATAGATCTTATGACACCGTGCACCAGAGACTCGTTTGAGAAGTATCTATGTCCACGGTGAAATATGCCAATGTGCAATTCTTAATTCTATGTTACATTTAACTATGAATATTTCTTAGAAATTGTAAAGAGATACTTCTGAAGGAAGTATCAAGAGCATTTATTTCTTAGAATAATATAATCGCTAAATATGCAAATATGCAAATTGAGGAGCTACTTCTGAAGGAAGTATCATAGATAGTAGTATAATAATATGCGGAATGTATATATAAATATATGTATCGCTAACTCATGCATTTGTACAAATTTGTGTTTGCTGGACTTGAAAACCACTTGCATTGTTGTATTCCAACGAATAAAATCAGAAAACATTAACTATTTACTAAAATATGTTTATAATTATAAACGGTCAGGCTGAACAACAGCGTATGTAAATTTGCTCCTATTACGAAATTCCATACCATCATTTAGGATAGTTGGGCAACACTCCTCTTCAAAATGACATTTCGGGAGGATTTATTTAGCTAATGCCCCAGATAAACATGGGTTTCTGAACATTAACATTTAACCCTACAGTTAGCGATATTCTGGCAACTATATTTGTTTATTGGTAAAGGGATTTTGGAAAGTGTGGAGTCTTAGCGTAAACTTCCAGACTAAAGTTGATTATTGGTAAGGCCGATTCTTTCCAAAACGTTTTCTTTGGAATATACTCCATTCCCATCGTCATAAGCAATAAGTATTGTCATTCGGCCTTACTAATAATCAAACACTAATGTCGACGATTAGCTGGTTGCCAGCTTTAGTAAAAATGTACAGCATTAGTGAAACGGTACCAATAAACAATTAGACCTCCACATTTGCTAGTGCGACAACTTTCTTAGAAACTATTACATTTTTTGTCATCGCAGAATTCAAATTTCATAATTTGTTTTCGTAAAAAACAAGGTCAATGGTTTATTTCACAACGAGGATTTTATTCTAAAAAAAGGAATATTTAAATTGCAAATTAATTTGCCCAGCAGATTTCTTTTAAATGCTTTTTGAAGCTTATTACAAGCAAAAAACAAAACAGAAAATAGTAAATGCACAAAATATCCGCTGATCTGTCAAATATCGTATGCAAATCAGTAATGCCTTATTGTTTGATCGCACACAATTTTCGGTACTTTTTATAGTACGCTTTCCTTTGTTTTCTAATACTTCACGATTGATTTATGATTGAATTTGTGTCGTAATAAGGTCTCTTTTAAATTATACAATAAACGAAACACAGTTTATTAGAATGCTTTGATTTATTCGTTGGCTGATAATGCAAATCAAAACTTATTGGTAGTCTAAACATCACATTTAGATCGTTAGCAAATGAATATTTTCGAAAGAAATAAGAACCTGCTTATTCATTTCCGTTTGCAAAACAGTACTTGCAAAAGTATATGAAGGTATGAATATAAATACAATTAGATCTTTTAAAAATTGCATGGCTTTATTACTTAATTCGGGAAAAAATATAAAGCTTTGGACATTCTTCTACATATATGTACATAAACTGTCATGTTTTCTCCTAGATGAATTCGCACCAAGTAATACAGAACTTTGTATATCTTAAATTCGCACATACTACCTGATATTCCTCCAGCAGTTCCCAAATTTATTATTTCGCATGGATTTTGCTGAATGCTGACAATTCTTCTATCTATATTTTCCGCGAAGTCAACCTTTTCACAACAACCATTTCCACACCAATATTTGAGATCTTCATCCAAAATCTACCTGCCGCCTAAGGTACTGAGAATTGTAAAAAAAAAGTATTCAGGTATGAGCTGTCCAATATTAAATGAACAGATATTTTATTCTCTTAGCGACTACTCTCAAGAAATTCTTGGAAAGATCGCAAACTTATATCAAATTTATTTTTTTCTTAGCATGCATTCGTTACAAACTAAAATGAAAATCAATCATAAAGCAAGCACTAGCGGTTAAACAAAATAAAGCAGAGAAAAGCACTAACCATTTCTTTTAATCAAAATATTCGAAGTACATATTTTAACCCACATGTTAATAAACGCTGCGTAAAAGTTATCAACTCAATATTCAGCAGTTACGTCAAATTTTTGTATGCTATCTGATGCCTACTAGCTAACTTACTTGTGCACATTTTTGTTTATTAATACGGGGGTAAGTGTTTAGAAATAAAACAAAAGTGCATTAGGTATTTTTCAATTTTGTGCATACATTTATACAAATTTGTGTTTGCTGGACCTGAAAACCACTTGCATTGTTGTATTCCAACGAATAAAATCAGAAAATATTAACAATTTACTAAAATTAGTTTATAATTATAAACGGTCAGGCTGAACAACAGCGTATGTAAATTTGCTCCTATTACGAAATTCCATACCATCCATTAGGATAGTTGGGCAACACTCCTCTTCAAAATGACATTTCGGGAGGATTTATTTAGCTAATGCCCGAGATAAACTTGGGTTTCTGAACATTAACATTTAACCCTACAGTTAGCGATATTCTGGCAACTATATTTGTTTATTGGTAAAGGGATTTTGGAAAGTGTGGGGTCTTTGCATAAACTGCCAGACTAAAGTTGATTATTGGTAAGGCCGATTGTCACCCTAAAAGTACACTGGCCCTACTACAAGTTAACAAACGAAACAGCAACACGCGCGACATCGATTCCCACGAAACATTCAACCAACAACACGCGCAACCTTGTTTCCCACAGCGTCAGCAAAAATATGATCTATGTCGCTGCACCTGCCGTTCCAGGGAATGCTGACGTCGCGTCTGCGACATTATTTTTATCAAGCTATAAATACATGCGCCTGCATGTTACTTATTGTTCAGTTCATAGAGGAACTAAACTAGAGGGCCGACTTTCAGCACACCTACCCGATTTTCCCCGCGCGCTCTTTTTTTCCTGTCTGTGAATACGTGTATTAATGGCCGCCGGGTGGAACTATTTCCAAAAACAAACAATTTGTAAATAGATTTATAACAATAAATGTAAAAAAGCAAATGTTGATTATGGTTTTATTAAATAGCATAATTTCTTCTCTACACATTTTCGTCACCAAAAACTGTTCATCCATTCACATTTCAGGTTTTTTTTAATTTTATTTGTATGAATTCTTTTTTTGACAGCAAAATTCATGCTGCTTCATAAAAGGGGTTGTTCCAAAAATGAGGTAACAACATGCAAGTAAACCCAAGCTTGCACTAGGGCACAGGTGAATTTTCTAAAATGTTCATAAACATTCAATAAATTTCTATAAGGTTTGGTGAATGTTTTCAAATTCGTTTATTTAACACCATATTTGTACAAATTCAAAATATGATTGGAAATTCTGTAGTTTAATAACACTGAACAGTGTTGAATAATGTTACTTTGGTATTTCGCCTATTCAATCGAACGTAAAAATACATATTGTTTTGTTAATTGTTGGTATTTGCATGCTATATTTCGTTTTCTGTGCATATATTCCTTTACAAATTTTATAACAATGTATTTTGAAATGTGCACTGTTTTTTTTTTACAAACCTCTTTAAATTTTTAATTGAGAGAAACAAGTGCGTTCTTTGTGTTTTTGGAATACAAAAAGTCATCAAAACATTTTTTTATTGTTCCGATTATTTCTTAGGTATAAATAAAGGGCGATGTACGAGGATTTTTATATTATCACCCCTATCGTGGAATCCGTCGGAATTGAGTTTCACTTCACCTATTCGATTCCCTTTCACCTTCCACTGCTATCGTAGAATCCGCCGGAAAAGTTGCCTTATCGACATGTTTTGGGAAAGGTAGTTTCACTGCCAAATGGCTGTCTTTTAATTGTCAATAAAAATTTGTATGCATATGAAAAAGTGGAAAATAGTGATTTAAATAAAGTGCTAAAGCAAAATGGACTCCATAGCTCTATTTTTGGAATCAGAAGAGGAAGAACGAGAAGAGAGTTGTTCCCAGAGAAGAATACGAGACAGGTTAAGAGGAGCAGTGGATGATTTTATGGAACTTCCGGATGAAATCCTATGTTTTTATAAAGATTATTTTTTGTTTTAATAAAATTCAATATTTCACAGGTTTATTAAAATTTTTCGGCTTAATAAAGCAGCTTTTTTATATGTTCTTGAAAAAATGGAAATGGCTCCAAACACAAAATCCTTTTCCATTTCACCAAAAGTGAAGTTAGCGGCATGTTTGCGTTTCTTCGCCGAAGGAAACTATCAGCATGGTGTTGGAAAGGATTTCAATATATGTATAGCTCAATCAACGTTCTCTGAGGTGTTAACAGATGTACTTAACATCCTTGAAAGAAAATTATGCCCGAAGTGGATTAAACTAAACATGACTAATGAGGAAAAAGATGAAGCTAAGCTCCATTTTTACCAAAAATGTGGAATCCCAGGAGTGATCATGTGTGTTGATGGGACTCACATTGCTATTAACACCCCATCAGAAAATCGTCACCTATACTACAATAGAAAAGGCTTTTATAGCTTAAATGCCATGATAGTGAGCTATTTTATATATGTTTTGTGAGAGTATCATTTATTTTTCTATAATAATACAATTTCAGATTTGTGACCATAAGCTATGGATTAGATGTGTGAATGCAAAATATCCGGGTTTCAATCATGATTCCTTTATTTGGAATAGTTGCGAAGTAAGCTACTAATTCCAGACTACTTGGAAAGTTTCTTTTCCTTACTTATTAACGTATATCACTAATGTAAATTTGTTTTTTTAGGTGATGCTGGATATGGTCTCTTTCCTTGGCTCTTAACGCCTTACAGAGGAGTTCTACCCAATTCGCCTCAGGGTAAGTTTAACGAACATCACAGTAAAGGGCGAAATATTGTGGAGAGAGTAATTGGAGTGCTAAAAAATAGATTTCGCTGCTTAATGGGAGCAAGGGCAATGCACTACACACCCAAAAAGGCAGTGCAAATTACTAATGTGTGTTGTGCTTTGCATAACATTTGCATGCACTTCAAAGCTTTTTGGGAAGAGCCAGCAAACTTTGAAAGTAACAATTCAGATGAATATTCTCCAGCAGAAAATATACTATCATCGCAATATGGGAATTAAGCTGCTGAAATTCGAAATGCAATTATGAGATCATTGTAACATTTATTGGAAAATAAAAACGAAGAAAGAAAAGTTCAGTGGTGATTAGTTTAATTATATAAAAAGAGAACATGGGTATTTACACTTCTTAATTCATTTTTCTCTCATCTCAGAGTTCTAAAGTTATATTTACATACTAATATCACATAATACAGTGTTACGTATAAAAAAAGACTGCTTCTAGCTTATTAAAAAAAGCATAGGTACTCAGTAGGTAGGTACATAAACACTTCTTAATAAAATTTAATTCGTGCAGTGGTAACTGGTAAGTATCACAAAAAAAATCGGTAGTCTCGATTAGTCTGACATCTCGTTATTGTTCATTGCCAGTGACCTCTTTTCGAGTTCTATTTCCAAGAGTCTCTGCTTCACTTTAAGCTTCTCCTTTGCTATAAATTTCATCTCCTCAAAGTGTTGTTTCTGTTGTTCTTGAATTCTGTCAAGACTTCGGTAGATCCTCCTTATATTGGAATTCAATTCTCCAAAATTCTCTTTTGTCTCATCTATAGAGCGCGCTATATCAGCATACAGCTTTGCCTGAATGTTCACTTGCTCTTCCAGCAGAACCGAAGATTTCTTCTTTTCCTGGATTTTCGATGAACAATTATGCTTGGTATCTTGTGGAGTGAAGTCATCCGTCGCTGAATATCTCTTCTTTGTTGAAGAAGCAATAAGTTCGTCAGGGATATCGTCCAAAGAAACTTCGGCCGGTTGTACTTCATGTGGGGGACCAAAATACGAAGCTCCTTCAACCCCCTCAGCTGACTCTTTTAGTTGAATGAGAGCGACCACTTCTTCCTCATCAGGTGTAAACTGTTGAATTTTATAAGGTCCACCACCAGTTGCTGACATCTCTTTGTTGTTGTAAGCGAGTTTCTTTTTTAGATGCGATTTGTGGTCGCTCCAAACCTGAAATATTTTACAAAACAGTTCGTACCATGTGTTACCTATGTCATTTTAGAATATTTTCTTACCTTCTTCCACTCGCTTACTTCTTTTGTTGGTGGCCCATATTTATTTAACTCCAGCCGAAGATCGTCCCAAAACTTTTTCAATTGCTCTGGCGGCCTTTTACTCATATTTTTGGCAATGTCTGGTGATTCCTTCATATAGTTCACCACTGCTCTAAACTGAAGTCTGTTTGTAGTTTTTTTCCTATTTATGTAAATAAATACAAATTATTTTTTTTATTATTTCTTTCTTTTTTTATTAATTTCACTTACATTTTTCTTAAAAATCAATCAGCTTGAATGAAATCCACAATGATTTTGATGCGGGTAAGAAATGTCATTTTGCTCGGGGAAAACTCGATTCGAAAGTTTACGACGATACAGCGGAAACTCATTCACATTACCGATACGGGGAACTATTCACTTTGCGGATTTGACGATACTGAAATATTTTTTCAAGCGAATAATTCCCCCCGGCGGATTCTACGATAGGGGTGTATGGCTTTTACCGGAAAAAGCCGAGCGCATACATAGTTAAATTTGCGAGCAATATAGTATATAAAAATAAAAAAAATATCGAACTTATTTTTTAATTTAGCATTATGCATACCTACTTGGATATAATTACTGTACAAGTATGCATTTGGTAAAACTAAAAAAACTCTTTCACGAAAAAAAATAAAAGATTTTCTTAAACGGTGTTTAAATATTTTGTTTCGATATGATTTCGAAATTAAAACCATTAAAATTAACGAAAAAAATTTTCTTTCCTTAAAATATACAAAAAAACTTGAATTTACAAAATCTCTTTTAACAAAAGTGAAGAAAACGTGATAGTTAATTTTTCTCTGATTGTTATTATGAGATAGATTTCTGCAAGATATTGACAAATTATTATTTTATTGTAACGAAATTATAAAAGGAATTCCATTGGATTCCAACAATTTCATATACTCTAAAAGCTCTTAACCTCAATTGTGATGTGAACGCCGTGTAACTAATGGGCGCAAAATATGCCGAACACAGTCGCCGTCACTTGAAATTCCACCAGAAAAGTTGTAACAGGAAATTGTATAAGTATGCGTGCGGCATTAATGGCGCTCCTTTGATTTGTACAGGCACGAACATTTATGCAATGTGCTGTGACACAGGCAGCTTGTAGGCAGATTTCCCGTTTCTGCTCTCAGTTGGCCCTCTAGTTTAGTTCCTCTATGGTTTAGTTCCTCTATGGTTCAGTTGCTTAGCATTATCCATAGTTGTTAGTTTAGTTAATTAGGTTGTTCGAATTAAATAAAGTTTTTTTTTATAACTAAAAGTTTTGTGTTAAAATAACTTACACACACCATACAACTAGCTATATGCTATATCATGCAAAAAGTACTCGATCTCGATTTCCATCGATTTCATATTTGTTCTTCAAATACAAATATGGAACACAAAAAAGGTTAATAAGTTGACCAAATGCATTGGGACGCCATCTATTAGGAATAAAAGTGTGAGGTATACGCATTTCCTGGTTGGGGTATGAAATGCAATAATGAAATGTAATAATGTGTCTATGATTAAACCCATTAAAACAGGAAATGTTACAACTAAAATTGGATTTTAAGGAAATCCTAGAATGCCCAAATAGAATCGATGGCACCTATTAAATCAGAATGCAAAGATTATAATAGTTTAAGAATATGTAACATTAATAATTTAGTAGACATTAGTGACAACACGTGCATACCAAACCTACTAAGGAGTCCTCCAGCTGGAAAATAAGAACCAACCGTACATCATCAGCTCTCTCTAACGATCTTCCTGATAATCATGGTCACGAGATTTTGTCATACCAAGTCAATGGGGACGTTCAAGTATCTAGTTTAGTAAGTCTGACAGCTCTCTCACTAAGTGAATCTCGGTTTTGATTGGTCGAAATCGGTCGTGAGAGCAGTTGTTTCAGTTGACGTTTATGGAAGGGTAGCCGACGAATCTAGTCAAGAAATTCGTGACTGAGTACTAAGTTGACAGTTCTCATATGTGGCTGACGTAGAAAACGTGACGTTCCCGACCATTCCAGTTTTTGCGTTCAGGTTGCATCTCATCCAGACCAATCCAGTCGACTTAAGATGACTAGATTCTTGAATGCGGCCAATACCTAAAGACAATACCGTAACCGTAATAGTGCTTGACGAAAGAACTGAAGGAGTGGCATCAGCAAAATCACAAGCAGACTCACTGGAAGGACAACCGAGTAACATTGAGCAGGAGAAACCATCGTTTAAGCCTCGAAGGATTCAAATAACACGCTTTTAAGGTCAAACGAGGCCGTTTTGAATTTGAGGGTGGAAGAGTTAATATGAATAAAGTTAAGCTCAACATCGGTTCCCATGTGTCTGGCAAAGGAATTCGCTGACATTGTTGGGAACACATGCTGGAATTGGATTGCAACATGAGTCGACGATAAGGTTGGATCTGCATGGCGTAATATGTCTGTGGGAACACGTCGCCGTTAGATTCTGCAGTCGCAGCATTAAGTTAGTATGTTGTGTAAATTCAGAAACATCAAACATTCGCGCGGTGATGCGGCATCACTGCTTATTTGCGATGCTGGGGTGTAATCGGCTAAGTTGATAGTTGACAATCAAAATCATAGCTTTACGTCCACGTAAGGTGATTATCAAATTGACAATCGCTTTTTTGCAATCAATTTCATGCGACAGCTATTTAGGTGTTGCTTTCATACATTTGTGTCATTTTCATAGATATGCACATCGGCTAAAACTCCTAATAAATGAAATAATTTAGTAAAAAATTAATAGGTAGGTATATTAAAAAAATAAAAACAAAAAAACTTTAAGTGTAATTTTAAAATTCGTGAAGTGCAATGTTTACTTTATTGAAACTTTCGAATTCGTATTTTGTTGCATAAACGTTAAAAGGATCCGTATTTGCTCTCAAGCAAATAGCTTGAGATCTTAAGAAAACAAACAAATTTATTGTAATTTGTTAACATTTTAGTATTCGAAATTCACTTACATTTTTCACAATAGAAACACTTAGCATATAATTGCACCTATCAGCTGCTCGGAATGGCATTGTCGGCAAGGAAGTGACGTTCAAAAATCTAAGTGCTGCCAATAATCAATAATTTTTTTGTGATCGCTTTACGCAGAGCAAAGAAGAGTTGATAATCAAAAACGACTATCGAAAAAGCGACAACCGACTATCACCTTAGCCGATTCCACCGCTGATGCGATGCACAGTTTATGCTGATGCGTTACTGATTGAATATGACTTTTGAGTTTTAGAACGCACTGTTTACATTAACCCTCGTATCAATACGAGGGTACCCGGGTATCTATTTGGAATTTGAATTAATAAAAACATAATTTCGCTCATGGGACCATATAATGGCATTTTCAGTACCTTCCTGAAAAATAATTCTGCATTGAATGGTGTGTTCCATTTAAATTATTTCCGATCTGTAAATTTTCTAAAATGCATTTTTCAACTCTAATACGCCGTTATATGCAAAGTACACCCGGGTACCCATTAGTATATTGTACTGATTTGTATGCGTTTTTCGCGATTGAACATGTTTCATCACAACTATTTGTGTTACTGTGGTTTATTGTGTTTCGCTTGAAAAGTGAAACGTTTTGATCACATTGTATTATACTGCTGTGGAGTTCATACATTCATTATTTGGTGCAGGTAAATTGGAAATATGAGCAATTCTCAGCGGAAAACATCGCTAGTAAATAGGTATATAAGATATACATAAAATGTGTTCAAAATGGAGTTTTGGTTATGTATAAATGTATTTGTTCTAAGAAAACACATTTGATAATATTTCAGAGGGTCTTTCGAACGACAAGAAAAATATATCTGCAGTTTGCTGGATGAATGTAGTGAATCCGACGCAGACGACTTCAGTGATGGCTCTGATGATAATTATGTTCCACATAACCATGAAGCACATGACGGTGAGTAATCGGACATAGACGGCATCGACAATAATGAGGTGATTGAACAAGCTGAGAGTTCTGATTCTGATGATTACGATGATGGTAATAATTATGAACATAGCGAGACCAACGAGGATGACCAAATGGCAGCTGAGATAAGCGATGTGCTACCAGGAAAGCTGATAGGCAGGCAAAAAAAATGTGAAGATCGGACCATATGGTTTGTGAATCCGCAAAATCAAGCAACCAGAACGCCAAGCCATAACATCGTTCGAGGCAGAACTGGGGCTTTTCAATCAACTCAATTGCTATCGGAATCAAAACTTTTCAGTTTATTTTTCACCACCGAAATGTCAACTATTGTTGTTCGTGGAACTAACCGGAAGGCTGCGAGCATTTATGCTATTATGAACACAAATAATCCTTCGCGAGAGCCTAAAGTTTGGAAGCCACTTACAATTCAGGAGCTTAATGGTTATCTTGGAATACTTATAACAGCAGGGGCCCACCATTCCAATAACGAACATTCTGGAGAGCTCTGGAAGATTACAGCTTTGCCATTATATCGGGCAACAATGAGCATCAATAGATTTTGGGCCATAAACCGATTTATCCGATTTGATAACTATCTGACCCGAATGCATCGACTGATAGACGACAAAGCTGCCCCAATTCGAGATTTGTGGGACAAAATGAATGCAAGTCTCAACAAGAACTATAGGCCATCAGAAAACCTAACAATCGATGAGCAGCTTTTCCCCTACAGAGGGCTTGTGATTCGAAGACGTTCTATCCTCTAAAAGGGGAAATATACACCGGAAAACCGAGAAATGGCCCACGTGAAACACAAGTAGGGGAAAAGGTAGTCAAAAGGTTAGTTCGTCATTACGAAGGATCCGGCCAAAATATTACTATGGACAACTTTTTTACTTCTTTGGATCTCGCCGATTATCTCTTGAGCAAAAATCTAACGTTGGTTGGAACGTTACGTGCTAATAAAGCGTGCATCCCAAAAGAAATGCTGAAAAATAGATTACGTAGAGTCCAGTCGTCTCTATTTGGGTTCATGGGGAATAAGACCATCGTTTCCTATGTTCCGAAAAAAGATAAGGCCGTTATACTTTTATCTACAATGCACCATGATAATGCCATATCGGATGATAAAAATAAGCCTGACATCATAAAATACTACAATAGTACAAAAGGCGGTGTGGATGTAATGGACAAAATGGTATCACATTATTCAACAAAACGAGCTACTAGACGATGGCCAGTTGCGATGTTTTATAATATACTCGACGTTTGTGGATTGGCGGCCTACGTTATTTATAATGAGCACAACAAAGCAGCTGCTATGAAAAAGGATAATCGTCGAAAATTCCTACAAGAGTTGGGAAAGCAGTTGTGCATGCCAAGTATTCTGGAAAGATCCGAAAATCCACTTATATACCGAAACTTCAACACTAGAAATGGCATTGAAGCTATGCTTGGTGAGAACATACGTTTACGTAACTCAAATAATCCATCAACATCACGAATAATACCAAGGGGACCCGATGGACGTCTCAAAATACAGGGATCATGCCATGTTTGCTCCGAGCAACGCATGCCCAGGCGAAAAACACGAAAATGCTGCAACTTCTGCGAAAAACCTATATGCGACCAGCATAATTTAACTATTAACAAATGTCATTCTTGTCAATAATTGAAATAAAGATTCTCAACTGAATTAAATTTACTCTTGACTACTTTTTTAATACATTTTCAACATCATTTTATCTCAGCACATATACAAAATGTATGGGGGTACCCGGGTACACGTCGCGCTGACTTAACGTGTACTCATTTCGTATTGACACGAAGGTTAAACATTTTAATGTCAAGATGGAAGTCAATAACTATGATCGTAAGACAATAATTTTATTTTGATTTATTAGTCTTGTCGTTATTAAGAAGTTTTAGCTCCGCAGCGCTAATTTGTGAGAAAAATTAAAATAAAGAATTCACCAAAAATTTATAAACATATGTATCTATTGATAAAAATGTTTATTTACTTTCTGTTCTTTCGCTTCCGACATTTTTCTTACTTTTTTGCCGGCGAATCAACAACGCATCAGGACCTCAATTCTCAAATTCCGCATAGCATAATTCGTATACGAGCAAATCCGCCTTAAATTTTCGCATAGCAGAAAAATTGGTATTCTCAAAGCTGTACGGTTTTTTTTTCTACCTATGCGAAAATTATATTCACCTCTCGAATGAGGTAGAATTTTGGAGTACGTCAAGTAAACGATTTTGACAGGTTGTGAAAATAAACTACCATCAAGTCAAAATATTCAAATTTAAATTCGTTTGGAATTAATATTTATACGTTTTCGCAATGGATTCTTTGGGTGATTTGGGCTTAGCAGTTGCTGATTTGACAATAGAGCAGTTAGACGCAACGGAAATATACAGAATTATTCGTGCCAACACTAGAAGAAGTATTTATGTTAGCATGTGTTTACAAATAACCATAAAATTACCTTTCGCCAACTTTGCCAATCTTTTTTAGAGCCGGGAATTGAATTGAAACATTAAGCTGCATTTTCCCACATCAAACTGGCTTCTTTATAAGTAAAATGTTGTAAATAGTTTCCAGTCTTAATAGCAGTATTCATTTCAATAAAGTCAAGCAATGCTTGTGTGTCAAACTCACAAGAAATTCTCGTATACGGATTTCGAGAATTGCAAATTTCACTTTTTCGCATGGCATCAGAGATTTTGACAGATAAACGTATGCGAGAATTTTTGAGAATTGGGGTACAGGTATTTCTGTGATGCTTTTTTCGATATGTTTGCGCATCAGTTTGATTATATTTGCAATAATGAACACTTGACGTTGATAGTGATGCCAATAGTTGCATTAATGAATGAACAATTTGCAAAGCATCATGAGGATCATGATGCCAGTGATGCGTTACTGAATTTACACTATTTAAGCTTTAGGTTTTAAGTAAAAAATGTTCAGTTTGTATCGAGGCAGAACCGCTGCCAGTTTAAAGAATAAAAAATATTTTTTCTAATCCAAATCAACGTATAAAGTTTTAATTTGTATATCGATCGAATCGATGGAATAGTCAGGAAGGACGAGTTGTAAGAAACCTGTCAGCAACACTGACATTACCCTCTCTCAAGCCAACGACATCCCTGCAACTAGCAGTGACCATCTGCCGGTGACAGATGAAAAGGAGGGGATAATGCCAAAAAAGAGACTCGGGGAATAATTATTAAAAAGACGAAGCCGAAAAGTGGAGATAGAGGAAATAAATTAAAGTAATTTGGATTTTTAAACTAAAGAAGAAACTAAAAGTAATATTTTAACCCTTTGTTATTAACGAGCCATGTAATTTATATACCCAATAAATTTTACAGGGAATTTGAAGCTTACGCTTTCAAAACTTAAGTGGAAATCCATCGGCCTTTTTTATTTTTCCCTCAAAGTTGGCATTTACTGCCAACATTCTTCAAATTCCTTTTAAAGGAATAACATTGATTTGAAATCAAAAATGATGCCACGTACGCCTCCTGGAGTAAGAGATGCATTTCCCAAAGTGAACACGGGAAACAACTGCAAGAACTGTACTGATTTGGACGATACTGGACCAATGGTGGCATGTGATGTTTGTGGGGACTGGTTCCATCAGCGATGCGTTGGGGTTTCTCGCAAGATTAAGGACCATAAGTGGGCTTGTAAAAAGTGTATCACTTTAATGCAGGCGCAAAAGAAGGCAGCAGATGCTTTACAAACTCATACTCCGCATAATACACAGCCGCGGCGCAATACATCGCAAAGCGTTCAGGAGCAACGCCATACATCGCATCAGGAACAGCTTCCACGAGCGTCATCAGTTTGCGAGTAAGTGCAACGTACTTCAACGCAGAAAGCGCACTCACGTTGCCCATCGTCGCATAACAATTTGCTAAAGCAATTAAATCAGGCTCAGTGTGGAGGCAGCCAAAAAAGCCGCATTTCACAGCACACAAATAAGTCATCTAAGCTCGCTGCGCTTGAACTACAACGTGTAGATGAAGAACGCGCACTAAAAGAGCAATTGAATAAGGATTATCTTGATAGACGATATGGAGTACTTCAACGTATTGCAATGGAGAACGATTCTCAGACTGAATCGAGTTCGGATGAAGATGAGGAAGATGTAGCCAATCAAAAGGTAAGCCAGTGGTTACAACAAGGTGCTACAGTTGACAGGGTGCAGATTCAAGGGCCAAGAGGGCCCCAAATTGATTCTGAGTTTATACCACAAAACGTCAATGGACCTCACGTAGCCAACACAACCGTACCGGTTGCACATGCTTCCCGACCTCCATGTACAATGCAATGTGCTCCCATCAACGATCCAAACCGATGCTCGCATCAAGAGCCATCGTGCCATGATGAAGTCAAGTTCCAAGAACGTCAGGTTCCTATCGCTTCGAATGCAATAATGAACGTTTGCTTGAGCTCGGATCAAATTGCGGCGCGGCATGTAATGCCAAAAGAGCTGCCATCGCTGACTGGATACCCGGAGGAATGGCCGTTGTTTTTGAGCAGCTTTGAATCTACCACGCGTATTTGTGGTTACACCAACGACGAAAATCTTGTACGACTGCAAAGATGCCTCAAGGGCAAGGCGCTAGAAGCTGTCCGCAGCAGGCTGCTACTACCTTCAAATGTTCCGGGTATCATTTCAACTCTCAGAATGCTGTATGGGCGACCCGAATTGATCCTGAACTCGCTATTACAAAAAGTGCGTTCCGAACCTTCACCCAAAGCAGAGAGGCTGGATACATTAATCAATTTTTCGCTTTCTGTGCAAAACCTGTGCGCAACAATGGAGTCAACCGGATTAAGCGATCATCTAAATAATCCGATGATATTGCAGGAGATGACTGATAAACTGCCGCGTCAAATAAAAGTCAATTGGGCAGTGTACAGGCAGAATGTAACTTCACCAAATTTGCTATCGTTCAACAACTGGCTGACACAGCTCGCTCAGTCGATTAGCGAGGTCTCACTCAACGTGTCAACCGCCTACGAACGACAAGAGGGATCAAAAAGGAAGAGTTTCGTTAACATGCACGGTGAAAAAGCAATTGGACGAGAACAACAGGCCAATCGTCGAACTTTGCCAAACAGAAATTGTTGCATCTGCCAGCAGTCATGCCCAACAGTTAAAGAGTGTCAACAATTCAGAGCACTGGCCATCAACAACAAATGGGATGCTGTTCGCCAATATAAACTCTGCCGAATATGTTTATCATCACATAGTCGAGGGCGCTGCAGGTCAAATGCGATCTGTGGGACAAATGGTTGCAGCTATAAACATCATCCTTTGTTACATAATAACATACCTAACTCTGGCAAGAGGTGAATACTGCCAGTGGATCCATATGCAATACCCATCGGATGAACAATCAATCCATCCTATTTCGCATTGTGCCTGTGGTGCTGCATGGAAACAAACAGAAGATTGAGACGTTTGCCTTTTTGGATGACGGGTCGTCCATTACTTTAATAGATCAGGAGCTGGCCGCTCAATTAGATCTGAAAGGAAGTCCCGAACCACTTTGTCTTAAATGGACCGCTAACACCCATCGTATGGAGGAGCAATCCCAACTTGTTTCGTTTAATATTTCGGGATTTACAACACAAACAACGCATTCTGTTTTAAATGCACATACGGTGAAGTCTCTTAATCTGCCAGAACAAACGCTTCCCGTTGCTTCTCTGATGAACAAACACAGCTATCTTAAAGGACTGCCAACACAGGCTTATAAAAACGCAGTTCTCAGGCTTTTAATTGGACTCGACAACTGGAAGCTGGGTATGCCACTAAAGTTCCGTGATTGTAAGGAGAATGAACCAGTTGCAGCGAAAACGAGGCTTGGCTGGAGTATCTATGGGCCGATAGAAAATGATGATGCTCTTCAAGAAGAAAAATTTCAAGGTCTCCATATGTGCGAATGTCAACAAGCAAACGACAGCGTAGTGCAGCAAATGGTTAAGGACTATTTCTCTTTGGACAGTTTTGGTGTCGTTTCTCCATCTAAGAATTTATTGTCCGTAGAAGACGAGCGATCAATGCAGATGCTTGAGAAGAAAACCATTAAAGTTGGCGACCGTTTCGAAACCGGATTATTGTGGAAATATGATGATGTAAGCTTCCCGAATGCCGGTGTTGAAGGGTAGTGATGCGATGTCATAAGAACACAAGCGTTCTCACCTAGCCTCTCACTATCAACTCCTACTCTCACCTCCACGTGGTGACTGGTGGGTGCCTAGTACCTCGACTGGAGATTGGGTAACCAACCCCTTTGGAAGGTCGTTGGTGGCAGCAGACGAGAGAGGGGGGAGGAGTGTTGTTTTCTCACTAAGACACCTCCTCTGGTACCAGACGGCAGCGGAGGAGTTCCCTAGATGGAGCCAACGGTGGCGTCTACAGTTCCAGTCAGGCCGAACTATTTAGTGTAATCCCTATAGAGCTGCTCTGACATATTCGGATACCAGGTCTATAGGGATTTCCAATACCGAGCCAGGGTGTTGGAGAAGAGTTGGTGGCGGATGAACCCTTAATGGGCCAACGGCAGCGCTCACATCCCAAAGTGGGTTACTGGCACCGGAGTAACCGGCCTGCTGTCCTAGGGTCAAGGGCCTGGCCCTCCAGGTTGGGGGTTGTGCCGTCGGGGTAACTTCCCGACCATGTAAAAAAAAGAATAGTTTTGAGAGAGACACGAGGAGCCTCGGATAACAATTTCCCTCAAACGGCAACTAGACCCGGAACGTCAACGGACAACGATTTGAGAGTATGTACCTGGAACGTGCGAACGCTGTACACCCCAGGTGCTACTCAAAAACTTGAGTCTGTCCTCACGCGGTACAAGGCAGATATTACCGCGATCCAGGAGATACGATGGATAGGATCAGGTATGATGAAAAGGAAAAATTGCGATATTTATTACAGCTGCCATAAAAGATTGCATGTATTAGGATGCGGATTCGTCGTGGGAAATCGGCTTAGGACAAAAGTTATTGACTTTAAGCCGATAAGTGATCGCCTAGCTGTGATCCGCATCAAAGCTACTTTCCAAAACATAAGCCTAATATGTGCACACGCCCCTACCGACGAGGCTGAAGACCCTATCAAGGAGGAGTTTTATGACCTCCTGGATGGAGCCTACGGAGCCTGTCCGGAGTACGATGTCAAAGTTGTGCTCGGGGACTTCAATGCTAAAATCGGAAAGGAAAACATCTTTGGCGGGTTAGTTGGTAAACACAGAATCCACGATACGACCACAGACAACGGTTACCGACTAACTGACTTCGCGGCAGCTCGTAATACGGTGATAAGTAGCACTAGGTTTCCAAGGCTAAGGATCCACACAGCAACCTGGCGCTCTCCAGACGGTCGAACCGCCAACCAAATCGACCATGTGCTAATCGACGCGAGGCACGCATCCAACATCCTCAACGTGCACACATTCCGAGGGGCAAACGTCGACTCTGACCATTTTCTTGTTGCGGCTAAGTTCAGAGCTCGACTATCCAACGAGAAGAAGCTGCGTTCCGCCCAGAAGAAGAAATTCAACGTTGGACGCCTTAGCACACCTGGAGTAGCCAGAGTCTACAAAGAGCGCCTGAGTGAGAAACTCTCCGCAGTGCATTCACCTACCACAAATGCCAACACCCAGTGGTCCCAGTATCGCGACATCATCAAAGAGGTAGCCGAAACCACCTTAGGGTACCAGCCACCCCAGAGAAAGAGCCCGTGGTATGATGATGAATGCGTACGCAGGAAAAAGGTGACAGAAGATGCCCATATAAAGGCGCTGCAGCGCAAAACAAGGGCAGCGAGGGAAGAGTATCGAGCCAGGAGGAGGGAGGAGAAGAAAATCCTGCGTAGAAAGAAGAGGGCCTACGCAGTCTCCCAGCTCAAGGAGATCGAAGAGTCCCGCGATCGAAGCAACATCCGGAAGTTCTACAAGAAAGCCAAGCAACTGGCTGCTGGCTTCAAGACCGGAACGCAGGCTCTTCGAAACAGTGATGGAAACCTAGTCACCGAAGCGCAGGGAATAGTAGATGTTTTTAAGCAGCACTTCCAGCAGCTGCTAAATGGGCATCATGTAGAGAGAGTGATAGGGCAAGAAGAGAACCCACGTCCAGTCAATGAAGATCCAGTTCCACCGCCCAGTATAGAAGAAGTTGGCTTAGCAATAAAAAAGCTAAAGAACAACAAGGCCGCCGGCTCTGATGGTTTACCAGCGGAGCTCTTCAAATACGGTGGTGATGTTTTGGTAGGGCGCATGCACCAAATCATCAACCAAGTATGGGTGGAGGAAAGTATGCCCGATGACTGGACTATCAGCTCCATATGCCCCATCTACAAAAAAGGCGATCCTATGTCTTGCAAGAACTATCGAGGCATATCCCTGCTTAATGTCGCATACAAGATCCTATCCAACGTACTGTGTGAACGTCTCAAACCGTTCTGCAACACACTAATCGGCACGTACCAGTGTGGCTTCCGGCCCGGCAGATCGACTATAGACCAAATTTTCACACTGAGGCAAATCCTGGAAAAGACCAATGAATTTCAAGTCGAGACTCACCACCTATTCATCGACTTCAAAGCCGCATATGATAGCATTCATCGTCAGGAGCTTTATGTGGCGATGGCCGAATTCGGGATCCCGGCAAAACTGATCCAGCTATGTAGCGTGACGCTGGAGAACACACGCTGCAACGTGCAATTTGGAAGTAGCTCCTCCGAGCTATTCGAAACATGCACCGGATTTCGGCAAGGAGACGCATTATCATGTGACTTCTTCAATCTCGTGCTAGAGCAGATAGTGCGCAGGGCAGGTGTCAACACGGAAGGCACTATCTTCAACAAATCCGTCCAGCTACTGGGGTATGCAGACGATATTGACATCATCGGTCGCTCCCAGCGTGCCGTGATAGAGGCTTTTACGGCGATTGAAGAACAGGCGAAATTCGTTGGTCTTGTAGTAAATGAGGACAAGACTAAGTACATGCTATCAACAAACAAACCAGCATCTGTCCACCGCCTAGGACAGAACGTCACTATTGATAGCAACAATTTCGAGGTAGTTAAGGAGTTTATCTACCTCGGAGTAAACATGAACTCCACAAATGACATCCTAGTGGAGATCCGGCGAAGAATTACCCTAGGAAACCGCTGCTACTTCGGTTTGGCAAAGCAATTGGGTTCAAAACTCCTAACTCGAAGGACAAAATGTATGCTTTACAGAACCCTTATCCTGCCAGTTCTGCTTTATGGCGCCGAGTGCTGGACGATAAGCAGGAAGGGAGAGCTGATACTGGGCTCCTTCGAAAGAAAAATTCTTCGGCGGATTTTTGGTCCTGTGTGCGAGGAGGGCGAATGGAGGAGAAGATACAACCGCGAACTCTATGAGCTGTACCAAGATGTGGATGTAGTCCAAAAGGCCAAAATACGTCGACTACATTGGCTCGGCCACATCGAGCGAATGGACAATAATGCTCCAGCTAAGAGGATCTTCGAATCCCAGCCGCCAGGTTCGAGACGACAAGGAAGACCGAACCTCCGTTTCAAAGACCAAGCCATCGCGGATGCCAGAGCGCTTGGTCTGGATAACTGGAAGCAGCGTGCCCGGGATCGCAGAGGATGGAAGGCTGCAGTGTCTCAGGCAGAGACTCTCCACGGGTCGGGAGCCCGTTAAGTAAGTAAGTAAGTAAGCTTCCCGAACAGTCTGCCTATGGCGATGAATCGATTTCGTTGTCTGGAAAGAAAAATGCATTCAGGACCTGATTTCGCATTAGTGCTGAAAGAAAAAATCCGTGAATATCTAAGGAAGGGTGGTTGGGTATGTATGGATCGGGTAGACACTGATTGGCATCAACTTGGCGGTGCCCAGCTGTTGCAACTTTTCATGCATATCAATTGTGCTTATTTTACCTCCCAGTGGTAACCACCGGGTACTGGTCTGCCCATCCGGGTAAGACTTGCTGAACTTATAAGCGCGAGTGTTGAACACGAAGAAAATAGCAACACTATAATGCTCTGTCGGAATGACTGCCTGATCGAGTCTCAGAGGTCTTACATGAGCCCCTCAGAAAGAGGACGTACGGCGGATGAATTCATTAGACTGAATCAACGGTGTCGTCAACAGTCGGGATGACAGCTACCTTGCTTGAGCTACTTCGACATATTTGGAGCTGAGGTCAGTGAGGATTTTTTCAGGACTAGTCAGGGTCCTGAAACAGAGATGGTGGCGGATGAACCCTTTATGGGCCAACGGCAGCTCTCACATCCCCGAAGTGGGTTACTGACACCGGAGGAATCCGGCCCCTTTCGTCCAAGGGGTCCAACAAAGGGCCTGGCCCTCCAGGTTGGGGGTTGTACGCCGGGGTAACTGCCCGACTGCGGAAATACCAAACCCAGTTCCGAAACAACAACAAGCCTCGGATACGGATGAATTTACTGTTGACGAACCTAGCAAACGAATAAAGGACAACGAATTTCGGATCTGCACGTGGAATGTTAGGTCCCTTAACAGACCACGTGCAGCCGAACAGCTAGCGGAGGTCCTGAACTGCTATAAAGCAGACCTAACCGCCATCCAAGAAGTGCGATGGGATGGACCGGGCAAGATGAGGATGAACAACTGCGACTGCTATCGGCAACAAAAACAGTGCTTATTTGGTTGTGGATTCGTCGTTGGCAGCAGACTTAGGCAAGAAGTCTTAAGTTTCAGCTGTGTGAACGAGCGCCTTGCGACAATCCGTATCAAGGCTAAATTCGCTAACATTAGCCTAATATGCGCCCATGCCCCCACGGAGGAGAAAGATGACGACACCAAAGAGAGGTTCTACGAGCTCTTAGACAAGACGTACGAGCAGTGCCCTAACTATGACATTAAAATTGTCCTAGGTGATTTTAATGCAAAGATAGGAAGAGAGGCGATCTTTGGTAGTACTGTCGGAAGGTACAGCCTACACGACACCACCTCCGATAACGGATTTAGGCTGATCGACTTCGCGGCGGGGCGAAATGTTGTCGTAGCAAGTACGCGGTTCCCGCATCTCGATATTCACAAAGGCACATGGAGATCTCCGGACCAATCAACCGTCAACCAGATTGACCACATTGCGATCGACGCAAGGCACTCCTCCAGTATTATGGATGTCCGAACGTTCCGAGGGGCCAACATTGACTCGGACCACTACCTTGTTGTACCGACTGCGGATATCCCGAACACTGCCAAGACAAGTAAATACTGTGAGGAAGTTTGACGTCGGACGGCTACAATCGCAAGAGATCTCAAGAGCCTTTTCCGATCGAGTCTCTCTCAATCTCTCAAGATGTCCTACGCAGCCAGCATCAAATATTGAAGACCAGTGGTTCGACGACGAATGCCGGCAAGCACACGCAGCGAAACAAGAGGCATACAAAGCGGCGCTGCAAAGGAGGACAAGAGCTGCCCGTGAGCTCTACGCGCAGAAGAGAAGAGATGAACACCGGCTTCTGAGGAAAAAAAAGAAAGAGCATGAGAAGCGCGCGATCGAGGAAATAGAGAGATGCTACTGCAGGAATGAGGTTCGGAAATTTTACCAAAGGGTAAAAAGAACCTCCCAAGGCTACAGAGCCCGAACCGAAGCCTGCAAGGACGAACAAGGGAACATCGTAGTAGAATCGCAGTCGATGCTGAGGGTATGGAAGAACTACTTCTGCAGACTGTTTAACGGCGATGATGAACAAAATCCCGCTGTCAGGCAGAATGAACCATTCAACCTGGACGATGAAGACCAACAATTCCGTCCACCCGACCTGGACGAAGTGAAGATAGCCATATCTAAGCTTAAGCCCAACAAAGCCACTGGAGCAGATGTCCTAGCCGCCGAGCTGTTCAAAGCGGCAGGCGATGACTTGGTAAGAAGCATGCACCAACTCATCTGTTTGCCCGATCCTCAAGAAAGGATACCCTCTGAACTGCGCCAACTACAGAGGTATAAGTCTTCTTAACATCGCCTACAAGATCTTATCTTCCGTGTTGTGTGAACGCCTGAAGCCTTTCGTCAACAACCTGATTGGTCCCTATCAGTGTGGCTTCAGGCCAGGAAAGTCTACCGTTGACCAAATATTCACACTGCGGCAGATCTTGGAGAAAACCCAGGAAGTCCAAATCGATACCCACCACCTTTTTATCGATTTTAAGGCCGCCTATGACAGCATTTATAGAGACGAGCTATACAGAGCAATGTCTAGTTTTGGCATCCCTGCCAAACTCGTCCGTTTGTGCAGGATGACAATGGAGAATGGACGCTGCTCCATTAAGGTCGGTAAAGAACTTACCGAGACCTTCGATGTCAAAAAAAAATTTAGACAAGGCGATGCGCTGTCATGTGACTTCTTTAACATCGTTCTTGAAAGAATAGTGCAAAACTCAAACGCTAACACCAGAGGCACTATCTTCCAAAAGTCCGTCCACCAACTCGCTTACGCCGACGACATCGACATAATCGGCAGAACGCAACGTGATGTCACTGGCGCGTTCGTGAGCATTGAGACGGAAGCGGCAAAGATGGGTTTGGCGGTGAATGAGGGCAAGACAAAGTATATGCTGTCATTAAGAAAGTACACCCAACACCGCCGTCTTGGACAAAATGTCACCATAGACAGATATAACTTTGAGGTGGTAAAGGACTTTGTCTACCTAGGCTCCGCTATGACTTCAGACAATGACACCAGCGCTGAGATTAAACGAAGAATAACTCTTGCCAATCGCTGTTTCTTTGGGCTAAGAAAGCAATTGAGTAGCAAAGCCCTCTCTCGAACAACTAAAGTGACCCTTTATAAGACCTTGATCATCCCAGTCCTACTCTATGGTGCAGAGGCATGGACTCTATCAAAATCGGATGAGGCTACACTTGGTTACTTCGAGAGGAAAATTCTTCGAGTAATTTTCGGTCCCGTCTGCTTAGACGGTGAATGGAGGAGGAGATACAACGACGAACTTTACGGGCTGTACAGCGACATCGACCTGGCCAGAAGAATGAAGGTCCAACGACTGAGGTGGCTGGGTCATGTAGAGCGAATGGACGTCAATGCTCCGGCCCGGAAGATCTTCGAATCCACACCCGAGTGATGGCGCAGTAGAGGAAGACCGCGACTCAGGTGGCGCGCGCAAGTGGAAGGGGACCTTAACCAACTTAGCGTGCGAAACTGGAGACAGCTGGCCAAAGATCGTGCTGGCTGGAGACGCTTGTTGGTTGAGGCCCAGGTCCACCCTGGTCTGTAGCGCCACCTTAAGTAAAGTAAGTATCTAATGAAGGGTTATATCCACAAATTGTCAAAAGCGGAGTTGGAGCTCAACCATCCTCGAATATGGTACTTACCGATCTTTACAGTTTCCAATCCTAACAAACCCGGTAAGTTTACGATTGTTTGGGATGCAGCAGCCAAAGTAAGAGGAACTTCTTTAAATTCAATGCTAATGAAGGGACCTGATCAACTTACGTCACTTCCAGCTGTGCCTTATCAATTTCGGCAAAAACAAATCGCCATCTGCGCTGATATTCGTGAAATGTTTCACCAAGTGCGAGTTAGGTACGACGATGAACACTCACAGCGTTTTTTGTGGAGAAACGACCCAGAAGAGGAGCTTGACACTTACGAAATGGAGGTAATGACATTTGGTGCTTCTTGTTCTCCAAGCAGTGCACAATTTGTTAAGAACAAAAACGCCAGTGGATTCGCAGAGCAATTCCCAAACGCAGTGAAAGCAATTCTGGATAAACATTATGTGGACGATTATTTGGATAGCGTCGATACGGAAGAGGAGGCAATACAGCTCGCGAGGGATGTGACATTTGTGCATCGCCAGGGGGGTTTTGAAATAAGGAACTGGATATCCAACTCGAAGTTAGTCATCGATGCCCTTGGAGAGGACTCTGATAAAAACAAAAAGTGTTTTGACTCTGATGCGGATCTAGGAGTTGAAAAAGTCCTTGGAATGTGGTGGTCCACAATAAATGACACATTTTCATTTATTCTCAAGAGTGATGGATCCAACGAGCAGATTTTGAATGGATGTCGTCGACCAACTAAACGTCAGGTTCTGCGGATCATGATGAAAGTTTTCGACCCGTTGGGACTAATTGCAAATTATATTGTCCTCATCAAAATACTCCTGCAGGACATATGGCGATCTTCAATTAATTGGGATGACGAGATTACAGACTTCCAACACGAAAAGTGGCTATGTTGGGTGAAGTTACTGCCTAAGATTCAAGCAATTCGTATCCCTCGATGTTATCTAAAAAGGGGAACATGGGCAGAAGACGATGAATATCAGCTCCATATATTTGTGGACGCCAGCGAGAATGCCTTTGCAGCAGTAGCTTACATGAGAATGGGGAAGGGAAGAAATGTGCAGTGCTCATTGATCGGTGCGAAAACTCGAGTGGCTCCAATTAAGCTTCTATCCATTCCTCGGCTCGAGCTTCAGGCTGCTGTGCTTGGCGCTAGATTTGGTAAAAGCATACAAAAACAACATTCGATTCACTTCCGCAAACGATATTTTTGGAGTGACTCTAGAACGGTCATTGCATGGATCAATTCAGACCATAGAAAATATAAACAGTTCGTTGCCTTCCGTATTGGTGAGCTGTTGGACTTATCAGAGGCGAATGAGTGGCAGTGGGTACCTAGAAAAGACAACGTAGCAGACGAGGCCACCAAGTGGCAAAAGTCACCAGACTTTAGTGCAGATGGTAGTTGGTATGCTGGTCCAAAATTCCTTCATGGGTCTGAAGATGAATGGCCCCGCAATCCACCGCTCCTGATATCGACAGCAGAAGAAGAGATACGTGTCCACATGCTACACAGCCCCTCAAATCGTTCGAGTCTACTTGAAGTTAACAGATTCTCATCCTGGAGGAAATTATTGAGAACCACTGTTTATGTCATGCGTGCTGTTGCCAGCATTTTGTCCAGGCCGAATATAGTGTCCAGAGGACCATTCATAAGTGAAGAGTACCTAGCAGCTGAAAATGTTATCTACCGCCAGGCCCAAATGGAAGAGATGGCAGCCCTCACTCGAAATTTTCCTGTGAAGAAAACCAGCGTTATATACAAACAAGTTCCTTACTTGGACAATAGTGGAGTTATTCGTTCACGAGGCAGAATTGATGCAGCACCTAATATTCCAATTGCGACAAAACGACCGATCCTATTGCCAAAATCACATGGGATCACTCGTTTAGTAGTTGACGCATTCCACAGACGTTACCATCACCACAACAATGAGACCGTAGTTATCGAATTACGCCAGCTGTACTCCATCCCGCAGTTACGTGGGCTATTAAAAGCAGTCAGAAAGTCATGCGCCGTTTGTAAAATTCGGGATGCCGCACCATGTCCACCACAAATGTCCTAGTTACCGGCAGCAAGATTGGCTGCATTTACTCGTCCGTTTACATTTGTAGGCCTGGACTACTTTGGGCCGTTTACCGTGGCTATCGGAAGACGCTCTGAAAAAAGATGGGGAATGCTGGTGACCTGTTTAACAACGCGCGCAATCCACATTGAGGTGGCCCGCACTTTGTCAACGGACTCATGTCTACTCTGCTTACGCAACTTTATTGCACGAAGAGGGATTCCAAATGAAATATATTGTGATAATGGAACGAATTTCCATGGAGTGGAGAACGAACTGCGAAGGGCTCTTACCGCTGTGAAGTCAACCGATTTGGCCAGTGAGCTCAAATCAACGACAATTAAGTGGAAGTTTAATCCTCCAGCTTCGCCTCACATGGGCGGGAGTTGGGAACGTCTTGTCCGCTCTGTGAAGACAACTCTTTATGCAATCATGCCAAGCCGTAATCCTTCTGACGAGCTATTAAAAAGTATGCTAATTGAAGTAGAGAATGTGATTAATTCCAGGCCCTTGACGTACCTCCCAGTGGACGGCATAAATCACGAAGCTCAGTGATGGGACTTGAGAAAAGCGAAACGGTGGTAGATAGCCTTAAAAAAAGGTGGTAGAAAAGTGGTAGAAAATAAAATTTTCCACTTGCACTAAAATAATGCAAGCATTAGTGAAAGCACAATTACTTGTTGTAGGAACCAAGAATTTACGCATTTTCACTTTCAATAGTTCTTGGTATTATTTAAAAATTAAAGATTTTGAGGTAAACGCATCAATATAAAAAGGAACTACAGAAAAAACGCCATAGATTCAACTCATCATTAAACACAAAATGTCAGAACATAGCAAAACACCCTCTCACCAATACAGTCAAATAATGAAATTTTAGCGCAGTAAATGGTGTACTGGACTGGAAGTTTTTGCTGATGCAATTCTCAGATAAAAATACTGATAGCTGAGTATTAATGGGTAAAACTAATGTGGTTTTCCATTGGGCAAAAAAATCAATTTTTTTTTTTCGATTCGGATCACTTTTTGAAGATCTCGATAATTTTTCAGATTTACACATACTGCCACAAATACCCACAGCCGTTTTACGTCATTTTAAGAAGTTTGCTTTCAAAACAAATGCGCAAAGTTTCGTGGAAACCAAAATAAAGAAATACATAAAAAGCAATATAAAGTTGGAGGAATTATTATCTTCATTGCCTTCCTCATCATCTGGAAACTACGAATCACCGAAACTACTTCATTTGTATCCACAACATTGTAAACAATTTTTAAGTCGATATCCATAGCTGATTTTTCCAAAAGCGAATGCAACAGCTGATATTGTTGTCAAATAACGCACTGATCCATTTAAAAAAGCAGATACATTTCGTTGCATGTTCCATGAGCCGCGTTAAATCTGAGAAAGATTTTTGGTGCTCCCAATGGAAAACGACATAAGGGGAGTAGGTATAGGAACAATTATTTTCAATTTATTGCAATGATGGCAAATAAGTATTATTAGCGAGTAGCGATGAGTAAAAGGTGGTAGATTTCGAGTTCAGGTTGGTAGAATTTCCGAAAGTGTAAAAAGTGGTAGAAATACCACTTAAGTGGTAGAAGTCCCATCACTGACGAAGCTATCACACCCAACCATTTCTTAATCGGTTCATCAAACGGATCCAAGCCTATTGGAGAGTTCAGTGACGATAAACATGTCTTGCGAAAAAACTGGATGATAGCCCAATACTATGCTATTGCGTTTTGGAAACGGTGGGTAAACGAGTACCTACCTACATTGACTCGTAGAACAAAGTGGCTCCAGCCTGCCAAGCCGATTGAACTCGGGGATATCGTGGTCATAGTAGATGACAAATTTCCACGGAATTCGTGGCCGAAAGGAGTAGTCCTGGAAGTCAAAGTCGGAAAAGATGGCCAGGTTAGAAGTGCAACCGTCCAAACAGTTACTGGAGTGTTCGAGAGACCAGCTGTGAAGCTAGCTGTGCTTGATATCCGGGATAATAGGAAGGGTACTTCGATCACTGATGTGTCTCTCATACCGGGGGGGAGTGTCAGCAACACTGACATTACCCTCTCTCAAGCCAACGACATCCCTGCAACTAGCAGTGACCATCTGCCGGTGACAGATGAAAAGGAGGGGATAATGCCAAAAAAGAGACTCGGGGAATAATTATTAAAAAGACGAAGCCGAAAAGTGGAGATAGAGGAAATAAATTACAGTAATTTGGATTTTTAAACTAAAGAAGAAACTAAAAGTAATATTTTAACCCTTTATTATTAACGAGCCATGTAATTTATAGACCCAATAAATTTTACAGGGAATTTGAAGCTTACGCTTTCAAAACTTAAGTGGAAATCCATCGGTGTTTTTTATTTTTCCCTCAAAGTTGGCATTTACTGCCAACAAAACCAAAATAAAATAATTTCCATGTGTGTAGCAATATATTGCGCTTCCACTTTTGACAACCGAGGCGTTATATAACCACAACCAACGTCGTTAGTTTTAATAACCATCTATCTTGTAAAATATTTTGTATGACACGAGTTGTCATAATTCTTTTTGTACAATTTAATTTGAAATAAGGTGGTTGGGTGATGTATGAATAGGGTAGACACTGATTGGCGTCAACTTGGCGATGCCCAGGCGTTGCAACTGGTTCATACACATCAATTGTGCTTATTTTACCTCCTCGTGGTAGCCACCGGATACTAGTCTTGTCCTTCCGGGCATGACTTGCTAAACTTATAAGCGCGAGTGTTGAACACGAAGAAAATAGCAACACTATAATGCTCTGTCGGAATGACTGGCTGAACGAGTCTCAGAGGTCTTACATGAGCCCCTCAGAAAGAGGACATACAGCGAATGAATCCACGAGATTGGATCAACGGTGGTGTCAACAGTCAAGATGGCAGTTACCTTACATGAGCTACTCTGACATATTTGGAGAAAAGGTCAGTAAGGATTTTTCAGCACTAGTCAGGGTGCTGAAATAGAGATGGTGGCGGATGAACCCTTTATGGGCCAACGGCAGCACTCATATCCCCGAAGTGGGTTACTGGCAACGGAGTTTCCGACCCGCTGTCCTAGGGTCAATTCAGGGCCTGGTCCTCCAAGTTGGGGGTTGTGCGTGGGGTTAACTACCCAACCACGGAAAAATTGAGACAGTTGCGAAGCAACCATTAGCCTCGGAGACGGACGGATTTACTGTTGACGACCCTGCAAAACGAAAAAAAGGACAATGACTTTCGGATCTGCACGTGGAATGTTCGGACCCTGAATAGACCGCGTGCAGCCGAACAATTAGCGGAGGCCCTACGCTGCTACAATGCAGATATCACCGCCATCCAGGAAGTGCGGTGGGATGGGCCGGGCAAAAAAAGGATGAAAAACTGTGACATCTACTACGGTGATTGCTATAAGAAACAGAAGCAGCGACTATTTGGATGTGGATTCGTTGTAAGCGGCAGACTTAGGCAAGAAGTCTTGAGCTTTCGACACGTTAGTGAACGCCTTGCAACTATCCGCATCAAGGCTAAATTTGCCAACATCAGCCTAATATGCGCTCACGCCCCCACAGAAGAAAAAGACGATGCTACCAAGGAATGTTTCTACGAGCTCCTCGACCAAACATATGAGCAATGTCCTAAATATGACGTTAAAATCGTCCTTGGTGATTTTAACGCCAAAATAGGCAAGGAGGATATCTTTGGTAGCACAATCGGAAAGCACAGCCTACACGACAACACGTCTGGAAACGGACTAAGGCTAATTGACTTTGCGGCGGGACGTAATGTTACTATAGCTAGCACACGGTTTCCTCACCTCAATATTCACAAAGGAACATGGCGGTCACCGGATCATCATACTGTCAATCAAATTGACCATGTTGCGATCGACGCAAGGCACTCCTCCAGTATTCTAGATGTCCGCACCTTCCGAGCGGCCAACATAGACTCGGACCACTACCTTGTTGTAGCCAAGGTACGAATGCGGATATCCCAGACACCACAACAACAAGGAAATACTGTGAGGAGATTCAACGTTGAACGGCTACAAACGCAACAGACCGCCAGAACCTTTGCCGATCGCGTGTCCCTCAACCTCTCGAGAAGTCCTACGCAGCCAGCATCAAGTGCTGAAGACCAGTGGCATAGATGCCAAGAAGCCATTAGAAACGCCGCAACTGATGTGCTTGGTTTCACCAAACCACCCCCTCGAAACCCCTGGTTTGATGAAGAATGCCGGCAAGCGCATGCAGCAAAACAACGTGCCTATGAAGCGGCGCTGCACAGAAGGACGAGAGCAGCTCGTGAGCTCTACGAGCAAAAGAGGAGGGAAGAACACCGGCTTCTCCGAAAGAAAAAGAAAGAGCATGAGAAGCGCGCGATCGAGGAAATAGAGAGATGTTACTCCAGGAACAATGTTCGGAAGTTTTACCAAAAGGTAAAAAGAACGTGTCATGGCAACAAAACCCGAACAGAAGCCTGTAGAGATGAACAAGGGAACCTTGTAGTGGAATCACAGTCGGTGCTGAGGACATGGAAAAACCATTTCTGCAGACTGCTAAACGGCGAAGACGACCAAGATCCCGCTGTCAGGCAGAACGATCCATTCAATCTGGACGATGAAAGCCAAGATTTCCGTCCACCTGACCAAAATGAAGTGAGGATAGCAATATCCAAGCTGAAGTCCAACAAGGCTGCTGGACCAGATGGCTTACCTGCCGAGCTCTTCAAAGCAGCGGGAGATGACTTGGTAGAGTGCATACACCAACTCGTCTCCAAGATTTGGTCGGAAGAAAGTATGCCTGATGAATGGAACCTCAGCATTGTTTGCCCGATCTATAAGAAAGGAGACCCTCTAAACTGCGCCAACTATAGAGGTATCAGTCTCCTTAATATCGCCTATAAGATCCTCTCTGCTGTACTGTGTGAACGCCTGAAGCCATTTGTCAACGAACTGATTGGACCCTATCAGTGCGGTTTTAGGCCCGGTAAGTCCACAGCCGACCAAATATTCACACTACGGCAGATCCTGGAGAAAACCCAAGAAGTCCAAATCGATACCCACCATCTGTTCATCGATTTTAAGGCCGCATATGACAGCATTTATAGAGACGAGCTATACAGAGCCATGTCTAGTTTTGGCATCCCTGCCAAACTCGTCAGATTGTGCAGAATGACAATGGAGAATTCTCGCTGCTCCATTAAGGTCGGAAACAATCTCACCGAGACCTTTGATGTCAAAAAAGGATTTAGACAAGGTGATGCGCTGTCATGTGACTTCTTTAACATCATTCTTGAGAAAATTGTGCGCAACTCACAAGCCAATACCAGAGGCACAATTTTCCAAAAGTCTGTGCAACTGCTTGCATACGCGGACGATATTGACATTATTGGCAGAACACAGCGAGCTGTCACTGGCGCGTTTGCAAGTATCAGTACGGAAGCGGCAAAAATGGGTTTAGTGGTAAACGAGGGCAAAACAAAATATATGCTGTCAACAAGAAGGGACACACAACATCGACGAATCGGACAGAACGTCACAGTAGACAGCTATAATTTTGAGGTAGTTAGGGACTTTGTCTACCTCGGCTCCGCTATAAATTCTGAAAATGATATCACCTCAGAAATCAAACGAAGAATCACTCTTGCCAACCGCTGTTACTTCGGCCTAAGAACGCAATTGATTAATAAGGCCTTGTCGAGAAACACTAAGGAGACTCTATATAAGACCCTCATCATCCCAGTCCTGCTATATGGTGCAGAAGCATGGACGCTTTCAAAGGCGGATGAAGATCTCCTTGGTCGTTTCGAACGAAAAATTCTTCGAGTGATTTTCGGTCCCGTTTGCGTTGACGGGTTTTGGAGGAGGAGATTTAACAGCGAACTCTACGAGCTGTACAGCGACATCGCCCTGGTCAAAAAAATACGCATCAGTCGTCTAAGATGGCTGGGGCATGTAGAGCGAATGAACACCAATGCTCCGGCCCGAAGAGTCTTCGATACCAACCCGGAGGGACAACGCAGTAGAGGAAGACCTCGCCTTAGGTGGCGCGCACAAGTGGAAGGGGACCTCAACCAACTTGGAGTGCGCAACTGGAGGCAGTTAGCCAAAGATCGCGCTAACTGGAGAGGCGTATTGGTTGAGGCCCAGGTCCACCCCGGACTGTAGCGCCGCCTAAGTAAGTAAGTAATTTGAAATAAACTATCATAATTATAATTTTTTTTTATTGATATCATGCTTTTCTTGGTAGCTATCTGGCTTATAACCCTTGAACAAGTCCAGATGCTTATCCATGAAAGCAACTAAAATTGTTATTTGCTTTGGTGTAGCTGACCTATAAATAATAAATTTTTCGATATTATTTTTTACTAGATATTAATAAACTAAGGAACAAAGATTAATTTCTTACACTTTGTAGTTTTCAAATTAATTTGCCGGCATCAAACACAACCAGCCTTATTTATAAACGTATTATAGAGAGTGTATAAAGTTATGCACGCTCTATAATGCCTCTAAACGCAAAAACCTTATTTATAAAAATTTTTCAACGTTGTACAGAGCTTGTATTATAAGCTAAACGCACTTGGACGTTGGTTAGAGCTTGTATAGAGGTGGAATAGTCGAAATGTCATTTTGACTTAAATAATTTGTCACATTTTATTTTAAATGAAATCAAAAATAAATTGGATGTATCGACGTTTTTATTTTCAATTTAAAAGATTCTGCAAGATTCCTCTATAACTTGCCTTAGAAATATGGGCAGACAAGAGATATTTTTAATCGCTATATATATTTGTTTTAATTTGATTAGACTACCGGCTCATGGAGTCCCAAATATCCCATCTTTTTCTTTTACTTTTCCATTTTTTTATTTTTATTTGTATTTGAATTTGCATTTCCCACAAGCTGCTTAGGTTTTTTTTATCATTTCGGACAGATAAATGTAATAGATTTCTCTTTTTCAGTACTTTTTTGACACAAGCCCTGTATAACTAGTATGCGTGGAAAAATGTTTTATAATTAACAATTTTTGGAAGGGTGTATAAGGGCTGTATAAATTCTTATACACTGCATAACTATACAGGTGTATAAGCGTGTTTAGCAAATTCTAATAAATAAGGCTGAAAATGTTTGCAAATCTGTCGTATACAGTTTAAGAGTTTCTCAAACTTCGTAAAAAATAAACGATAGATGAGACGATAGTGATAGTGTTACGGAAAGCAAATTGATGATGAGATCGTTGACTACTGTGGCGCAAACGATTATCGTGCCGGTCGATTTTATGAATTAAATGAAAAAGTCGTTTATATTTTTTGTAAGAGGATGCCTGGGACCGGTGTTTGGCACAGAAGACAGAAGATGGCGATTCTTGTGAGATAAGGTTTTGTGTAGTGCATCATAATAAAATAAGCGTTTTAAGAAGTGTGTTTTATTTTAATAACGAAGATATACCCCAGAAACCAATTAGAATTAAAATTATACTCACTAGTGCTAATGGTGGTGACTGGTGGGTCATCTGCTTGATATTCCTGCTTCATTTCGAAATTCAATGTTGCCTCCTTTATGAGATTCCATTTTTTAAAAAAACAGCAATTCCGGGACATTGGACAAAAAAATGTGTGCGAAAAAAAAGTCAAGAGTACCAAAGAATCTACTACAATTACTCCCATCATTTTGCAGCAGCAACATACCCGAAACGATTGCACAAAACTAGATCGTTTTTAGTTTGCTTCATATAACATCATCGTCGCATCGTTCAATCGAATCGTTTATCGTTTTCGTTTTTAACAGTTTGAACATGACTGTAAACAAACTCTGACACCGAAAAAATTAAAAATGTATGGAAAAAGTTTTTTTTTTTTCTTGAATTTGTTTATTTTTCTTCTTATCATGGAATTGGGTATTTTACGCTAGGATAGCTAGATAGTAGAATTTTTATTGGTATGGGGCGAATTGTAAAAAGAAATCATTGAATGCAATTTTATAAGTAAAGGGTTTTCCAATAAGAGGTGTTATTGTGAATGACCCGCTATTTCGCTATTTCGAAGCTTTTATTCTTTGACGTTTGATAAGTAGAAACAACGCTATTACTAAAAATGGAACGATACACGCTTCAACAACGCATTTAAAATTTTAAAATTCACTACAAAAATGGTGAAAAAACCTTATGTCTTTGCTGATTGGGTCCTTTAAATGCATGAAAATGATCCGGAATTCCATCGAAAATTCATCTTGACTGATGAGGCCCATTTCCACCTCGGTTGCTACGTCAACAAGCAAAATTGTCGCATCTGGGGCTCGGAAAACCCAAGAGTTATTGTTGAGAAGCCTGTCCATCCTCAACGTCAGGCTACCGAGGACATAGGGCAGCCACTTTGCGATTTGGTTATGGAAAATTTCATGAAAAGGATATGGTCCTGTATGCGTGCTCGTGGTGGCCATTTGGCTGATGCTGTTTTTTTATTATTAACGGTATACTTTCCTCTTTATTATGAAATACACATCCGATCATTTATCTCAAAAAATTAAATTTTTCTTTGAATACCAAAATAACACCTCTTATTGGAAAACCCTTCAATCGTTTTGTGCTTATGCGATTAGAGCCCAGCAAAACGAAAAGTAGCTACAGCGAAGTTTGATTGATTTCGTTGTCTCTTTTATATGGGGTTTTTTTTCCAAAACAGCGGCGTATTAGATTTAAGGATTAAATAAATGTGAGTAGCCTAAATATAGGTTAGATTATGTCTTGGTTAGTTAAGTGGGTAATTACTTGTTGAAACGCAAGTCCAGAAATTAATTACACGGCAGTGCCCAGCCAAAGTTCTTTAGTAAAACGACTACACCATTTTTACAGGAACCAATTAAGACTGTTTTCATTACTTGTTGAAACGCAAGTCCAGAAATTAATTACACGGCAGTGAGTAGACTCACTCACTGACAGACAGTCGAAATTATGAATCGTGAAATTTGGTAGGTACAATAACTGATCATGTGGTCCATAGGTACACTGGGAAAGGTCAAGCCTCAGATATTCCTTATCTTTAATCTTTAATTTATAGCAATAGTTAAAAGCTATTGTGGTATGAAAGTGTACAAGTGTATAGAAAGGAAATATTCAAAAATATTATATTTGCCATTCAGGAGGCATGGTTATTATTTATTTGGGCAACTTCCGGTTCCGATTATCATCCAGCGTTGAAATTTGGAATTGCGATAGGACTTGCATTTGCATTACAGACAAAAAAAAATAAACATTTATCAATTATTTGGAGCTCATTCATCATTGTCGTAGTGTTATAATTTGGTAGACTTGTAGTGTAGTGTCAAAGGAAAAAAACAATCTATATACATAAAAGAGTAGAGTGATTGAGTTGACAGACATCGTACAGGTCAAACCGCTAATTGTAGGTTCATGAAACTTTCAGGATATGTTCCACTAGCTGTGTAGACACTCACTAAGAAGGGATTTTTCGATACGACCCTCCCTGCCCTTTTTAGAGAGGTTTGTCTGTTACTCAAGATACGTTAATCGTATAAACTTGAAAATTTTTAAGTTTATAGAAAACAAAAAATCATCGAATACCTACTTCGCCTTTTTTCAAAATTCGTATTATAAAGGTTGAAAAGTGGATGCAAACTTTTTTATTTAACCTTACTTCACTCAACCTGCTATTACATTCATAAGGCGTGGCCAATACAAAAATGCTTAAAATGCTCTTTAGTCAATACTTACCCGAGTATTCTAAGGCATCATTTATCTTTCTGCTCCTTCCAGAGGCAGAGCTAGAAGAAATTAAGTACAGATCTATTTGATCACCAAGAAATTTAAATTGATTTCTCGATTGTCAGCTCTCCTTGGGTGTGAGTGGGTTGAGTATATCGTAGCCATGGAAAGCATAACCAATGGATACATATATCCATACCAACAGGCCACAGCCACAGTGCGTTTGGTTATTCTTTACAAATGTTCTTAATATTGTTACGTTTTGCCGTTCGATATTCCATTCCGTATCGGTTTTTGACTTTGGGTTATGTGCGACGGGCAAGCGAGTGAGTAGAGTATGACTGAAATTAATAATAATCGCAGTGCAGTCTACTCTACGTCCATAGCAACCCATGCGTGCGTACATGGCTATTTGCTGTGAGTTGTGCGTTTGGTGTTGGCTGTATTGGTGAAGTGTGAGTGAGAATGTGTTGATAAAGCCGTTAACTATCCGGTAGAGTTTTTAAATTTGCTGAAACCATCGGGTATTTCATACCATAGACATAGGCTAACTCTTCGGAAGGGCACACCCGTAATGCTCCTTCGGAACCTAAAACCACCAAAACTATGTAATGGCACTAGACTGCAAATCAAAGCTTTGCATACAAATTTAATCGAAGCTATTATATTGACCGGGGTTTCTCAATTTCCCCTTAAAGTGTGCTTCGCCATGACGATCAATAAGTCTCAGGGCCAATCTTTGAAATACGCTGTTATAGATTTAAGGGAAGATTGCTTTACGCACTGTCAGTTTTACGTAGCTTGCTCTCCTGTAACCTGTAAGTTCACCTTCAAGTCTGCTAATGTGACTGCCGCCCAATAAAAAAAAACAAGAAACATTGTCTATAAAGAATTAAAAATAAACACGGACGAAGTCGCGGGTAACTGCTAGTAATCACATATAGACAAAAATATGTAGGTATAAGCAAAAACTTAGCAAAAAGTATTGAAATCACACCAAAAAAATAAATAAATGTAAAGAAGAGCTTTTTGCCGGTGTTGAAGGGTAGTGATGCGATGTCATGAGAACACAAGCGTTCTCACCTAGCCTCTCACTATCAACTCCTACTCTCACCTCCACGTGGTGACTGGTGGGTGCCTAGTACCTCGACTGGAGATTGGGTAACCAACCCCTTTGGAAGGTCGTTGGTGGCAGCAGACGAGAGAGGGGGGAGGAGTGTTGTTTTCTCACTAAGACACCTCCTCTGGTACCAGACGGCAGCGGAGGAGTTCCCTAGATGGAGCCAACGGTGGCGTCTACAGTTCCAGTCAGGCCGAACTATTTATTGTAATCCCTATAGAGCTGCTCTGACATATTCGGATACCAGGTCTATAGGGATTTCCAATACCGAGCCAGGGTGTTGGAGAAGAGTTGGTGGCGGATGAACCCTTAATGGGCCAACGGCAGCGCTCACATCCCAAAGTGGGTTACTGGCACCGGAGTTACCGGCCTGCTGTCCTAGGGTCAAGGGCCTGGCCCTCCAGGTTGGGGGTTGTGCCGTCGGGGTAACTTCCCGACCATGTAAAAAAAAGAATAGTTTTGAGAGAGACACGAGGAGCCTCGGATAATAATTTCCCTCAAACGGCAACTAGACCCGGAACGTCAACGGACAACGATTTAAGAGTATGTACCTGGAACGTGCGAACGCTGTACACCCCAGGTGCTACTCAAAAACTTGAGTCTGTCCTCACGCGGTACAAGGCAGATATTACCGCGATCCAGGAGATACGATGGATAGGATCAGGTATGATGAAAAGGAAAAATTGCGATATTTATTACAGCTGCCATAAAAGATTGCATGTATTAGGATGCGGATTCGTCGTGGGAAATCGGCTTAGGACAAAAGTCATTGACTTTAAGCCGATAAGTGATCGCCTAGCTGTGATCCGCATCAAAGCTACTTTCCAAAACATAAGCCTAATATGTGCACACGCCCCTACCGACGAGGCTGAAGACCCTATCAAGGAGGAGTTTTATGACCTCCTGGATGGAGCCTACGGAGCCTGTCCGGAGTACGATGTCAAAGTTGTGCTCGGGGACTTCAATGCTAAAATCGGAAAGGAAAACATCTTTGGCGGGTTAGTTGGTAAACACTGAATCCACGATACGACCACAGACAACGGTTACCGACTAACTGACTTCGCGGCAGCTCGTAATACGGTGATAAGTAGCACTAGGTTTCCAAGGCTAAGGATCCACACAGCAACCTGGCGCTCTCCAGACGGTCGAACCGCCAACCAAATCGACCATGTGCTAATCGACGCGAGGCACGCATCCAACATCCTCAACGTGCACACATTCCGAGGGGCAAACGTCGACTCTGACCATTTTCTTGTTGCGGCTAAGTTCAGAGCTCGGCTATCTAACGAGAAGAAGCTGCGTTCCGCCCAGAAGAAGAAATTCAACGTTGGACGCCTTAGCACACCTGGAGTAGCCAGAGTCTACAAAGAGCGCCTGAGTGAGAAACTCTCCGCAGTGCATTCACCTACCACAGATGCCAACACCCAGTGGTCCCAGTATCGCGACATCATCAAAGAGGTAGCCGAAACCACCTTAGGGTACCAGCCACCCCATAGAACGGCCCTTGGTATGATGATGAATGCGTACGCAGGAAAAAGGTGACAGAAGATGCACATATGAAGGCGCTGCAGCGCAAAACAAGGGCAGCGAGGGAAGAGTGTCGAGCCAGGAGGAGGGAGGAGAAGAAAATCCTGCGTAGAAAGAAGAGGGCCTACGCAGTCTCCCTGCTCAAGGAGATCGAAGAGTCCCGCGATCGAAGCAACATCCGGAAGTTCTACAAGAAAGCCAAGCAACTGGCTGCTGGCTTCAAGACCGGAACGCAGGCTCTTCGAAACAGTGATGGAAACCTAGTCACCGAAGCGCAGGGAATAGTAGATGTTTTTAAGCAGCACTTCCAGCAGCTGCTAAATGGGCATCATGTAGAGAGAGTGATAGGGCAAGAAGAGAACCCACGTCCAGTCAATGAAGATCCAGTTCCACCGCCCAGTATAGAAGAAGTTGGCTTAGCAATAAAAAAGCTAAAGAACAACAAGGCCGCCGGCTCTGATGGTTTACCAGCGGAGCTCTTCAAATACGGTGGTGATGTTTTGGTAGGGCGCATGCACCAAATCATCAACCAAGTATGGGTGGAGGAAAGTATGCCCGATGACTGGACTATCAGCTCCATATGCCCCATCTACAAAAAAGGCGATCCTATGTCTTGCAAGAACTATCGAGGCATATCCCTGCTTAATGTCGCATACAAGATCCTATCCAACGTACTGTGTGAACGTCTCAAACCGTTCTGCAACACACTAATCGGCACGTACCAGTGTGGCTTCCGGCCCGGCAGATCGACTATAGACCAAATTTTCACACTGAGGCAAATCCTGGAAAAGACCAATGAATTTCAAGTCGAGACTCACCACCTATTCATCGACTTCAAAGCCGCATATGATAGCATTCATCGTCAGGAGCTTTATGTGGCGATGGCCGAATTCGGGATCCCAGCAAAACTGATCCAGCTATGTAGCGTGACGCTGGAGAACACACGCTGCAACGTGCAATTTGGAAGTAGTTCCTCCGAGCTATTCGAAACATGCACCGGATTTCGGCAAGGAGACGCATTATCATGTGACTTCTTCAATCTCGTGCTAGAGCAGATAGTGCGCAGGGCAGGTGTCAACACGGAAGGCACTATCTTCAACAAATCCGTCCAGCTACTGGGGTATGCAGACGATATTGACATCATCGGTCGCTCCCAGCGTGCCGTGATAGAGGCTTTTACGGCGATTGAAGAACAGGCGAAATTCGTTGGTCTTGTAGTAAATGAGGACAAGACTAAGTACATGCTATCAACAAACAAACAAGCATCTGTCCACCGCCTAGGACAGAACGTCACTATTGATAGCAACAATTTCGAGGTAGTTAAGGAGTTTATCTACCTCGGAGTAAACATGAACTCCACAAATGACATCCTAGTGGAGATCCGGCGAAGAATTACCCTAGGAAACCGCTGCTACTTCGGTTTGGCAAAACAATTGGGTTCAAAACTCCTAACTCGAAGGACAAAATGTATGCTTTACAGAACAATTATCCTGCCAGTTCTGCTTTATGGCGCCGAATGCTGGACGATAAGCAGGAAGGGAGAGCTGATACTGGGCTCCTTCGAAAGAAAAATTCTTCGGCGGATTTTTGGTCCTGTGTGCGAGGAGGGCGAATGGAGGAGAAGATACAACCGCGAACTCTATGAGCTGTACCAAGATGTGGATGTAGTCCAAAAGGCCAAAATACGTCGACTACATTGGCTCGGCCACATCGAGCGAATGGACAATAATGCTCCAGCTAAGAGGATCTTCGAATCCCAGCCGCCAGGTTCGAGACGACAAGGAAGACCGAACCTCCGTTTCAAAGACCAAGCCATCGCGGATGCCAGAGCGCTTGGTCTGGATAACTGGAAGCAGCGTGCCCGGGATCGCAGAGGATGGAAGGCTGCAGTGTCTCAGGCAGAGACTCTCCACGGGTCGGGAGCCCGTTAAGTAAAGAAGAGCTTTCCATTTTTTTTTTGTTTCATAAGTTGTCTGGTTGTGGACTTCTGATCAAAAAAAAATTTGGTAGACTTGTAGTGTAGTCTTAAAGGAAAAAAACAATAATCACATATATAGATAAAAATATAAGCAAAAACTTTGCAAAAAGTATTGAAATCACACCAAAAACATAAAAGGAAAAAAGAGCAAAAAAGAAATAAATGTATGGAAGAGCTTTTTTTTTTTTTTTGTTGTTGTTTGATAAGTTATCTGGTTTTGAACTTCTAATGTCTGGTCAGTGCAATATGTGCCCTATACTGTTGTAAAGGGTGATTTTTTAAGAGGTTTAGAACTTTAAAAAAAAAAAAAACACAAAAAATTCGAAAAAATGAATGAAATATTTATTTGAATCGATAGTTTGAACCTTGCAATTTAATGTTTATAGATAATTTCATGCAAATGTTGACCGCGGCTGCGTCTCAGGTAGCCCATCCGCTGAGTCCAATTTTGGCATACTCTTTCACACATATCGGCCGGTATCTCACGAATGAATGCATGGATGTTGGCTTCCAGTGCGTCAATCGAAGCGGGTCTTGTCCCTATACACATTAGCCTTGGCATACCCCCACAAAAAATAATCTAATGGTGTCAAATCGCACGATCTAGGCGGCCAATTGACCGGCCCGAAACGTCAAATTAACTGTTCACCAAACTCGCCTCGCAATTGCGCCATTGTTTCGCGTGCTGTGTGGCATGTGGCACCGTCTTGTTGAAACCACATATCATGCAAGTCAAGAACTTCCATTTCGGGCAAAAAAAAGTTTGTTATCATCGCTCGGTAGCGTTCACCATTGCCAGTAACGCTGCGATTCGCATCATCTTTGAAGAAATATGGCCCAATAATGCCGCCGGCCCATAAACCGCACCAAACAGTGGCTTTTTCGGGATGCATTGGTAGCTGTTGCAATGCTTCTGGCTGATCTTCACTCCAAATGCGGCAATTTTGCTTATTTACGTACCCATTCAACCAAAAATGAGCCTCATCGCTGAACACAATTTTTCGATAAAAAAGCGGATCCTCGGCTCGGATGAACATTTCGAACCGAGCACGAATTTTGATAGTAAAATTCAATAATTTGCAAGCGTTGTTCATTTGTAAGACGATCCATGGTTAAATTGCAAACCAAACTGAAGCTGTTTGACAGTGACACAAGGTACTAAACACACGTCAGCTGTCAAAACCAGTGTTGCCAAAACCAAACCAGCTAAAAAATCACCCTTTAGTAGTAGAAGTGCGTTAAACTTCGTCTCTGGTGCTGTCAGCTTTTTGGAAAAGCTTGCAATACGCCATCTATCCTCTGTTCATTTTATATTTTCAGTACAGGCCTTATGGGAAGCTCTTTTTTGTACCAATGGTGCCGGTAGATACTCTCACAGCACGCAATCACAATAATTGCCACTGAAACAAAAACCAAGCCACTGACCTACCAAGTGTTAAACGACAAGATCGGTCATATGAGAGAGAGCAGGGAAATCCCTCCTGCTATATTAGGTAGCATAGAATAGGCTGCGAAACGCAGCTCGGTGGATGTGGCAGGCAAATTGGGTTCATATCACTTTTTGCATCTGACCAGGAAGGGCGTCTTCCCGAGTTCGCGTCCGCGCAGATAGTTTTTGTACTAGGGTTATTCAGTGAGTTTTACACAAGGAATTGTTGTTGTCATTTACGAAAAACCCACCCAATTTTCCTCAAAGGCGCATACATCCCACCATGACCAGTCTGCCACACAACTGCTGTCAGAATGAGGATGACGACGAGGGTAATATTCTCGTGTGCGGTTGCTATTTTATCGCAGAAAATAAACATGTGTTGGTGTCATTGTATATAGAGACTATAGTACTATCACAACACGAACATTTTCTTAGCCGGACACACCGTCGGATGGCGTTGCTGTCTTGCTAAGTTTCTTGTAGCACCAAAATAGAGAGGAATAGCCACACTTGTGATGAGTGCAAAGAAACATTTGGTTGGTGGATGTGGCTGGTCGGTAGGTAGCAATTAAAGGGATAAAAACATCATAAGGGTTTCTTTTCTCTGTTACTCGCACAATGAGGTTCTATCTCTTCATGCATGAGTAGTTTCTTTGAACAAGACATGATGACAAATTTCTGATTTGTAATTTCGATCGTATGACAGGCAAATCTGGATATTTGTGCTTATGAAAGAAAACGATTCTGTTCGTGTTCCTTTTTATGATGAGATGACGGTTGATCTTTTATTTTAGATTTGAAAATTCGTTCTTGTAGATATTTGAATGCAAATGGAGTATATTTCAAGTTAATCTTTTTATCGTATTTCTGTTAGTTATGAATTCATGACCAACAATTTAATTATATTATTGATTTGATATAATATCTACAATTAATTAATCCCAATTGCGGATGTGAATGTTACATTATATATATGCGAAAGGAGATAAAACTGTTGAGTTGTATGAAAAATGTTTCTATAAACATTCGGGAAGTTTTAAATAGGTTATTATTATAATGCTTTTTGAGTCTACATTTAGACAAACAAATTATGAAGTATAAAAGCAAAGGTGAATGCATTCGATTTGAAAGGCATTAATATCTAAAGCATGTTATATTGGAAGTTCGAATTTGCTGCGATTTTGGACCAAAATCTTCCAACGAATACTACTTTTGTCACAAACATTAATATTTTGGTTCCGGAAAATTCACGCGCCTTAAAAAAATAGAAGAAATGTTTAAAAATCAGAATATATTAAAATTTGTATTTAAGCTTCAAAATCGCAAAAGACTTGTAGAAACAAGTTTTAATATACCCTCTATATCAGTTTCTATTAAACTGAATTGTAGAAACTATGTTATGTATTGGGAAAATTTAAAGGTATTTTTCGCATCTTAAAATATGGGGTTAAATGCGTACAGAAAATGGTGAAAAATATGGCGGTTGTTACATGAAACTTTATTAAAACATGAATCATTATTACAACTTTAATTTTTGCTTGAAATGTTATTGAAATTAAGGTACAACAAAATAACAACTGAATGTTAGCAAACTGTTGTTTCCATATTTATTATAACATCATTATAATTGAAAATAAGCTTCAATAGCATTATAACTTCTTTGTAACTTACTTTGGTTTGGTAGAACCATTATAGTCACTGTTGCCAAACATTCTCAAAAAAACTTAATATAAGATATAACCGGGGATTATAAATAGCACGGTTGTGTTACAGTTATATAATGTTATCCTCGTCAGTTATCTGTCATTATCGAGGTGAGTATACATTTTCAAAGAATGTAAGCAATATTTTTCCCAAAAATCTAAGTAACTTTATACTTTTTAACTTACATTTACATTTTGAGTTTTAAATGATAAAACTAGATATCAGTGCTATTTTTCCTCTTCGAGGATAAAAAACCTGATTTCACTTTTACAACATATTTTTCAATTGCGGATCATCTGCTTGGAACAATATTACTTTCGAGGCTATATCTTCTTTTTGTGCATTGAAGAAACATTTTCTGTAATATAGAATTATTGCGGAAAGCTGATTTGGCAACGCTGAGTACAACTGCTTGATGTTGTGAAGTATGTTAAGTTATAATGAAGTTAACGTCATGAAACTTGGCGCTGACATTTCGATTTTCTCATCAAAATCATTATAAGAAATTAAAAATGATCTCACTAATCAGCAGTGATTGACGACGACTGAAGCTAATAATTCCAAAAAGTGTTAGAATAGCTATCATAATAATGAAACATATTTGACTTTTTAATATAGGATTCATTGTAAGAACATATAAAAAACATAGCAATGACTTTAAGTTTCTTTATTTATATAAAATTCTATAAAGGTAATTTGTACATAATAAAAACTTTACGACTTTTGATTGTAATTAAGTTACTTCATCTTTAAAATTCTGTTATATAAAAGTTTCATGGACTTTTTAGTTAGAGGTACCCAAAATGAAAATTTACTAAATGTTACTGCAATATATTACCAACCTGTTTAAAACTCTAACTTACGAACTTTTATGAAACTACTTTCAAACATCCCCCCTTTTTGTAAACAAATTTAAAACTTAAAAAAACGTATTTATAACATTTCGAATGACAAAGTTACAATTAGTCCATCATATACATGAATTCAACTGATATAGAACGGATTTTGTTACAGATTACTTAAATATAACAGATATACAACCAAAGTTTTGTTGCAAATCACAATCTGTGCTATTCGGGTAGGCAATATTTTTATGGAATAGGTAAGTATGTTTTGCCAGATTTGTCTGTTAAATGGGAACAGTATGCACTCCAAATATTATACCGACTCATTGGATTATTCGAAAAATAAGACAAGCTCTCATCTATGTTTTGGTACTGTAAAAAAAACCTAAATAAGGGCCTCAATGAAATCAATAATACGAAGAAAAAACCCGGATAGGGTTGTAAATAAAATAGAAAATGGTGCTTTTGCCCAAATTAAAAAGAGGAACCAAAACAATAGTCTATTTTATTACCCAAAACTGCAAAAAAATTAAATGAAAATAATACCTGCATTCAAAATTATTCTTTTGCTCTGCCAAATGTAAAAAATATAATATAAAAAATGAACTACCTGTTTTCACAATTCTTGCGAAAACCTTATTCCATTGGAATTCAGTAAAATTAACATGGGTTTTTCTAGATTTTGTAAAAATGTAATGTTATAGAGAAATACCTATAAAGTTAAGTTGACAATTTTTGGATTTTAAGATTTATGGCCCCATATAAAAATGCACTAATATACAAAACATATAATATGCGGTTGGCCGGTGACATTTATTCGGCGAATTGTCCGTTTTTCAGTAAATAGACCTTAGTGGCTTGGATAGAGTCAATATGATAGTTTTTAATATCAGCAATGTAGGTTAGCACGCGGATGTAAAAGATATAAGACATGTTATAGCTTTCTGTTATTTCTAAATTTCCAAAGAATGACAATAGGAATTATTATTCCATGGCTGTATGAAGTATTCTGGAACGAGTCTTTAGTTAAATAAATAAGTATGAAATAAATTACGTTGGAAGACAGATAAAAAAGGTATTATCAATTTAAAAACATTCAGAAATTAATACCTACCCACCCGTACGTACATTATAAAAACTTCATTGTAGTTTTGCTCCAAAAAGTTCCATACTTCTTATTGATAACTTAAAGCATTTTTTTAAATACCTTCAAGATCCGACCACCATAACCAATTAAATAATCCGAGTAAGTCAGAATAATCAATCATTTATCCATAGAAAAGAAAGAAATCCAATTCCCAATTCATCTGTGCTTTGAGCAGAAATGAAGAATCTCGTGAATCGTAAATGCAGAAATTCTTCCAAAGAAAAAGAAATACATACCCAAATACACACAAAGTAGGTACCTGCTCATCTCATTCATAAAGCAACACACGACAAACCTGACAAATTATGAAATCGAACAAAAAAGGGAGAGAAAGAAAAAGAATAGACTACAAAACCCACACTCTGAAATCGGAAAGGGAAAGCATATCAGAATACAGCAATGCAAATGTATAGGCATACGCATTCTTTCAAGTAAGGATGTTCGCCTTCCATTTGTGTTGCTTTTCCTTTAAAAAATATCAGCGCTGACACCAATGCAACCGCCACCACCGAGGTTTCTGCGCCTATTAAAAGCCGTATTTTATTATCAGCGTGATCTGATCCGGATCAGATCACGATAATAAAACAATACGGATCATTGAAAAGTTTAATTTCTGAATTGTGGCAACAGTTGCTTTCAAAAACAAAGGAGATAATAGAGGGGTATTACAAACTTCATTTTGCTACCAGCCAGTTGCTTTCAAAAACAAAGGAGATAATAGAGGGGTATTACAAACTTCATATTGCTACCAGCCATATTGCAAATATTTTGCTCAATGTGACGTCACACAAGGCACATACATTTCACTTGAAATATCGGGGGTGTTACCATATTTAATCAAATTTGCGTAATTTGTCTTTTCCATATTTTTTTTAGAAACAAATTTATTTCATATACCTACACTTATGCAACACATGAACAATATTTTTCAGCTAGCACTTGAGTTTATCTTGGCATATAAAGGTGTGTCTAGACCAGCCAAACATTTCAAAAATGTTTATGAAGCAAATCGGACACATTTCATAAACATTTGAAAAAGATTTCTGAAATTTATTTATTAACCCCCTTATTAATAAGCGCTGCGTAAAAGTTATCAACTCGTTATTCAGAAGTTACGTCAAATTTTTGTACGCTATCTGATATCTACTAGCTAACTAACTTGTGCACATTTGATTATTAATACGGTGGTAAATGTTTATGAAATATTTCAATTTCATCCTTTTTTGGATAAGAAGAAAAATATGTGGTAGGATTATAATTAGCAGCGAGTAAAGTTATTATTGTAATTTTGGTCTCGGGAATCACGCGACACATACGTGATTCAATTCAAATAATTGATTCATTCATCACTTTCTCATTAGGTGTTCCACGCTTTTCTCTATATTTTTGTATTTTATTTACAAATAATCGAAAAAAAACCCTCACTTTCAGGGAAACTTGTAAAGCAAAAATTATTTCCCATCACAATTGGGAAACTGTGAAACATTTCATAAATGTTTTCAAACCAGCAACACATTTCATAAAAATTGTTTTGTTTAATAAATGTTTAAGAAATATTTATGAAATATGTAGGTATTTAATTGTTTATCAAGTGTTTGGCTGGTCTGAATATACCTTTAAAGAACGAAAAAAAATAGCTCGGAACTCGAATGCGAAAAAATCAATTGATTTTTTTTCCACTTTCTAGTCTGGCAACGTGATTGTGTGGCTATCGTTTGCAGGCACACCAACACTTAAAAATGAAACAAGCCATCTAGTGGGAAATAGTGGAAACAATTTTCAGATCATATTTCATGATCTCGATGAGAAGCAGGATCATGTGCTGTTGTTGTAATTGCATGTAAATCGATGATCTATATGGATCATAGCTGATAATAAAAAACAGCTAAAGTAAACCAACGAAATCTATGATCTTCACCAGCGTTGCCACTTTGCTGCAAGAGCAGTAGATCTACTGCACTTTTCGCAAAAACTAAATCTGCTGCCACTAAATCCAATCTACTGCACTTTTTTTATTTGATAAACCCTCTCTAGGCTGTACCGTCAACTGTCATGCTTACAAAAACCATGCATAAAAATAACGACTGTAAAAAAAGAAAGAAGCCAGCTTATTGCGAACTTGGCCATATTCTCTTTTGACATATGAAATGAGTTGGCCCTTGGCTGCTTTTATTCATGATATCATGAATCATGTAACAAATCTCTGCCTCTGTCTCTGTCTATCTTTCTGTTGTTTTCTCGTTTCCTGCTAAACTAACGGGATTCTGTCTCTGAAAGCTTATTTGAAATTTGCGTTCGTGTTTCGTGTATCGTGTCCGTGAGGAAAACCCTTACTTTTTGTGTAATAAAAAAATTTACTGCGGAAAGATCCAATCTACTGCATTTTTTTCATGATCTACTGCACTGCTCTTTTTTTGAAGTGGCAACGCTGATTCTTCACCCTCTAAAATATTTTAGCTTCGGTATGAAGACGATGGTGGCGCAATGGTAGGATACACGAAGTGATAGCATTGTATATAGAGACTATGAAATTTTCTTAGCCGGACACACCGTCGGATGGCGTTGCTGTCTTGCTAAGTTTCTTGTAGCACCAAAATAGAGATTCATGACCAACAATTTAATTATATTATTGATTTGATATAATATCTACAATTAATTAATCCCAATTGCGGATGTTAATGTTACATTATATATAATTATGCGAAAGGAGATAAAATTGACGGCCTTGATCTACAGGTGGCTTTGGTCGTGCGAATTTTAGGGTGGATGGGCTGATGATCTTTCATCGGATTGTTTTTTATCCTCGTATAAATAGGTATATTATGCATTAGTGATCTGTTTTGCAATTGTCATAATCAGAATGGCATAGGTATTCAAAAAAGAAATACCTATGTTTTGTAGAGAATTAACTGACAACTTTAATAAGTTGCACAGTATTGTTTTGAGGTCAGTTCATTTAAAAACAAAATTTGGAATAAAAACGTTCGCATGGGGATCTACATTAAAAACGACAACGTATATAAGCTATTCAGGATAAAATTCGGTACTTATTTTAGATATGTTATTTAAAACACTAGCAAGATAGGATGATTCGAAATTATTATGACACACTGTCGAACAAACTAGGTAGGCAATTTGTTTTTTAGTTTAATTATTTCGGTTTTATTTTTGAGCTGTTTTTTTTTATTAAATACACTCCTACTGGGTAATAGTTCTTTTATCGTATTATTTTTTTTTAAATTCTATCGGTTTATTCCAATTAAACTCAAATTAAAATACGTATAATACACTCTCGCAGGAAATAGGTAGATACCTACCCGAATAGCACACTTGGGTTATAATTTGGTACATACAACTCTAATATAACTCTCAATTTATTTCCTAAGTATTGCAGTAACATTGTCACATCCCACATTGTAACCAAAATAGCCGCATTTCCCCTCATATTTTGCAACAAGTCTGTTGTATTTGTGTTTTACTTAGGTTATTTTTTGTTAAATAATAATATTACGTTGTTTCAACGAAAATATGTTGCATTCATTTAACGTAACTGTTGAGTTGTATGAAAAATGTTTCTATAAACATTCGGGAAGTTTTAAATAAGTTATTATTATAATGCTTTTTGAGTCTACATTTAGACAAACAAATTATGAAGTATAAAAGCAAAGGTGAATGCATTCGATTTGAAAGGCATTAATATCTAAAGCATGTTATATTGGAAGTTCGAATTTGCTGCGATTTTGGACCAAAATCTTCCAACGAATACTACTTTTGTCACAAACATTAATATTTTGGTTCCGGAAAATTCACGCGCCTTAAAAAAATAGAAGAAATGTTTAAAAATCAGAATATATTAAAATTTGTATTTAAGCTTCAAAATCGCAAAAGACTTGTAGAAACAAGTTTTAATATACCCTCTATATCAGTTTCTATTAAACTGAATTGTAGAAACTATGTTATGTATTGGGAAAATTTAAAGGTATTTTTCGCATCTTAAAATATGGGGTTAAATGCGTACAGAAAATGGTGAAAAATATGGCGGTTGTTACATGAAACTTTATTAAAACATGAATCATTATTACAACTTTAATTTTTGCTTGAAATGTTATTGAAATTAAGGTACAACAAAATAACAACTGAATGTTAGCAAACTGTTGTTTCCATATTTATTATAACATCATTATAATTGAAAATAAGCTTCAATAGCATTATAACTTCTTTGTAACTTACTTTGGTTTGGTCGAACCATTATAGTCACTGTTGCCAAACATTCTCAAAAAAACTTAATATAAGATATAACCGGGGATTATAAATAGCACGGTTGTGTTACAGTTATATAATGTTATCCTCGTCAGTTATCTGTCATTATCGAGGTGAGTATACATTTTCAATGAATGTAAGCAATATTTTCCCAAAAATCTAAGTTACTTTATACTTTTTAACTTACATTTACATTTTGAGTTTTAAATGATAAAACTAGATATCAGTGCTATTTTTCCTCTTCGAGGATAAAAAACCTGATTTCACTTTTACAACATATTTTTCAATTGCGGATCATCTGCTTGGAACAATATTGCTTTCGAGGCTATATCTTCTTTTTGTGCATTGAAGAAACATTTTCTGTAATATAGAATTATTGCGGAAAGCTGATTTGGCAACGCTGAGTACAACTGCTTGATGTTGTGAAGTATGTTAAGTTATAATGAAGTTAACGTCATGAAACTTGGCGCTGACATTTCGATTTTCTCATCAAAATCATTATAAGAAATTAAAAATGATCTCACTAATCAGCAGTGATTGACGACGACTGAAGCTAATAATTCCAAAAAGCGTTAGAATAGCTATCATAATAATGAAACATATTTGACTTTTTGATATAGGATTCATTGTAAGAACATATAAAAAACATAGCAATGACTTTAAGTTTCTTTATTTATATAAAATTCTATAAAGGTAATTTGTACATAATAAAAACTTTACGACTTTTGATTGTAATTAAGTTACTTCATCTTTAAAATTCTGTTATATAAAAGTTTCATGGACTTTTTAGTTAGAGGTACCCAAAATGAAAATTTACTAAATGTTACTGCAATATATTACCAACCTGTTTAAAACTCTAACTTACGAACTTTTATGAAACTACTTTCAAACATCCCCAATTTTTGTAAACAAATTTAAAACTTAAAAAAACGTATTTATAACATTTCGAATGACAAAGTTACAATTAGTCCATCATAAACATGAATTCAACTGATATAGAACGGATTTTGTTACAGATTACTTAAATATAACAGAAATACAACCAAAGTTTTGTTGCAAATCACAATCTGTGCTATTCGGGTAGGCAATATTTTTATGGAATAGGTAAGTATGTTTTGCCAGATTTGTCTGTTAAATGGGAACAGTATGCACTCCAAATATTACCGACTCATTGGATTATTCGAAAAATAAGACAAGCTCTCATCTATGTTTTGGTACTGTAAAAAAACCTAAATAAGGGCCTCAATGAAATCAATAATACGAAGAAAAAACCCGGATAGGGTTGTAAATAAAATAGAAAATGGTGCTTTTGCCCAAATTAAAAAGAGGAACCAACACAATAGTCTATTTTATTACCCAAAACTGCAAAAAAATTAAATGAAAATAATACCTGCATTCAAAATTATTCTTTTGCTACTGCCAAATGTAAAAAATATAATATAAAAAATGAACTACCTGTTTTCACAATTCTTGCGAAAACCTTATTCCATTGGAATTCAGTAAAATTAACATGGGTTTTTCTAGATTTTGTAAAAATGTAATGTTATAGAGAAATACCTATAAAGTTAAGTTGACAATTTTTGGATTTTAAGATTTATGGCCCCATATAAAAATGCACTAATATACAAAACATATAATATGCGGTTGGCCGGTGACATTTATTCGGCGAATTGTCCGTTTTTCAGTAAATAGACCTTAGTTTTTTTCTCGTTTCCTGCTAAACTAACGGGATTCTGTCTCTGAAAGCTTATTTGAAATTTGAATTCGTGTTTCGTGTATCGTGTCCGTGAGGAAAACCCTTACTTTTTGCGTAATAAAAAAATTTACTGCGGAAAGATCCAATCTACTGCATTTTTTTCATGATCTACTGCACTGCTCTTTTTTTGAAGTGGCAACGCTGATTCTTCACCCTCTAAAATATTTTAGCTTCGGTATGAAGACGATGGTGGCGCAATGGTAGGATACACGAAGTGATAGCATTGTATATAGAGACTATAGTACTATCATCAACACGAACATTTTCTTAGCCGGACACACCATCGGATGGCGTTGCTGTCTTGCTAAGTTTCTTTTAGCACCAAAATAGAGATTCATGACCAACAATTTAATTATATTATTGATTTGATATAATATCTACAATTAATTAATCCCAATTGCGGATGTGAATGTTACATTATATATATGCGAAAGGAGATAAAATTGACGGCCTTGATCTACAGGTGGCTTTGGTCGTGCGAATTTTAGGGTGGATGGGCTGATGATCTTTCATCGGATTGTTTTTTATCCTCGTATAAATAGGTATATTATGCATTAGTGATCTGTTTTGCAATTGTCATAATCAGAATGGCATAGGTATTCAAAAAAGAAATACCTATGTTTGGTAGAGAATTAACTGACAACTTTAATAAGTTTGTTTTGAGGTCAGTTCATTTAAAAAAATGTGGAATAAAAACGTTCGCATGGGGATCTACATTAAAAACGACAATGAAGAAAATGCTTTTACGTTATTACAACTGGTAGGTATATAAGCTATTCAGAATAAAATTCGTTACTTATTTTAGATTTGTTATTTAAAACACCAGCAAGATAGCATTATTCAAGATTATTATGACACACTGTCGCATAAACTAGGTAGGCAATTAGTTTTTTAGTTTAATTATTTCGGTTTTATTTTTGAGCTCGTTTTTTATTAAATTCGTATATGCACCCACTCCTATTGGGTTATAATTCTTCTATCGTATTGTTTTTTTTTTTAATTCTATCGAATTGTTTGAATTAAACTCAAATTCAAATATGTATAACATACTCTCGCAGAAAATAGGTAGGTAGGCAATATTATTTATTTTATTGAATAGGTAAGTATGCATTGCCATTTTTTTTCAGTTATACGGGAACAGTATAAATGATATCAGCTTTTTATGCACTCCAAATATCACAGACTCATTGGATTATTCGAAAAATAAGACAAGCTGTCATCTATGTTTTGGTAATGTGGAAAAACCTAAATAAGGGCCTCAATGATATCAATAATACGACAGAAAAATTACGGACAGGGTTGTAAATAAATTAGAAAATGATGCTTTTGCCCAAATTAAAAAGAGTAACCAACACAATAGTCTACTTTATTACCCAAAATAAAAATGAACTACCTGTTTTCACAATTCTTACGAAATTCCCATTCAAATTCAATAAAATTAACTTGGGTTTTTCTAGATTTTGTAAAAATGTAAAGTTATGAAGAAATCCTATAAAGATAAGTTGACAATTTTTTGATTTTAAGATTTATGGCCCCATATAAAAATGCACTAATATACAAAACATAATATATGCGGTTGGCCGGTGACACCTATTCGGCGAATGGTCTGTTTTTCAGTAAATAGACCTTAGTGGCTTGGATAGCGTCAGTATGATAGTTTTTAATAGCACCAATATAGGTTAGCATTCAGATGTAAAAGATATAAGACATGTTATAGCTTTCTGTTATTTCTAAATTTCTAAAGAATGACATTATGAATTAGTATTCCATGGCTTTATGAAGTATTTTAGAACGAGTCTTCAGTTAAATAAAGAAGTATGAAAAATAACGTTGGAAGGGAGGTATAAAAGTTAATATCAATTTAAAAACTCAGAAATGAAGACCTACCCACCCGTACGGCGTATACATTATGAAATTTTCATTGTAGTTTTGTAACTGTAACTGACTGTTTCAAAAAAAGTTCCATACTTCTTATTAATAACTTAAAGCATACATTTCGAACATGAGTTTTTTTTTTTAAATACCTTCAAGATACCACCACCATATTCAATTAAATAAGAAAGAAATCCAATTCTCCATTCATCTGTGCTTTGAGCAGAATTGAATAATCTCGTGAATCGTAAATGCAGAAATTCTTTTAAAGAAAAAGAAATGCATATCCAAATACACACAAAGTAGGTACCTGCTCATCTCATTCATTAAAGCAACAGACGACAAACCTGACAAATTATGAAATCGAACCAAAAAGGGAGAGAAATAAAAAGAATAGACTAGAAAACGCACCCTCACCCACGCTCTGAAATCGGAAAAGGGAAAGCATATCAGAAAACAGCAATGCAAATGTATACGCATTCATTCAAGTAAGGATGTGCGCGTTCCACTTGGGTTGCTTTTCCTTTAAAAAATATATCAGCAACCAGCGTTGACACCAATGCAACCGCCACCATTGTATATAAACATTATAGTACTATCACTTCGTGTATCTTACCATTGCGCCACCATCGTCTCCATACCTAAGCTCAAATATTTTAGAGGGTGAAGATCATAGATTTCGTTGGTTTACTTTAGTAGGCACAGAACAGAAACCAGAGACAATACTGAGACCACCAACTTCGGCCCATTTCCCGTTACTTATCCTACAAGCTATATTTTTTCGGAGTGGTCACGATTTACTGCGCTAGTATTGATACATAGAAATTCGTATTGACAAATGTCACGAAACTTCAAAAATTCTGAGTCACCAATCCACTCCCAAAAAATAAGAGCCACTTCCGCTGTGGGCAAAGTTGCTGGCAGTGTTCAAAGAATTTTGTCCGTTAAATTTGAAATTGTTCGTTACGTGTGAATAATAATTTTTTTTAGGAAAAAGTGTACATTTGCTTAAAATATTTACGAAAAATTAAGAATGTATGTTGGTTAAGGGAAAATAAAAACATTTTGAGCAAATTTTCTTTATTATTTAAGAAAAAATTACACACGAAACCGAAGTTAATTTTATCCAAAAACGGGAAATACACAACCATATTTGTCCCAATATATTTCTAGTATATAAAACATCTCCTTTAGATAGTTTTATTAACCACATAAATAAAATTATTCACCTTTAAAAAATTTATAATAACTAACCAATGGCATTCAGTTATGCTAAAATGTGGTATTCCCGAATTCTTTCACATTTCCCCACTGCTGCCGAGGTTGGCAGCATTTATTTTTGTATTTTTTGTATGTTTTTGCATGTCATTCGGATTCCGAATTAACATAACACCGATAGGAAAAAAAAATGGCGAATTTGAAAAAAAAACTGAGGGGGCCAGCGGCAAGAGGATTGTGGAGTTGGGGGTCTCAGTATGGTTTGTCTATGACAGAAACCTCGATGGTGGCGGTTGCATTGGTGTCAGCGCTGGTGGCTGATATATTTATACATTTGCATTGCTGTCTTCTGATATGCTTTCCCTTTCCGATTTCAGAGTGTGGGTGAGGGTGGGTTTTGTAGTCTATTCTTTTTCTTTCTCTCCCTTTTTGGATCGATTTCATAATTTGTCAGGTTTGTCGTCTGTTGCTTTTATGAATGAGATGAGCAGGTACCTACTTTGTGTGTATTTGGGTATGTATTTCTTTTTCTTTGGAAGAATTTCTGCATTTACGATTCACGAGATTCTTCAATTCTGCTCAAAGCACAGATGAGTTGGGAATTTGGATTTCTTTCTTCTATGGATAAATGATTGATTATTCTGACTTACTCGGATTATTTAATTGATTATGGTGGTCGGATCTTGAAGGTATTTAAAAAAAAACTCAAGTTCGAAATGTATGCTTTAAGTAATCAATAAGAAGTATGGAACTTTTTTCGAAACAGTCAGTTACAGTTACAAAACTACAATGAAGTTTTCATAATGTACGTACGGGTGGGTAGGTATTAATTTCTGAATGTTTTTAAATTGATACTAACTTTTTTATCTGTCTTCCAACGTAATTTATTTCATACTTATTTATTTAACTGAAGACTCGTTCCAGAATACTTCATACAGCCATGGAATAATAATTCCTATTGTCATTCTTTGGAAATTTAGAAATAACAGAAAGCTATAATATGTCTTATGTCTTTTACATCCGCGTGCTAACCTACATTGCTGATATTAAAAACTATCATATTGACTCTATCCAAGCCACTAAGGTCTATTTACTGAAAAACGGACAATTCGCCGAATAAATGCATATTATATGTTTTGTATATTAGTGCATTTTTATATGGGGCCATAAATCTTAAAATCCAAAAATTGTCAACTTAACTTTATAGGTATTTCTCTATAACATTACATTTTTACAAAATCTAGAAAAACCCATGTTAATTTTATTGAATTCCAATGGAATAAGGTTTTCGCAAGAATTGTGAAAACAGGTAGTTAATTTTTTATATTATATTTTTTACATTTGGCAGTAGCAAAAGAATAATTTTGAATGCAGGTATTATTTTCATTTAATTTTTTTGCAGTTTTGGGTAATAAAATAGACTATTGTGTTGGTTCCTCTTTTTAATTTGGGCAAAAGCACCATTTTCTATTTTATTTACAACCCTATCCGGGTTTTTTCTTCGTATTATTGATTTCATTGAGGCCCTTATTTAGGTTTTTTTACAGTACCAAAACATAGATGAGAGCTTGTCTTATTTTTCGAATAATCCAATGAGTCGGTAATATTTGGAGTGCATACTGTTCCCATTTAACAGACAAATCTGGCAAAACATACTTACCTATTCCATAAAAATATTGCCTAGGTATCTACCTATTTCCTGCGAGAGTGTATTACACATATTTTAATTTGAGTTTAATTGGAATAAACCGATAGAATTTAAAAAAAAAATAATACGATAAAAGAACTATTACCCAGTAGGAGTGTATTTAATAAAAAACAACAGCTCAAAAATAAAACCGAAATAATTAAACTAAAAAACAAATTGCCTACCTAGTTTGTTCGACAGTGTGTCATAATAATTTCGAATCATCCTATCTTGCTAGTGTTTTAAATAACATATCTAAAATAAGTACCGAATTTTATCCTGAATAGCTTATATACGTTGTCGTTTTTAATGTAGATCAAAACATCATAAGGGTTTTTTATCAAAACATCATAAGGGTTTTTTATCTCTGTTACTCGCACAATGAGGTTCTATCTCTTCATGCATTAGTAGTTTCTTTGAACAAGACATGATGACAAATTTCTGATTTGGAATTTCGATCGTATGAAAGACAAATTTGGATATTTGTGCTTTTGAAAGAAAACGATTCTGTTCGTGTGCCTTTTTATGATGAGATGACGTTTGATCTTTTATTTTATATTTGAAAATTCGTTCTTGTAGATATTTGAATGCAAATGGAGTATATTTCAAGTTAATCTTTTTGTCGTATTTCTGTTAGTTATGAATTCATGACCAATTTAATTATAAATATTATTGATTTGATAAAATATCTGCAATTAATTAACCCCAATTGCGGATGTGAATGATACATTATATATATGCGAAAGGAGATCAAATTGACGGCCTTGATCTACAGGTGGCTTTGGTCGTGCGAATATTAGGGTGGATGGGCTGATGATCTTTCATCGGATTGTTTTTTATCCTCGTATAAATAGGTATATTATGCATTAGTGATCTGTTTTGTAATTGTCATAGTCAGAATGACATAGAAATACCTATATTTTGTAGAGAATTAACTGAGAACTTTAATAAGTTGCACAGTATTGTTTTGAGGTCAGTTCATTTAAAAAAAATGCGGAATAAAAACGTTCGCATGGGGATCTACATTAAAAACGACAATGAAGAAAATGCTTTTACGTTATTACAACTGGTATATAAGCTATTCAGAATAAAATTCTCTACTTATTTTAGATATGTTGTTTAAAACACCAGCAAGATAGCATTATTCAATATTATTATGACACACTGTCGCATAAACTAGGTAGGCAATTTGTTTATTAGTTTAATTATTTCGGTTTTATTTTTGAGCTCGTTTTTTTATTAAATTCGTGTATGCACACACTCCTACTGGACTGGGTAATAATTCTTCTATCGTATTGTTTTTTTAATTCTATCGAATTATTCAAATTAAACTCAAATTCAAATACGTATAACATACTCTCGCAGAAAATATGTAGGTAGGCAATATTGTTTATTTTATTGAATAGGTAGGTAAGTATGTATTGCCATTTTTTTCAGTTATACGGGAACAGTATAAATGAAATCAGCTTTTTATGCACTCCAAATATCACAGTCTCATTGGATTATTCGAAAAATAAGACAAGCTGTCATCTGGAAAAAACTAAAATAAGGGCCTCAATGATATCAATAATACGACAGAAAAATTACGGAAAGGGTTGTAAATAAAATAGAAAATGGTGCTTTTGCCCAAATTAAAAAGAGTAACCAACACAATAGTCTACTTTATTAACCAAAATAAAAATGAACTACCTGTTTTCACAATTCTTACGAAATCCCCATTCAAATTCAATAAAATTAACTTGGGTTTTTCTATATTTCGTAAAAATGTAAAGTTATAGAGAAATCCTATAAAGATAAGTTGACAATTTTTGGATTTTAAGATTTATGGCCCCATATAAAAATGCACTAATATACAAAACATAATATATGCGGTTGGCCGGTGACACTTATTCGGCGAATTGTCTGTTTTTCAGTAAATAGACCTTAGTGGCTTGGATAGCGTCAATATGATAGCTTTTAATAGCACCAATATAGGTTAGCACTCAGATGCTAAGACATGTTATAGCTTTCTGTTATTTCTAAATTTCCAAAGAATGACATTATGAATTAGTATTTCATGGCTTTATGAAGTATTTTAGAACGAGTCTTCAGTTAAATAAAGAAGTATGAAAAATAACGTTGGAAGGGAGGTATAAAAGTTAATATCAATTTAAAAACTTTCAGAAATGAAGACCTACCCACCCGTACGGCGTATACATTATGAAATTTTCATTGTAGTTTTGTAACTGTAACTGACTGTTTCAAAAAAAGTTCCATACTTCTTATTAATAACTTCAAGCATACATTTTGAAGATGATTTTTTTTTTAAATACCTTCAAGATCCGACCACCATAATCAATTAAATAATCCGAGTAAGTCAGAATAATCAATCATTTATCCATAAGAAAGAAATCCAATTCTCAATTTATCAGTGCTTTGAGCAGAATTGAAGAATCTCGTGAATCGAAAATACAGAAATTCTTCCAAAGAAAAAGAAATGCATATCCAAATACACACAAAGTAGGTACCTGCTCATCTCATTCATAAAAGCAACAGACGACAAATTATGAAATCGAACCAAAAAGGGAGAGAAAGAAAAAGAATAGACTACAAAACCCAACCTCATCCACACTCTGAAATCGGATAGGGAAAGCATAATTATCACAAAACAGTAATGCAAATGTATACGCATTCATTCCTGTAAGGATGTGCGTGTTCCACTTGGGTTGCTTTTCCTTTAGAAAATATATCAGTCACCAGCGATGACACCAATGCAACCGCCACCATCGAGGTTTCTGCGCCTACTAAAGTAAACCAACGAAATCTATGATCTTCACCCTCTAAAATATTTGAGCTTAGGTATGGAGACGATGGTGGCGCAATGGTGAATACACGAAGTTATAGTACTATAATGTTTATATACAATGGTAATACCCATCTCAACCCCATAAATGCGGGTATATTATTAGTTTACGGTCTACATGTTTCTTTTCATCTTAATAAAGAGTTCGTATTTGGTAACCCTACCGATATTTGTGAGAGAATTATGCCAATTTATAGTGCTCACTATGGCAACCATGTGAGAGCTTTAAAATGGAGACAGCTTATTGAAATCCATAATAGTAAGGGTGAAAGTCAAATAGCCTATCCTCCCTGTACTGAAAATATAAATTGAACAGACTATAGGTGTAAGATCTTTGGCAAAAGCTTAATCGACTACTAACGTTATCATTACAGTTTATATAACTACCAAATATACTGTAAATATAGTTGGCACTATTCTACGAATAAAACTATGTCCAAGCCACGATTTATCCTATAACTCTTCATAATATTATATAATTTGTATATGGAATTGAATGCTTTTTGACCTCTATAGAATATTGAAAATAATTCTCCAGCTATAAAATAAATAAATAAAAAAAAATTAAATATAATAGATACAAACAACTAAAAAATAAATTTCAATAATTTTATTGATAATCATATACAGTTTAATTTGAACATTTACTTTTTAAATATGCGTATCACTACTATGTTGTATTTTTGTATCTATTCTACTTTATTTAAAATTCAAATTAACATTAGAAGACAAAATTAGTAGTATACTAATATAGGGAAATTAGTATATTCCATTACTATTCGTATAAGGTGTAGATACTTTTCTATAAAACATTTTTTCTGAAACGAAAACAAACAGTAAGATTTTGCATAAATATATTCTATATACCTAGATTACGTACTACAAAATACTGGCTTCTACTACAGCTATTAGATTTAATAAAAAATAAATTATAACCAATACTTACAATACAAAACACGTATAAATTACTCAAACAAAGGGATAAGAAAATAATTTGTGCTACCTTTACAAAATATTACTTACATATGTATGCGTAGAAAATTTCCACTTACAAATATAAATATTAACTCAAAAATTTTGTTTTATAGTAGGTACCTACAGTGTGTTTTAAGTTATGAGTTGGAAATAGCTTTTGGGGAAGAAATTAGATATTATGATTTAATATGGCAACACATTTACACACACACTGCTCAGCTAAGCAGCAAGTATGGGCAATCAAAGGTGATTTGGTTTAGACTATAAATTTGCTATAAAAAATTCTATAACACCTGCTGCACAGGAGGTATGAAAATTTGAACAGAAAATTTAAAAATGCATAGGTCATAGGTAACATTTTTATTATAAGTGTGTAATTTGTTGTAACCCGCTTGGTGTACAAATCATACTCTTCCGAAATATGAAAGCCCTGTTTACTATCCACAAAAATGTTTATCAGCTGGAATGTTCTGATGTGAAAAACTAGCAAATAAATATAATATGAACCAGCCCAAATTTATCAAATATACTTCCTTTTACAGCTTAAAAAAAAATTAGTAGGTAGGTAGTTGGCAAAAGTTGTTTTCCTAATCACTGTAATAAAGATTTGTTAATAAGATCCACACTTCGCATATTATGCTCATTTATAAATACATGTATCGCTTATAGTCGAAAGTCGACCATACCTTTTATAAGTACGTGTTAGGGAAAAATCAAACACGGCTCTTAACTCGTTATAAAGGAGAATGCATTTTATTTAGAGTAACTCTGACTTTATATAGGTATTAAGTGCACATGGTATGAAAGTGTGAGTATTGGAATTCAGCAATAATAATTCATTAGAATAGCAGTTATGCTACATATATGTAACGTTAGTATTATGTATGTATTATGTATTGTGCTTTAGGGTAAGTTGGTATTTATTGAATTATCTAACAAACTACCCCACAATGAATACAATCGCAAAATTAAGCAATAGGTATATGTACATCATATTTACTTTAAGAATATTTCATAAGAATGCAAAATTAATAATTAATGCCTAAAAGATTTACAAATTTCATATGTTTTACTTTCATTAAATTTTTCGTTAAAATGTCAGCCTTCATGTCTTCGGTTGGTATGTACTTGAGGACAATTAGGGACTTTTCATAGACATCTCTTACGTAATGAAAACGAATATCGATGTGTTTGCTGCGTTCATGATGCGATGGATTTTTCACAAGGTAAAGTGAACTTTGGTTATCGCCGAAAATTGTCAGTGGATGACTTACAAGATCCGCGAAGCCAATTTCGGAAATAAGGTGTCGCAAATAAACCGCTTCTTTGGCTGCGGCCGCCAGCGCCATGTATTCCGCTTCTGTGCTGGATAATGCGATAGTAGGTTGCTTCTTCGTTGCCCATGTTATAGCTCCACCAGAGAGTTGGAATACATAACCAGTATAGGATCGGCGATCATGATTCGCTGCCCAATCAGCGTCGGAGTATCCACACAATGGATCCTCTGGTTTGCTATAGATCAAAGAAAAATTAGTAGTATTTTTTAAGTACCTGAGTATATGCTTTGCTGCAAGCATATGCTGCATATGCGGGTTCGAATTGAACTGGGACAACTTGCTAACCGAATGTAGGATGTCAGGTCTAGTTGCCAGCCCAATGAACAGAAGTGAGCCGATTAGGCCCTGATATTCCTTTTGATCAGCTAGTTGACAATCATCGCAGCTTTCACACTTGGTGAACTTTTGACCGGGTTCTAACGGTGTCCATCGTCCTTTGCAGTCACTCAGCTCGCAATTCTCGAGTAGAGATGAAATCGCCTGTTTCTGTGAGATACGAATGTGGTTCCTTGCTTCGTTTTGTTTTACTTCCAGCCCCAGAAAATATCCCACATTGCCCTTATCAACTACCATGAACTCATTTTTTAGCATGTTTTTGATTTCGTTCAGACGGCTCCTTTCCGAACAAGCGAGTAAGATGTCGTCCACGTAAACTGCCAGAATATTGATTTCTCCCTTTTCGTTGCTTGTGTAAACACAGGAATCGTAGTTGCATCTCTTAAATCCTAATTTTTTAAGAACTTGGTCCAATCTGTTGTTCCATTCACGTCCTGATTGTTTGAGTCCGTATAATGCTTTGTTCAGTTTACAGACACGCTGAGGGTACTTTGGGCTGATAAAACCGTCTGGCTGGCACATGTACACTTCTTCTTTTAACCTACCGTTCAAGTATGCACTGGTGACATCCATTTGGTGAAGATGTAGTTTGTACTTCACGGATAAAGCAAAAATAAGCCGCACTGTAGAGTAGCGAACTACCGGTGAAAATGTTTCGTCGAAATCTATTCCTGGCCGTTGTGTACAACCTTTGGCAACCAAACGAGCTTTGTATCTTTCGATACTGCCGGCTTTGTCCCTTTTTAAGCTAAACACCCACTTGCATTTTATTGGTTTCCTTTTCGGTGGCAATTCAACGAGAGTCCATGTGTCATTGGAAATCAAAGACTTATACTCCGATCTCATGGCCTGCTCCCAATGTTTAGCTTCTTCACAATGTAGCGCTTCTTCAACAGATTGCGGGATTTTCTGAGCCTTGTTGAAATAGAAAAACATGTTCCTTTTCTCTAATTCTTTTGACTTGCTTCGTGTGACAATGCCTGGTAATAAGACGTCACCTTCCAAACCGCCGCCCTCCACACCGTCGCCTTCCTCTTCTGCACTTCGGTCCGAGTCTAGATTACAGATATCTGGTTTGTTTACTATTTCTTCTACCGTGTCTTCAAAATGATCTTCATCTTCATCGTAATTGTTTTGTTTCAGTTGACTTATATCGGGTCCTGGTTCATCGTTGTTCTTCACCCCTTCGAATGCTGCTTTATCATCTGTAACGATGGCTTGATTTAACTCCGGCAATTCTAGATTCTTGTTAAATTCGGGCATACTGAGAAACTTCACATCACGGCTTTTGAAAACCTTTCGTTGTTCAGGGATGTACACCCTGTATGCTTTAGCCTCAGCTGAGTACCCAACCATCACACAATCGACCCCTTTTGCCTGGAACTTTGATTTCCCGGGTTTTTTATTTAGCATGACGCCTAAACAACCAAATGATTTAAAATGGAAAACATTAGGTTTCTTACCGCTCCAGCTCTCGTATGGGGTCATCGATGGGAGGGACTTTGTTGGCGATCTGTTCCTTATATAGGCCGCAGTATTTATTGCCTCTGCCCACATCATTTCCGGAAGACCAGAACCCAACAACATGCATCGGGCCATTTCAACAAGGGTCCTGTTCGCCCGTTCAGCAACTCCATTCTGCTGGGGTGTGTACTCAGCCGAAAACTGCCGTCGTATTCCATGATCACATAAAAATTTCTTGAATGCGTCTCCCAAATATTCGCGGCCATTATCACATCGAAGCATTTTGATTTTGCGACCTGTTTCGAGTTCAACTCTGTGTTTAAAATTTTTAAATGCGTTAAACACTTCAGATTTGGCTTTTAAAAATTCTACAAAAATTTTCCTTGACTTATCATCAATAAATGTCACAAAGTAAACCGCACCCCCAAGGGAACGAATGCGCATAGGACCGCACACGTCACTATGAATAAGATCTAAAATATTTCCACTTTTCATTATAGGTTCCTTTGAGAAAGGCTGGCGTGACATTTTGCCTTTTAAACATATATTACACTGGATATTCTCGGGAATATTTGTTAGGTTAAAACCGCGCACCATGTTTTCTTTGGATAAACGCGACATGCTCTTAATATTCAAGTGACCGAATTTCATATGCCAACGCTCACTACAATTCCCGGCCTTTGATATGAACGCTTTACTGCACATCAGGGTATTTTTGACAATGTATAAATCACCCTGTCTTTCTCCACACAAAATTAATTTACCGCGCTCGTCTTTTATCATTGCTTTATCTCGATTAAAATTTACACTCATATTATTGTCGGTGGCTTTACTAATTGAAATAAAGTTTGTTTTCAACTCGGGTACAAACAAAACGTCGCGGAGTTTAATTTTATAGAAGGCAGTTTCGATTATAACGTCACCTTTTCCCGTGCTATGAAGAAATTTATTTGCAGCTAGTTCAATTGACTCAATATGCACGTTGATATTTACGAAAAAATGTTTTTCCGAACATAGATGAGATGTTGCACCGCTATCGAGAATCCATATGTCTCTGTTTAACTCATCGGAATTGATTAAATTTAACAAAGCAAACGAAGTTGTTGGCTTAGACCAAGTTTTGTCTCTTTCATTGCAATGAGAAGCAAAATGTCCCCTTTTGTTGCACTTAAAACATCTACCTTTTGCCATATTGTTGTCGCGTGGCTTGCTATGCTGATATGTATGTCGTTGAAAGTTTGGCTGTTTCCCTTTGGCTTTCGCCAATAGAGCCATTTCCCCATCTGATTCATTCTTGTCTCTGTCTTTTCTTTGTCCCTCTTCACTCAATTTTGTTTTAAGTTTGGCCAGATCTGGTAGTTCATCCCTCGTCTCTATCGCTACAACGAAGTTTTCATAAGACTTCGGTAAGCTTGAAAGAAGGATGATAGACAAAAGCTCCTCTTTGAGATCTACGTCTATCTCTTTTAATTTTTCAACCACATCCAAGAATGCGTCCATGTGCTCCGAAATCGGTTGACCTTCTGTCATTTTCAATGACAATAGCTTTCGATAGAGCGTGACTTTCCGTGCTGGACCAGTAGGCTGATGAAGCGCTTCTAGCTTGGCCCATGCGTCTTTTGAAGTCCGACAATTCCGAATGTGATTTAACTGACAAGTTTTTACACAGAGGAATAACGTTGCAAGGGCCTTCTCGTCTTTTTGGTTCCATGCTGCTTGGTTCTCCGGAGTTTGGGTCGCTGACGTGCTAGCGCCGTTGACGTACGGCCAAAGATCATTATGAATGAGTACACTTCTCATTTGGATCTTCCATCCGTCGTAGTTTTGCCCGTCGAGCTTTTCAATATTGAGGAACGAGCTCATTGTATAAAATTATTATTATTTTAACCAACCACGATACCAAAAAAAAATATTTTCACTTAAGAAAGTTCACAGGTTTGCGGGTCTGGGCCCATAACCTTTGTTAGGGAAAAATCAAACACGGCTCTTAACTCGTTATAAAGGAGAATGCATTTTATTTAGAGTAACTCTGACTTTATATAGGTATTAAGTGCACATGGTATGAAAGTGTGAGTATTGGAATTCAGCAATAATAATTCATTAGAATAGCAGTTATGCTACATATATGTAACGTTAGTATTATGTATGTATTATGTATTGTGCTTTAGGGTAAGTTGGTATTTATTGAATTATCTAACAGTACGTAATACTAAAAAACGTATCAGAATTGTTTTCGTTATACTTATATGTTTTCTTTTTACAAACGAAAAGCCGCTCTATCGGAAACACGCGATTTTTTGTTTGTGCACATCTATGGCACAGTATCTTCGAAATAACATAATAATAATAATAATTCTCCTCATTTCATAATAAATACTTGAAAAGTTTATCGAAACTTTTGATGTTCAGGTATTAATATAATGATATCTACACTTTAATGATTACCTATTATTCACCATAAATATTATATTACCTACATCACAAATCCTTTTTATACCCTCCACAGGAAGGTATATTCACTTTGTCATTACATTTGTAACGCCAAGAAGGAGTCACCGGATACCTCATAAAGTATATATATTCTGAATCAGGATAACATTCTGAATCGATTTAGCCATGTCCGTCTGTCTGTCTGTCTGTCTCTCTGTCTGTCTGTTGAAAGCACGATAGCGCCCAAAGTAATCGACGTAGGTGAATGAAATTCGGCGAAAGGACTTCCTTATATCGTCGTTAGGTTAGTATTGAAAATGGGCTATGTCGGTCAAGTAGTTCTGGTACCTCCCATACAAAACCAATATTAGACCCATGTGTCCCTCTTTCCGTTGAAAACACGATAGCGTCCAAAGGAATCAACCTAGGTGAATGAAGTTTTGTGAAAGGACATCTTTTATCGTCGTTAGGTTGGTATTAAAAATGGGCTATGTCGGTCTAGTAGTTCTGGTATTTTGCATGACTTGTATGCAATGGAGGGTATCAAAGCATCGGCCAGGCCGATGATAACACTTTTACTTGTTTACTTGTTATACCCTCCACAGGAAGGTATATTCACTTTGCCAATACATTTGTAACACCAAGAAGGAGTCACCGGAGACCCCATAAAGTATATATATTCTGAATCAGGATCACATTCTCAATCGATTTAGCCATGTCCGTCTGTCTGTCTGTTTGTCTGTTGAAAGCACGATGGCGCCCAAAGTAATTGACGTAGGTGAACGAAATTTTTTGAAAGGACTTCTTTTTATCGGCGTCAGGTTGGTATTGAAAATGGGCTATGTCGGTCAAGTAGTTCTGGTACCTCGTATACAAAATCAATATTGGACCCATGCGTCTCTCCGTCTATTGAAGATACGATAGTGTCCAAAGGAAACAACCTAAGCAAATAAAGTTTGGTGAAAGGACTTCTTTTTATTGTCGATATGTTGGTATTAAAAATGGGCTATGTCGGTCAAGTAGTTCTGGTACCTCCCATACAAAATCAATATTAAACCCATGTGTATCTCCGTCTATTGAAAACACGATAGCGTCCAAAGGAATCAACCTAGGCAAATGAAGTTTTGTGAAAGAACTTATTTTTATTGTCGTTAGGTTGGTATTAAAAATGGGTTATGTCGGTCAAGTAGTTCTGGTACCTCCCATACAAAACCAATTTTGCATGACATGTATGCAGTGGAGGGTATCATAGCATCGGCCAGGCCGATGATAGCACTTTTACTTGTTTTTGTTCCATTTCGTTTATTTTTATTCTTTTATTTCGGGGTTCTCAACAAACAAAACCTGGCAGTCGTGTTAACTGGCAACTTAGTATTGTAGGGTAGTTCGCTAATTGTTAGAACATTGGTAGACCTGACAATATTGTCAGATCTGGCAATCGTCTGAACAAAGCCTTACCAACATACAAAAAAAAGATAAAAAGAAGGACCATACAAATGTTGCTGCCAGTTTTTTAATGGGTCCTTTCGGATTTCTAATTTAGTTAGTCTAACAGCTGAATTATTGTTGTTTTTGGACCAGATTTGACACATGAGTAGATTACGGAATTTTTTTTTGTTGTGCATGTGAAATCGACTTTTCCATGAACATATAGCTCGTTTACGGATGTCACGATTCGACCCCAGATTTCTGCTGCTAAATCGAACATTACATCCGAATTTTATTGGTTCTTGTATGTATGAAGAAAACGCGCTTTGTTCACTTTCAATGGTAGTCCATTGTAATTGATTTTTATACATTTATACCAACGCATTTCGAAACAATCTTTGTCTATAGCTATATAGGTTTCCATACATTTTGTACTGGGAATTTTGTTTTAAATTTTAATCGGTATATACCTACAGTGATCGTGATTGTCAAAATTTGAAAATGTATTTTTAATGGGTGGTGGTTATGTATGTATGAATCGGATAGACACTGATTGGCATCAACTTGGCGGTGCCCAGCTGTTGCAACTTTTCATGTATATCAATTGTGCTTATTTTACCTCCCAGTTGTAACCACCGGGTACTGGTCTGCCCATCCAGGCATGACTTGCGGAACTTATAAGTGCGAGTGTTGAACACGAAGGAAATAGCAACACTATAATGCTCTGTCGGAATGACTGCCTGATCGAGTCTCAGAGGTCTTACATGAGCCCCTCAGAAAGAGGACGTACGGCGGATGAATTCATTAGACTGAATCAACGGTGTCGTCAACAGTCGGGATGACAGCTACCTTGCTTGAGCTACTTCGACATATTTGGAGCTGAGGTCAGTGAGGATTTTTCAGGACTAGTCAGGGTCCTGAAACAGAGATGGTGGCGGATGAACCCTTTATGGGCCAACGGCAGCTCTCACATCCCCGAAGTGGGTTACTGACACCGGAGGAATCCGGCCCCTTTCGTCCAAGGGGTCCAACAAAGGGCCTGGCCCTCCAGGTTGGGGGTTGTACGCCGGGGTAACTGCCCGACTGCGGAAATACCAAACCCGGTTCCGAAACAACAACAAGCCTCGGATACGGATGAATTTACTGTTGACGAACCTAGCAAACGAATAAAGGACAACGAATTTCGGATCTGCACGTGGAATGTTAGGTCCCTTAACAGACCACGTGCAGCCGAACAGCTAGCGGAGGTCCTGAACTGCTATAAAGCAGACCTAACCGCCATCCAAGAAGTGCGATGGGATGGACCGGGCAAGATGAGGATGAACAACTGCGATATCTATTATGGCGACTGCTATCGGCAACAAAAACAGTGCTTATTTGGTTGTGGATTCGTCGTTGGCAGCAGACTTAGGCAAGAAGTCTTTAGTTTCAGCTGTGTGAACGAGCGCCTTGCGACAATCCGCATCAAGGCTAAATTCGCTAACATTAGCCTAATATGCGCCCATGCCCCCACGGAGGAGAAAGATGACGACACCAAAGAGAGGTTCTACGAGCTCTTAGACAAGACGTACGAGCAGTGCCCTAACTATGACATTAAAATTGTCCTAGGTGATTTTAATGCAAAGATAGGAAGAGAGGCGATCTTTGGTAGTACTGTCGGAAGGTACAGCCTACACGACACCACCTCCGATAACGGATTTAGGCTGATCGACTTCGCGGCGGGGCGAAATGTTGTCGTAGCAAGTACGCGGTTCCCGCATCTCGATATTCACAAAGGCACATGGAGATCTCCGGACCAATCAACCGTCAACCAGATTGACCACATTGCGATCGACGCAAGGCACTCCTCCAGTATTATGGATGTCCGAACGTTCCGAGGGGCCAACATTGACTCGGACCACTACCTTGTTGTACCGACTGCGGATATCCCGAACACTGCCAAGACAAGTAAATACTGTGAGGAAGTTTGATGTCGGACGGCTACAATCGCAAGAGATCTCCAGAGCCTTTTCCGATCGAGTCTCTCTCAATCTCTCAAGATGTCCTATGCGCGCGATCGAGGAAATAGAGAGATGCTACTGCAGGAATGAGGTTCGGAAGTTTTACCAAAGGGTTAAAAGAACCTCCCAAGGATACAGAGCCCGAACCGAAGCCTGCAAGGACGAACAAGGGAACATCGTAGTAGAATCGCAGTCGATGCTGAGGGTATGGAAGAACTACTTTTGCAGACTGTTTAACGGCGATGGCGAACAAAATCCCGCTGTCAGGCAGAATGAACCATGCAACCTGGACGATGAAGACCAACAATTCCTTCCACCCGACCTGGACGAAGTGAAGATAGCCATATCTAAGCTTAAGTCCAAAAAAGCCGCTTGAGCAGATGGCCTAGCCGCCGAGCTGTTCAAAGCGGCAGGCGATGACTTGGTTAGGAGCATGCACCAACTTATCTGTAAGATATGCTCGGAGGAAAGTATGCCCGATGAATGGAACCTCAACATTGTTTGCCCGATCCTCAAGAAAGGAGACCCTCTGAACTGCGCCAACTACAGAGGTATAAGTATTCTTAACATCACCTACAAGATCTTATCTGCCGTGTTGTGTGAACGCCTGAAGCCTTTTGTCAACAACCTGATTGGTCTCTATCAGTGTGGCTTCAGGCCAGGAAAGTCTACCGTTGACCAAATATTCACACTGGGGCAGATCTTGGAGAAAACCCAAGAAGTCCAAATCGATAGCACCACTTTTTTATCGATTTTAAGGCCGCCTATGACAGCATTTATAGAGACGAGCTATACAGAGCAATGTCTAGTTTTAGCATCCCTGCCAAACTCGTCCGTTTGTGCAGGATGACAATGGAGAATGCACGCTGCTCCATAAAGGTCGGTAAAGAACTTACCGAGACCTTCGGTGTCGAAAAAGGATTTAGACAAGGCGATGCGCTGTCATGTGACTTCTTTAACATCATTCTTGAAAGAATAGTCCAAAACTCAAACGCTAACACCAGATGCACTATCTTCCAAAAGTCCGTCCACCTACTCGCTTACGCCGACGACATCGACATAATCGGCAGAACGCAACGTGATGTCACTGGCGCGTTCGTGAGCATTGAGACGGAAGCGGCAAAGATGGGTTTGGCGGTCAATGAGGGCAAGACAAAGTATCAAAGGACAAAATGTCACCATAGACAGATATAACTTTGAGGTGATAAAGGACTTTGTCTACCTAGGCTCCGCTATGACTTCAGACAATGACACCAGCGCTGAGATTAAGGGAAGAATAACTCTTGCCAATCGCTTTTTCTTTGGGCTAAGAAAGCAATTGAGTAGCAAAGCCCTCTCTCGAACAACTAAAGTGACCCTTCATAAGACCTTGATCATCCCAGTCCTACTTTATGTTGTGGAGGCATGGACTCTATCAAAATCGGATGAGGCTACATTTGGTTACTTCGAGAGGAAAATTCTTCGAGTAATTTTCGGTCCCGTCTGCATAGACGGTGAATGGAGGAGGAGATACAACGACGAACTATACGGGCTGTACAGCGACATCGACCTGGCCAGAAGAGTGAAGGTCCAACGACTGAGGTGGCTGGGTCATGTAGAGCGAATGGACGTCAATGCTCCGGCCCGGAAGATCTTCGAATCCACACCCGAGGGACGGCGCAGTAAAGGAAGACCGCGACTCAGGTGGCGCGCGCAAGTGGAAGGGGACCTTAACCAACTTAGCGTGCGAAACTGGAGACAGCTGGCCAAAGATCGTGCTGACTGGAGACGCTTGTTGGTTGAGGCCCAGGTCCACCCCGGACTGTAGCGCCACCTTAAGTAAGTAAGTATTTTTAATGGGTCATATATGTGTTCACATTCAATACGCTCATGTATCATTATAATGGGTTCGTTCGTGTACTTTCAGCATAGAAAAATTAAAAACTTAAAATTTCAAAAATCGAGAGAGAAATCTCTCAATTTCAAGAGAAGTACCTATCGTACATTATCGTAAAATGCAGCATCTACAAAATATGTTGGAATTGTAATTTTTATAAGCTAAATACCTACTAAGCTTGCTATTTTGAATGCGCTGATGTGTTCTGGGAGAATATAAGGTTACAAGTTATTCCTCCGACATCGTTGAAGATGAAAATAAATAGGTACAGTTTTACTTGTTAGTCCTTCGAGCTGTCACTTAGTTGTCAGTTTTAATTTTAAATTTTTTAGTAAGTCGAAATTCGGCGAGTAGAAAATTACGAAAATATTAAAAGAGGGGAAATGGATTTCTCTCTTTTATTTTCTTAAAATTGTCTCAGTACGTGGTCGCATTCGCACAGTTTCTTAGCAGTTTCTTAATAATTTTAGGTTTTCAAAAAACTACCCGAACGAATCTAATATCAGAGACAAACCATACTGAGACCCCCGACTAGCAATCCTCTTGCCGCTGGCCCCCTCAATTTTTTTTTTTTTCAAATTCGCTATTTTGTTTTCCTATCGGTGGTATGTCAATCAAGAATCCATGTGGCATGTAAAAAAATAAAAAAAAGTATAAAATAAGTGCTGCCAACCTCGGCAACCGTGGGGAAATGTGATAGAGTTAGGGAATACCACATTTTAACATTACTGAATGGCATTGGTTAGTTATTATACATTTTTAAAGGCGAATAATTTGATTTGTGTGGTTGATAAAACTATCTAAAGAAGATGTTGTATATACTAGAAATATATGAAGACAAACATGGTTTTTCAAATTAAACGGATAAAATTCTATGAACGCTGCAAGCCACTTTTGCCAAAGCGGAAGTGGCATATATGCTAGGTGCGAGTGTGTTGGTGAGCCGGAATTTTTGAAGTTCAGTGACATTTGTCAATACGAATTTTTATGTAACAATAGAAGCACACTTAGCTTTTTAACTTAAAGTTAGTCTTATAAAGAGTTCACCTACTAATTTTCAAAGTGTTTTGCCAAACCGTTAACAAGCTACGTTAATTAACGTAAAAGAATACTTTTTTGACTTGTGTCCATCGACGTGAAACACAAAAAAAAATTATATAGCCCAAAGCTATTCTCATCCAAAATATCTAAAGGCAAGAAAGCATGAAGTTGGATGCTAAAATTTGAAAAGAAATATCGACTTTTTTATTAACAAAGATTTTATTGAAAAATTACTTTAAAATAAGAAAATTATTCTAAGTGTGTATTATAAAACATTTTTCTTAAAAAATTAAACAAAAATAAAAACAAGAAAAAAAACTCTAGTGGGTGGTAAAATTTAATTCGTGTAATTGAATCATAAAACAAATAAAAGTGTTATCATCGGCCTGGCCGATGCTTTCATACCCTCCACTGTATACAAGTTATTTAAAATTTTTTTTGTATGGGAGGTACCAGAACTACTTGACCGAGATATCCCATTTTTAATACCAACCTAACGATGATAAAAAAAAGTCCTTTCACAAAAATTCATTCGCCTAGGTTGTTTCCTTTGGACGCTATCGTATTTTCAATAGACGGAGAGGCACATGGGTCCAATATTGATTTTGAATGGGAGGTACCAGAACTACTTGACCGACATAGCCCATTTTCAATACCAACCTGACGACGATAAAAAGAAGTCCTTTCAAAAAATTTCGTTCACCTACGTCAATTACTTTGGGCGCCATCGTGCTTTCAACAGACAGAGAGACATATGGGTCCAATATTGGTTTTGTATGGGAGGTACCAGAACTACTTGACCGACATAGCCCATTTTCAATACCAACCTGACGCCGATAAAAAGAAGTCCTTACAAAAAAATTTCGTTCACCTACGTCAATTACTTTGGGCGCCATCGTGCTTTCAACAGACAAACAGACAGACAGACGGACATGGCTAAATCGATTCAGAATGTGATCCTGATTCAGAATATATATACTTTATGGGGTCTCCGGTGACCCCTTCTTGGCGTTACAAATGTATTGGCAAAGTGAATATACCTTCCTGTGGAGGGTATAACAAGTAAACAAGTAAAAGTGTTATCATCGGCCTGGCCGATGCTTTGATACCCTCCATTGCATACAAGTCATGCAAAATACCAGAACTACTAGACCGACATAGCCCATTTTTAATACCAACCTAACGACGATAAAAGATGTCCTTTCACAAAACTTCATTCACCTAGGTTGATTCCTTTGGACGCTATCGTGTTTTCAACGGAAAGAGGGACACATGGGTCTAATATTGGTTTTGTATGGGAGGTACCAGAACTACTTGACCGACATAGCCCATTTTCAATACTAACCTAACGACGATATAAGGAAGTCCTTTCGCCGAATTTCATTCACCTACGTCGATTACTTTGGGCGCTATCGTGCTTTCAACAGACAGACAGAGAGACAGACAGACAGACAGACGGACATGGCTAAATCGATTCAGAATGTTATCCTGATTCAGAATATATATACTTTATGAAGTATCCGGTGACTCCTTCTTGGCGTTACAAATGTATTGGCAAAGTGAATATACTGCCCGTCAATAGAATACGTTCAGAGCCTTAGCAATAATTAAGAGCTTTGTTCTCATAAGAAAGCTCGAAGCAAAGCTTTTTGCTATTGCATTTCAAAGTATGTCTAATTGTCTATCTATTTGCAAGAAAAAGATAAACATAAAATCTTGGTAACGGTTCTTTGTAAACGTTTACCAGTTGCACTGTGAAAAATTAGCTTTTTCAATGCGTCATTTGAATAGGTTCACTTGCTTTAATTTAAAAAAAATTGGGAAATAAGAAGAACTATACCATTTTCTTAATTCTTATTTTATTTATTACTTATTTAATAATGAGTACTATTTACCTCCTTTGTTGGAAATAGTTTCGAAAATTCGACTTGGAATGGAATTATATAGCTGCATCAAGTAGTTTAACGAAATCTCATTCCAGGCTACCCTAATAGCTGCAATTAGCGACTCTCTGTCCTCATATTGTTTGCCGGAGCCACCCCCAGACATTTTCAATTATGTTAAGGTCCGGTGAGTATGGTGGGCATTCTAGCAACTCAACTCCCTGTTCGCTAATCCAACTCTTTATAGCCCGAGCAGTATGGATTGGAGCCATATCCAGAAAAGCCCTCTGGAGTATATTTTTATAAGAGCTTGTTGTCATTCTGGACGATGGAAACTCCAACTTTATGGTTCCATAATAGGATATGGCACCCCAAACTATAACTCCTCCCTCTCTACTATGACGGCGGTCCAAATAGCGTTTTTCTTTTCTTATATCGTGGAAATAAAAATTATATCCATCCGGCCCATCTAAATTCAACTTCTTTTCGTCTGAGAAGACCACAAACTGCCATTGTTTCTCCCAAGTCATATGGTGCCTACAGAAATCTAAACGATGTTGCTTTCGCTGCGGATTTAATGGTGGTTTCTTTTGAAGTTTCAGTCTGTTTAAGTGTGTGGCACTTTTTATCACTCGACGAACAGTCGAAATGCTGGCACTAATTCCAGCCTTAGCCCTGATTTCTGGCACCGTGTCGCAAGAATTTGAAGCCATCCTCAAAATTATTCGCCTATCTGCAGCTATTGTGGCAGTGTTTGTACGTCCTTTCATGTTTTTTCCATAGTTTTCTTTATTCCTTAAGAAATTACAAACCACGTTTTGCGATCTTCCGATTTTGCAAGAAATTTCGCGGGTACTCAGTCCTTGTTCCCTGTACACTTCTATTTTGGCCTTTTCCTCAGAATTCAACGCTTTTGGTCGTCCCATTTTTTTTTATAAGATACTTAAGATCACTTAAAATAACAATAACAAATTTGCACCGAACTTTACTAAACCAATAAAAAAACAAAAATTTCATTAATAGAGAACCTATTCAAATGACGGATTGAAAAAGCTAATTTTTCACAGTGCAACTGGTAAACGTTTACAAAGAACCGTTACCAAGATTTTATGTTTATTTTTTTCTTGCAAATATTTTATTTTTATTTTATTTATTTTTAGACAATTAGACATACTTTGAAAATGCAACAGCAAAAAGCTTTGCTTCGAGCTTTCTTATGAGAACAAAGCTCTTAATTATTGCTAAGGCTCTGAACCTATTCTATTGATGGGCAGAGGGTATAAAAAGAGCAAGTGACAAACTGAGTGCGGCCAGAGGAGCTACTCCCCAATTGAACTTTCATCCACACATGCGCAAGTTCTTGACGTGAAGTGTCGCGTCACTTGAAGGGAATCACAATAAGTCTTATGATGGTCTCCTTCCCTAACTTAACCTAACCTAACCTTATTTCATTCAAGAAACTAATTTCCTTTTTTATACCGCCAAGAAGGAGTCACCGGAGACCTCATAAAGCATATATATTCTGAATCAGGATCACATTGTGAATCGATTTAGCCATGTCCATCTGTCTGTCTGTTTGTCTGTTGAAAGTACGATGGCGCCCAAAGTAATTGACTTAGGTGAACGAAATTTTTTGAAAGGACTTCTTTTTATCGGCGTCAGGTTGGTATTGAAAATGGGCTATGTCGGTCAAGTAGTTCTGGTGCCTCCCATACAAAATCAATATTGGACCCATGTGTCCCTCTTTCCGTTGAAAACACGATAGCGTCCAAAGGAATCAACCTAGACGGATGACGATTGTTGAAAGGACTTCTTTATATCATCGTTAGGTTGGTATTAAAAATGGGCTCTGTCGGGCAAGTAGTTCTGGTACCTCCCATACAAAGTCAATATTAGATTAACGTGTCTCTCTGTCTGTTGAAAACACGATAGCGTCCAAAGGAATCAACCTAGACGGATGACGATTGGTGAAAGTACTTCTTTATATCATCGTTAGGTTTGTATTAAAAATGGGCTCTGTCGGTCAAGTAGTTCTGATACCTCCCATACAAAACCAATTTTGCATGACTTGTATGCAGTGGAGGGTATTAAAGCATCGCCCAGGCCGATGATAACACTTTTACTTGTTAATTCTAATTTTGCCCTCCTCTGAAAACGCTTTTTCGCGAAAAGAAATAGTAGATCATATGCAGGTAAATCGTGAGAGCCAACCTTCGTGCAAATGATGATTAAGTTTAACGGAACCTTATTTGACGTCAAGACCGAAGGATACGTGCACCACCTTTCCGCATGCTGGATGGACTTGCTGTTGCGTGTGGTCAGCAACGAGAAGAATCCATTTCAAATACGGAACTATCGTCAGCACCTATGAAAAATAGTAGGACTACCAACATCACTGATCCGATTATTAGTAAGGTGCAGCAGCTTATTTTCATTAATAAGCGCTGTCATCATTAGGCCCGAAAAGACGTCTTTGAATCTGATTTGGGTATATACATGTAATGGCCCATGTTATGGTTTGCAGTATGTAACAACGATTATAAAAGCTACGGAGGTAATATGATGTCGATTATGATTTCTGTATCAATGCATTACATGACATTTATACTCTCGGATGTTTGTCACACGTTCGAGGGAATTGGTTGAATGTCAGATGTCGCTACCCCCAATTGAACTTTCACTTGAAGGGAATCACAATGGGTTATGATGGCCTCCTTCCCTAACTTAATCTAACCTAACCTTATTTCATTCAAGAAATTAATTTTCTTTTTTTAATTCTAATTTTGCCCTCCTCTAAAAACGCTTTTTCTCAAAAAGAACTAGTCGATCATATGCAGCCAAATCGTGTAGTGAGAGCCAACCTTCGTGCAAATGAAGAGTAAGTTTAACGCAACCTTATTTGACGTCAAGACCGAAGGATACGTGCACCACCTTTCCGCATGCTTCCGCACTAGAATACAATTTTCTTCGGTGTGTTAATATTGCTGTTGCGTGTGGTCAGACAGATATCGAAATCGCATTGTGAATAAAGAGTTTAACGAACTGCATATCATTTCGTTTCGACACAATTTGAAATTGAAAGTCGGCTCAGTTATAATTTTCTTGCGCAATTTCAATGCACCGAAACTTAGTAACGGAGAGCGTTGCTGACGATTTGAAGGGGAAATTCAAAGGCGAAGATGTTAAGTTTATTCCATTACTTTCGTAGTAAGAATGGAAAAGACTTCCTCGATAAGAGAGGGACACTTACGAAAAAGTTAGGGAACGGTTTTGTAGTTATATATTATGAAAAATTAAAAAAACATAATTCAGAATTTCAAAAAAAAAGTGCATTAAAAATTATGTAGATGGGATTGTTTCTTCGTGAAGGAGGACGAACTTCGTCGGCACTTTCGCAAATAGTCTTCATTCAATTTATTTTGGCCACCTGTTGATAGCATTTTAATACGCAGGACAAAAAAGTTCAAATCATGTGTTTCCAACTTACATCAAGAAATTTGTTGAGTAAAAATTCATAATGTCGTTTTCCATTGGACAAAAAGAAGCGTCCGGGAGAGTCCGGAATCGAAAAAATGCTTGTCTATTGGCACAAAAATACTCTTCTGGTGATTCTGAGAAGAGAATTTCGCTTCTCGATTTCAAGTCAGAATCCACTCAAGAAGCACTCACACAAGTGCAATTTTATGTATTTATTACAAGTCAGTTGACAGCAGCCATAGATTTTTTTTTGGCATTTCACCAATACTTTGGTGGATTCTGTCAGAAGCAGTTTTGCTGTTCCATTGGATTTCAGAATGAGTGGATCCCCGAGTGAAACCAATGGAAAACGCCATAAGATTTCATTTGAGTGAATATCTTGCTCTCCCTATTGTCGTTTTCCATTGGTTTCACTCGGGGATCCACTCATTCTGAAATCCAATGGAACAGCAAACCTGCTTCTGAAAGAATTCAAAAAAGTGTTTGTGAAATACCAAAAAATAATCTACAGCTGCTGTCAGCTGACTTGTAATAAATACATAATATGGACTTGTATGAGTGCTCCTTGAGTGGATTCTGACTTCAAATCAAGAAGCGAAATTCTCTTCTCAGAATCACCAGAAAAGTATTTTTTGTACCAATGGAACGGTTTCAGAAGTGATTTTTTCGATTCTGAACCAAAGATAATGGAATACAGAGATGGATAACTTTCCAGTGGAAAAGCGGCTGCCTACAAGTTATTTTCCCGTAAAATTCATGAAGTCACGCACATTTGCTCATTTCTTTTCAAGTGTTTGTGAGTTCATGAATTGGACTTTAATGCAAGAATTCGCTATTCCGAAATGTGTTTTCACTATTTTCTTTATTTTAATTGAAGCCTTAACAAAAACCAAACAAGTTCAATACGAAACACAAAGCAATTGAACAGCGCGATGCCCAGAAAAGCAAAAGGAATGGTGGCCGGCCATTAGCAACATGCTTTTTTTATGTCACACGTATTCACAGACGGGGGTTGAAATTACAAAAACAACAATGTAAACAAATGGGTTTTGGGGGATAGACGTACGAAAGATATCCATCTCTTTTATTCATTGATCTCTGTTCCGAACTCTCCCGGACGCTTCTTTTTGTCCAATGGAAAACGATATATGACGCGCTCTTTTACGAATCTTTCGAGTTAAGGAACGGCATTGAGTTAAAATTCGTATCAACTTCTGCATATTCCGTACGATTGCCATTTATGTTTTACCGTCTTAAATTTCCCGGACGTTTAGATTTCGCTTTGACAATAATTAATAAGTCGCAGAGACAGTCGCTGTATGTTTGGGGCATCAATCTTGAATTCCCATGGTCAATTGTATTCAATGAAAAAGTGGAATGTTGGCCGACACGTTAATTATTGCGGTTTGATTGGAAAACATCGACATTGTTATACATAATGTACTTCAGGGGTGGAATCGGCTAAGGTGATAGTTGATAGTTGACAATCAAAATCATCGCTTTACGTCCACGTAAGGTGATTATCAAATTGACAATCGCTTTTTGCAATCAATTTCATGCGACAGCTATTTAGGTGTCGCTGTCATACATTTGTGTCATATTCATAAATATGCACATCGGCTTCAAAAATTAAATACTTCAGTGAAAAAAGAATAGGTAGGTATATTAAATAAATTAAAACTTAAAAACTTCAAGTGCAATTTGAAGATTCGTGAAATCCAATGTTTACTTCATTGGAACTCCCGTATTCGTATTTTGTTGCATAAACGTTAAAAGGATCCGTATTTGCTCTCAAGGAAATAGCTTGAGACCTAAAAAAAACAAACAAATTTATTGTAATTTGCTAACATTTTAGTATTCGAAATTCACTTACATTTTTCACAATAGAAACACTTCGCATACAATTGCACCTATCAGCTGCTTGTAATGGCAGCGTCGGCAAGGAAGTGACGTTAAAAAATCTAAGTGCTGCCAATAATCAATCAGTTTTTTTGTGATCGCTCTACGCAGAGCAAAGAAGAGTTGATAATCAAAAACGACTAACGAAAAAGCGACAATCAACTATCATCTTATCCGATTCCACCCCAATTTTACTTTTGAATAAAGAACTTGAATTGACCTGTAGTGCAAGCGCAGCAAATACCTGTCTACACGCGCAACGTAATTTAAGTAGCTTAAAAGAATCTAATATAAAAGAATGCATAAGCACTGTAATGTAAGATAGCTGACTAATGTGGTATTCGATTGGGCTTCTTCAGATTTGCTCTCAGATTTCAGATTTCGTGTCGAACACAAAAACGTCACTTGCTCTTTTTTTTGTTGATATTTGTGCGACTGCAATATGTGTAGTCTTCGACACTTTTCTAAGAGTTTTCTATTCACTGGTTAAATTTTATATGAAAACATTCAAAATGATCGCCCAGATTGTTTTCTAAACATTTGTACATAAATAATTAACAAAAATAGATCCACCCGATGCAATGCGTTTCTTTGCAGTTGAAAAATTTCACTAAAATGTAAACAAACTCCACTAGTTGTCAAACTCGAACGCACGTGTATTGGTAAATCTGAAGCATGCCATAGAACGAGCACGTATGGCAATTCAATTGTGACGGCGCCCATTTGGCCGATATCTTCTTCTCGACTTGACCAATAAAATTCTAAAGGTTCAAATAAACATCATCAAAAACCAGAATCGAAGTTTTTCGTTCCAAAAAAATGAGAGCCAAACAACATCGGATGACTTCTTTTGGCCAACCTTGTAGAATCCAGTAGCGGAAATTTAAAAATGTTTGCTTCTGGATTATGCCTTTTTGAAATATAACAATCAGTAATACAGCATTTTATGCCAGATCGTAAGCAGTTTTTTTATTAATTTTTTCGCAAGAAATAAATTTTCCACCATCTACATGTACATCAACGAAGCAAATGAAAAAGTGCAGAAGGATCGTGTACGTGTGCCTTTCGTCAATCCTCGTCATCTTCTCGTCGTTCATCAAGAACCGGTTATGCGGAAAACAGACTATTCTGTCACTACATTTGCGTGTACCTGCTACCTGGCTATAGGCATATAAAGAGGTATCGTTCGTAAGTCGTATTATCCTGACGATGACTGTGTCGCTGTTTGTATTGTAACTACTTCTCGTTAAACTGTTTTATGAAATTCTCTGAGAGCGCAAGATTAAAAAGTTCTTGATAGAGAAAAGCAATAGCAAAAGCTGTGAGAGCGGGAAGCAATATTGGAACCCGCCATACAAAAATTTTCAGTAGAAACATTTGTATGAGATGCGTCTTCTTGGTAATTCTATATTCTTTGGTTGAACCCATTACGCGACGGTGAGGCTACGATTCATGTTTAATCTGTGCAAAGTAAGAAGAAATATAAACAAACACAAAACAAAAAAAAAAATTAACAAAACGTATATGTTGTGCAGTTTAAAGACTATATAGTATATAGTACATACATAGACGCATTTTTTTTTAATGTGAAAATGATAGAACAAAAAAAAAAGAGGAATGTATCCAATCATAAGAGTACATATTAACTTGCAGCACCCATGACCAGCAACAAAGACAACGGCGACATATCATATCAACTATCCGGGATATATCAACTTCAAGCAGCAACTACTAACGGCGAACCATCGAAAATGAACACAATAGCATAGACATAAATATGTGAGTTATTATAAATTGTATTAACATAGCTGTTTAAAATTAGTTCATGTAAATACGAGTAGGTATGTTTTTGTTTGTTTTGTGCAATTTTTCAAACTTTAACGTAAACCGAGGTAGTAAGAACACATAGATTTAAGATCACTCGAGTATATTTTTCCCAAATGCCAACTCTCGAATCTTTTAATAATATCCTAGAGGAACATAGAAAAGTGGTCAAATTGATACCATTCCATCGTGAAGTATCAAAAAATCCCGAAAAGCGTAAAGAATATGCGGATAAACTTATAGGGACATATAAGTTATTAGTGGAGCATTGTTTAACTAATATTAAAAACTGGTCCGTAGATGATATTGCGTTTGTACGCACCAAATTAGTCGAGGTTAGAGAGAAACTAGCTCGCTGCTTCGGCAGAATTGGATGCAAATTTCGCATCCCAAAAGACAACGGCAATATATTAGTACCCATCAATAGCGACATATTTTCGGAAAACGAATACGAGAGCGAAAGATCAGAAGAAGAAGAATTGAAATTACATATAGTATCATCTAAAGGCAAATCTGAAAACGAAATTTCGGAAATGGCAAACGAAATTTCAAACATTGAATTGCTCCGCCTGGCAGCACAAACGATAAACAAAAATTATGCCGGCGATCCTCTATCTCTTACACCATTTATAAACGCAGTCGATCTTTTGGAAAGTGTCGCTACGGTAAACCAAAAGAATCTCTTAATAAAGTTCATACTGACAAAACTTGAAGGAAAAGCACTTGAGTGCACTCCATCAAATCCTACGACAATTGAACAAATAAAATCATCGTTAAAGAAATCTCTTAAACCAGATTCTTCGAAAGTAGTTGTAGGCAGGATGCTGGCTTTGAAAGCTAATAAAAACAACATACAAGAATTTTCACACGAAGCCGAGGACTTGGCCGACGCCTTTCAAAGGGCCTTGATTTTCGAAGGGTTGCCTTTAGAGAAAGCGCGGGAAATGGCAATAGAGAGAACCATTGAGATTTGTCGGGTGAATACCTCTTCAAATCTGGTGAAATCGATTTTAGCTTCTTCGTCATTTTCGTCCCCGAAGGAAGCTATTGCAAAGCTTGTTGTCGAAACAGCTACAGAAGCTCAAGAACATCAAGTTCTATCCTTTCATTCCAACAACAATAATAATAAATTCAGGAACTATAAAAGCCAAAATAATCACTTAAATAATCCGCGTAGTTTAAATCGAGATTATCAACAGGGCAACAATAGTTATCGCGGCAACAATAGAAACAACAATTTCAGAGGCAGGGATCAGAATATTAATAGTGGTAGACAAATTTATAGAAACACTAACAATTCAAATCAACGCAACGTGCGTTATACGGAAAACGAGAGCGCACCTCAGGAGCGTCAACTGGGGGACGCAAACAATTAAACAGCAGTTACATCTACACCTTAAATCCAAATTACTCCGACTTCATCGAGTTAAGGTGTACTGACGCAAAAGGACCGTCCACATTTCTAATAGACACTCAAGCTGATATTTCACTGATAAATTTTAAATCCTTACAAAATAATTGCAAAATTAACCTAGACAATAAGATTAATATAAAAGGTATAACGGAACAATCTATCTCTACCATTGGTACCATTAATACCTATCTTGAAGGATATGACTTCGAAATACCACAGCACTTCCATGTCATTGATAATAATTTTAATGTACCATCCGACGGGATTTTAGGTAAAGATTTTTTAAGAAAGTATAAATGTAGCATTAATTACAATTATATGACTATTTCCTTCTTGTTGGGAAATACGCGCTTCAAAGTTCCCCTTCATTCTGGTCCGTCGAAGAATGTTTTTGTTATACCAGCTAGATGCGAAACTCATCGTCGATTCCAAATAATAAATTACTCGAAACCTTTGATTGTTGAATCGCAAGAGTTAGCCGATTGTGTCATTGTTGCTAGAGGCATCGTTGATACAGAGAAACCTATTTTACGCGTTATAAATACATACAAACGACAAGCCAATAACTGTTCGAAATGATAACCTAAAAACGGAAGATTTGAGTAATTGCCTTGCATACAATATAAGCAAAACAAATAATACCGAAGAAAGAACGCAAAAGGTACTAGATATTTTAATAAAACAAATGCCAGTCCACAACCCAAATTATTACATCTGTGTAGTCAATATTCCTCAATTTTTTTAACAAATATTACGCATAAGCGATCAAAACCCAGTATATATTAAAAATTACCGTTTACGCCATTCGCAAAAAACAGAAATTAACTCACAAGTAGATAAGTTATTAAAAAATGGTCTTATTGAGGAAAGCCGATCAAACTATAATTCGCCTATTATTTTAGTTCCAAAAAAGGTGATACTAAGAGAATGAGATTGTGTATTGATAACAGATTAGTAAACAAAAAGTTAATTGCCGACAAATTTCCACTACCACGTATTGACACAATCTTGGATGCTCTGCGCCGAGCTAAACACTTTTCGACACTTGATTTATTTTCCGGGTTCTTGCAAATTCCCTTACACAAAGACAGCAGAGACATAACTTCATTCAGTACTGAAAAAGGTGCATTTCGCTGGAAAGTACTACCGTTTGGCTTGAATATCGCACCCAATTCCTTTTCGCGCATGATGTCTATAGCTTGTTCTGGTCTTCCCCCAGACCAAGCGTTCCTCTACGTAGACGATATAATAGTCATTGGCTGCAGTGAAAAACATCATCTTAATAATCTCAAAAAAGTCTTCGACGTTTGCCTCCAATTAAATTTAAAGCTTAACCCACAAAAATGTAATTTTTTAAAACAGAGGTAACATTCCTTGGTCACAAATGTACAGCAAATGGTCTTTTACCAGATGAATCTAAAGCTGAAGCAATAAAAAAGTACCCAAGACCAACTGACAAAGATTCAGCTAGACGCTCTGTGGCTTTTTGAACTACTATAGACGATTCATACAGAATTTTGCTATCTTGGCTGCACCAATTAATAAATTAAGCAGAAAACGGGTAGAATTCAATTGGGATGAAACTTGTGAAACTTCCTTTCAACAACTCAAATCAGAATTATTGAAACCTAACATTTTACAATACCCAGATTTTAATAAAGAATTTGTAGTGACGGTGGATGCATCAAAACTAGGATGCGGCGCGGTGCTTAGTCAAACACACAACGGAAACGACCTCACAATCCACTTTTTCTCCGGAGCCTTTACAAAAGCTGAACAGAACAAACCCATTATCGAACTGGAGTTACTAGGTATTAATTATGCTATTAAACACTATCGACCGTATATCTACGGAACCCACTTTACTATTTATTCAGACCATAGACCCCTTGTTCATCTATTTAGTATGAAAGATCCATCATCCAAGCTAACTATTTAGAATATGTCTGGAGCTAGAAGAATACAATTTCACAATAGGATACGTTCGTGGAAAGTACAATGTTTCCGCGGACGCATTATCTCGTATTACAATAGATGAATTGAAAGAAATACCATTACAAGAACCAAAAATGTTTGTCACAACTAGATCCAAGACTAGACGACAGCAACAAGAATCCATAGCAAGTTAGCAAGACTTCGAAACCGGATTTAACAAAAACATCCCAAGAATTAGAACAAAAACTAGCGCGCATGAAAATGAGACAAATGTACTTGCAAGTAATTTAGAAATTGAAATTATAAGTAATTTCAGACAGTTATTTAGTTTTAAGATTCCGAATATGGTTGTTAACGAAAAATGCATTGGTATTCTATCGAGGCTACAAAAAGAAGCCGACGACCGATCGATTCTCAAACTACAATGGCAATTAAATGATATATTTTTCAAGTATTTTACGGTTAACCAACTGAAAGAAGCAGGCGCTGGAATTCTTAAAAATTTTGAAGTAGTGCTGATTAATCAGCCAAAAACAGTTTTAGAAGAGGAGAAAAAGCAAAAATTGCTACAAAGATTTCATGATGATCCACTGATAGGAGGACACTACGGGCAAAAGAAGCTGTACGCTAAATTGCGTAAAGCATTCTATTGGAAAAATATGACGCGAGATGTCGCGGCATATGTGGAAAAATGCAAAATCTGTCATCTATCAAAGGTAAAGTCTAGTACAATAGAAGAAATGTTTCTCACTCGTACACCACAAAAAGCGATGGATATTGTTATCGTAGATACAATTGGTCCACTCCAAATTTCAGCCCAACGTAATAAATATGCTATTACTTTAATGTGCGATCTAACCAAATATCTTACCACCATACCGATTGCTGACAAAAAGGCCCGTACAGCAGCAGCCATATTTGATAAGTTTATCTTAATATATGGCCCAATGCGAGAACTGCGTACCGATATGGGTACAGAATACAAAAATTAAATTCTTATAGAGTTGTGTAAGTTGCTAAAAATTAACCTAAAATTCGCGACAAGCTACCACCATCAATCTTTAGGAACTATAGAACGCAACCACCGCGTATTTAACGAATATTTACGAGCATACGTCAATGACATAACAGAATGTGAAACTCATTTAAGATAATTCACTTTCTGTTATAACATAAGTCCAAACTCTGGGTTTAGCGAAAAATGTACTCCATTTGAACTTATTTTTGGAAAAAATACCTCAATAGATAATTTTCTTGAAAACTGATATTGAACCAATATATAACATAGATAACTATGCAGATGAAGTTAAATATAGATTAAAAACTACTCATATAATTGCACAAAATTTATTAGAAAAAGTTAAGAAACAAAATAAAGAATCATATGATAAAATCATAAAACCAATAGAAATTAAAATAGGTGATAATGTATTACTAAAAAATGAACCCTATGATAAGCAAAAACTAATTTACAGTGGTCCATTTAAAGTTACAAATATTACTGGTGTAAATGTAGAAATAAAACTTCCAAATAAAAACGCACTAGTTCATAAAAATAGAATAGTAAAATGTTAGTTGTTAAATATTTCGTTAGTAATGCAATATTGTAAATGTTTTGATAAAATAAAACTTAAATATGAAAATATAAATAAAAGCAAATTTATTTGCAAATTTGAAATAAAAATAATATATATCCTACCCATAGAATACAAGCAAAGTCTTATACGAATTTTCTTTTCGAATGTGGGGAACGATCAACCCTATGTACATCGCATCAAAAATCCGCTTAAGACTTTACTTTACTTTACTTTCTTTTTTTCCAACGGAAAACGACATTAGCGTGATTTGTTTGGTATGGTGCACGGCAGAGACAAATCATACTGAGACCCCCAACTCACAATCCTCTTGCCGCTGGTCAATCAGTTTTTTTTCCAAATTCGCCATTTTGTATTCCTATCGGTGTTATGTCAGTTATGAAAAACATAAAAAAAAATACAAAAATAAATGCTGCCAACTGCGGCAACCGTTGGGAAATATAAAATAGTTCGGGGATACCACATTTTAAAATTACTGATTGTCATTGGTTAGTTATTGTAAATTATTAAATACGGATAATACGGATATATGCAGGTACTGTGAGGATATATGCAGGTACTGTGAGGACCTACAAGTCACGGAAGATATCTCTCACCTTCTATGCGAGTGTCAAGCGATTGCTTGGAGTAGAAGGAAGCACCTAGACAGGTACTTCTTTAACAACTTGGAGGAGGTTGATTCCTCAAACAATATAGGGACAATAATTAAATTCTATAGGGAAATTGACTGTATGGGCAATTTGGTTTAGGTTTTTAACCGTAATGGTTCCCGGGGGATGGCGATGGGCCCGTCTTGGTGCCTGGTCTTTTGTGACGATCTCACAACCCCACTCAACCTAACCTAACCTAAAAGACGAATAATTTGATATGTTTGGTTAATAACATTACCTAAATGAGATATTCTATATACTAGAAATATATTAAGACAAATATGGCTGTGTATTTACCGTTTTTGGATATAATTAACTTCGATTTAGTGCATACATTTTTTTAAATAATGAAGAAAATTTGCTCAAAATGTTTTTATTTTCCCTCACCCAATCTTTTTGTTAATTTTTCGTCAATATTTTAAGCAAATGTACACTTATTTCTAAAAAAATATATTATTTATACATAACGAACAATTTCAAATTTAACAGATAAAATTCTATGAACGCTGCAAGCCACTTTGCCAAAGCGGAAGTGGCATTATGCAAGATGCGAGTGTATTTGTGAGCCGGAATTTTTGAAGTTACGTGACAAATGTTAATACGAATTCCTATGCAACAATACAAGTGCACTTAGCATTTGCCACCCCATAAAAATATAGGTTGTAGGCAAGTAACGGGAAATTGGTCGAAGTTGGTGGTCTCAGTATTGTCTCTAGTGCACGGATCGTTTATTCGCTGATTGTTTGATGTATTGGATTTTGATTTTTGGAAATATGCCCTAAAAACCAATTCCTTTTAAGTAACTATTAAAAAAAAAGCATTCCAAGCAATAGTTGATTCAGCATTAATTCTAATTAAACATAAAAGCAACAAAGCTTACACAACTTCACTGGATAAATAAAGTAAAATACAAGTAAGTGTACATTGTGAAATCATTGTTTGAATTGCCAGAAAATTAGAAAACAGATTTTGCAGTTAACTACAAAAAGATATACGTAAAACCCGGATAACTACCTCTTCACAATTTCAGCTTTCTTTGGGTACTTAAGCGGGTGAGGTAGTTAAACGAACCCGCTTAAGCACACAAAGGAGGCAGAAAAAAAAATGTATATGAGATTTGTGGGTACTTAAGCGTTTTGGGTACTTAAGCGTGAAGTACTTATCCGGGTTTTACTGTACTATTTACTTATTATTCTACTGGTTACACTGAACAAGAAGTAACGCCTCTGTTAAACGGAGTACACTAATTGAATCTTCCATTGCATAGAAATGGTTTAGCGTTATTATATAATAAACCTCACATTTCAGACTGTGTAGATCATACCAACTTGTGGCCCATAATTTACTACCTGTCATATAGGAAATTATTATGGCGACAAGAATTAATTTTTTCATATTTCATAGATAGCATTATTAGGCCGGATTTTTTTTAATATTACAAATTTATCAATGTGTTGATTAGTGCGAAACAGTTTTATTGTTATTTTATTAAATTTTACATTAAAATCTGGACCTTTGTATATCGATGATAGCGTGTAATGTTCATAGTGGCTACTGTCTATAATGAAACTATAAATTGCAATTGTCGGGTTACAATAATTCATCACTTTCAGGCTAAACCTGCACTATAAAAGAAGTTACTGTGCTGGAGTACTGAGCGGGGGTCTCAGTCTCAGCTTCAAACCCGGAAGAACACAAATTGAAATTATAACTAAACGTTTTTTTCTGGTAGTGGGTCGAAATTATGCTTTAAAAATTCTGCTCTGCAAAATTCGGCCTTTTTACACAAAAATTCTGCTTTACTAAATTCAGCCTTTTTTATTTCCGCTTAACAAAATTCTAATTTTCAAATTTAAAGCAAAAAATTCAACTTTTTTCAACTTACAAACATACACTACAAAAACATAACTTTACAAACAATAAAAAGGTATATGGATAATGTTGTGGATAAGCGCGCGCTTTTTAAAATTTTCTAAAAACTATTTTGAGCCATCGAGAATCTTGACCGCAACCCGTTTTTTCCTACCTTTAGCGAATGTCTGATTTGCAACCAGAGTATTATTGAACCAGAGAGATGCGTTCGGATTTGGTATCAAATGTACAACCGAATGGTTGCGAGATGATGAGCTAAGGGTCCTTTTTGGACAGTGATGGAATAATTAAATAGATAGCCTAACACAAATGCTCAATTTTAATAATGGGCTTAGGTAAGTGAATAAAATAAAATCGTAGATAACTAGGATAACATAGTGTTAACGTATCTACTTATTTACAGTGTTTTGTCTATTTGAATACAGCTATTGAGGTATTATCTATTAGTCTGCGCTGGTCATGACAAAATTTATTTGCTATTGTAGGTGATTTACATTTACGCGAGTCTACCGAAACACATCACCGATAAGGGCACAATATTAGTACCTATTTTACTTTTTGGGGTTTCCAGTCTTTGATCCAAATAGTGGAGGCTTTACTGCATTTTTTTTTCTAAATAATAATATCAATTACCTTTTCTTTTTATTTAATTTTTATTTTCATATATCCATTTGCAAAAACCAAAATAATGTTTACTTTTTCTAAGAAATGATTGTATATATATATAATAAATCACCATTATTACTGAACTGCTTCGTTGAGTATATATCATTTATATGTATGTATATATATATATATGTATAAAGTTGGTGTTTAACTATTCATATTGAAACTATTTTTAAATTAAATATATCATTTAAATTGTATAGTTAGTAAATATTTATTCAAAATACTGTAAATACAATAAGTAACGCACTTTTTTTTTTAAATGATGGTAGGTAGTATGCCAAAGAAAAGATTAAATGTCAAAAATGTTATTGAGAAAATCATATAAACGATTGCATATGATATATAAAAAATGTATTACATACCTATGTACACGCGTTTTCACAAACATATCTTATATATAATATACACTCTCATGTTGCAGACTAACATATGGATCAAAAATGCTAACGTCTTTTTTTATCTCCAAGTCATAAAAGAGAAATACCTTCTAGTCGAAGAGGTGTTCAAGTAGCGTAATTCGATTTTTTTGAAATGCTATCTAAACCTTATTCAGTTGAATTTATGGAATGTACATTGTATATGAGAAATAATATGATAGTGCGTTATGTTATGTACCCCATGTGCAGGATATTTATTAATATTATGAAAAACTATTTCTTATTCGTACAAACAATATAAATACAATTAATAATACTTCAAACTGTACACTAGTACACAATTTTACAAATGAATACGAAGACATTAATAATTGTTTAAATATTTGTTTTATCTTTCTTTGTTATCTTTGTAACTTACGCGTCTATAAAAAATATATAACTATGTATGCGTATATATACATTTTGTTTTATATATTCTACAAAATCAATGTATTTGCTTACAAGTTCTGTAGCATTGTATTTTTTTTTCTTTTTTATTTACTTATCGAAATATACTTTCTAAAAACAAAAACTAAGAAATACATTAACTCATTAACACAAACTATATTAAAACAACTGTTAGCAGGGTAAATTTTTTTTTTTTCAAATTTAGTATATCTATCAATTTTAACTATTGTATTTTGTTCTTTATTATATGTATTTTTGCTTGTGATATAAAACACATTAAATTTGTAGACATACATTCATTAAAATTACATTATAATTTTTGTGTTATTCAAAAAATATCTATTTTATTTACGAAATAAATTCATTCAAATACTGAGAATATACAATATACATGTTAAGGTATATATCATTTTATAAAGAAGTAAAACACAGAATTCAGTTAAACAAAATTGACTTTTCTTATTTTTTAACAATTCTGTTTCACTAAGTAACAATAACTGAAATTCACCAAAACATGAACTTTATAGTGTTAGTAAAATTGCAAAGTACATAGTAACATTTGGGATACGAGAATGTAACTATAGCGCTAATTTATTTAAATACTGCCTAAAGGTTATAATGTATAGAGTATAAATATTAAAACAAATGTCTTATTTAATTTCCTGCTAATCGGTGTTAATTTGCAGTACCTATGATTTCTAAGACAAAAGATAATGCAGGTTAGTGGTTGGAAAAGCATTATTGGCCTTACTAATAATCATTTTTAAACTTTACACTAAATGTTTTGTAGGTCGCAATGCCCAATTTTATGTGGAAAATTTCGACATTGTGAGTTCGCAAAATCTAGTCTGTGCCCATGTTCTGGAACTCACGCGACAGCTTTTCCCACCGAAAACTTTCAAAAATAGATATATCGATGCAATAATTATTAAACATGGGCACTGGACACTAAATACGATTATATTAGTATAGCGCTACGAATGCGAATCTTAAGCAATGATAATATTTTTGCATGATGCTGGATTTACAACATCACGCATTTCTAATACCGAAGATTAAAGGGATGTCTTATACAAAAGATCCGTATGACTGGACAGCACTACCTAACACGCAAAAACAAGTGACACGTATTTTAGTCGGCCATTTTGCCAACGTGGTAAGAATCATGAGAACATTCTGCATATTGATATTTTTTTAGCAATGCCTTAAGGTATTGCATTTTTCTGCAATTAAAAAATGGAGAAGTGATGAACGGAAAATTTGTTTTTTATTTCGTATACATATTTGAAATTTAATAATTACTTTCTGATTTTAATTATTTAAATCATTTGACACGTCTTAAATTAGTAATGAGTAATCCATGACACTTTAGGCGTCTGATTTGTGATCTTATGGCGTTTTCGATTGAAGAAAAGAATTGCCCTTTCTTTGAGAAGATCAAATCTAGAAGTACTCTTTCTATTTATATATTCTATGTTTCATTGAAAAAAAGTGCACTTCCAGGTCAATTCTTAACACGACGGAAGTACCCGGATTATTTTTAGAGAATTGCCCTTAACCCACCAACACACACTAGCAAAATGTCAGATTGAAATGTTTGCTGTGTTATTAGAAACTGATTTTTCGCTTGTGATCCGAAAATATACAATTACTAGTTCAAAATGTAAACTGAAATTGAAATATATTGATTTGGCCTATTAAAACATTCATATTTACTGTAGAAAACAAAACAACAAGTAACAATAAAAATCCTAATCACACATATGGTGTCTACCACTGTTGCGAAAGTGCTCCAACGAATTTTATTGAAAAGATCAATTCTGAACTTCGGGGCAATTCTCTCGGATCTTCAATGAAAAACGCCATTTTTCTTGCTCCTGTATTAGTATTGACTGCTGACAAACGGATGCACTAGTGCGCACTGGGTTAACCCTAATGCGTTCGATATAGCACTGAACTCGCCCTGGTACTGAAAACTTGTGTTTGACATTTCTTCTAGAGCACCCTAGTTGTGCCCTGAACTAACCCCAGTTAATTTGTGGGGGCATCTGCATTCGCATCGACATTGCGAAAACTTTTATCAACTATTTTCATTATGGCAAACCCAAATTCAGAATTTAGTTCACTCATTTTTAACAATAAACGGGAAAAAGTGTTACCAAAGATAAATATTTGTCAATATCAACAGCTGACAGATTTCACGGCAAAATTTTGAGTTGGATATAGAAGTCTAATTTTCAGGGTTGTGCAGGGTTTTTGACAGGCGTGAAAATTAGCTGAATAACTAGTGGGCACATAACAGCATTATCTACAACGCCATATATGAAATAACACTAGTAAATAGGGTATGACAAAACTACGATCGACACCAGACCCTACTTCAATATCTTGGATGTTAAAATTTGACATTTGACTATGTGCCTACATAGGACCTCAAATCTAAAGATGACCGATCAATACAATTTTAATCTTTCTAATCGTCCCTTAATGATAATAATGTCGTTTTCCATTGGGACCATCAAACATCTTTTTCAGATCTCAGATTTAACGCTGCTCATGGAACATGAAACGAAATTGATCTGTTTTTGTAAATGGATTAGTGCGTTATTTGACAGCAATATCAGCTGTTCAAATTGCATTCGATTTTGGAAAAATCAGCTATGGATATCGACTTGAAAAATGTTTCCCCTGTTGTAGAGTAGTTTCGGTGATTTGTAGTTTCCAGGTGATGACGAAAACAATTAAGATAATAATTCCTCCAACATTATATATATCCATTGCTATTTATGTATTTCTTTATTTTGCTTTTCACGAAACTTTGCGCATTTGTTTTGAAACCAAACTTCTTAAAATAACGTGAAACAGCTGTAGGTATTTGTGGCAGTATGTGTAAATCTGAAGAGTTATCGAGATCTGCAAAAAGTGATCCGAATCGAAAAAAGATTGATTTTTTTGCCCAAAGGAACATGAAAAGTGATTTAGATAAAAAAAAAAATATTGATTTTTTGTCCCAATGGAAAACCATATAAGAACAGGTATAAATTTATTTACAAGTGGTTGTGTGAAATTTAAGCAAAGACAGTAATCATTTAAGTGGAATTGAGCATTGAACTTGAACAAGGACTGTGTTTCATTTCGCCTCTTGCTTTATTTTCATTTTTACCCGGCTGAACACAGGCGGATTTATGTATGTGTTTCGCGCGTATCTTATGTACATTCCTAAGTGACGCCCTGTAGCCTAAACGGCTTGACAGATTCTGAAGAGTGAGGTGTTATAATATTTGTATTCTTCCCCGGAGTGGCATAGACTAAAAAGAAAAAAATAGAAAAAGTTAATTTTAAAAAATCCAAAAAACCCGACGGAATAGAAAAAAAGAATTCACAAGATATGAACAAAGACACATTTAAGTACCTACCTATAACTAACTATTTGATAGTTAGCATTGACTTAGGATATTTGGTCCTGTGTGCGAGGAGGGCGAATGGAGCAGAAGATACAACCGCGAACTCTATGAGCTGTACCAAGATGTGGATGTAGTCCAAAAGTCCAAAATACGTCGACTACATTGGCTCGGCCACATCGAGCGAATGGACAATAATGCTCCAGCTAAGAGGATCTTCGAATCCCAACCGCCAGGTTCGAGGCGACAAGGAAGACCGAACCTCCGTTTTAAAGACCAAGCCATCGCGGATGCCAGAGCGCTTGGTCTGGATATATGGACTGTTCCATCATAAGCGCTAGCTCTCCTGGTTCGGAGCGGAATAAATCGGAAACTCACATCTGACGTTTCCATTTCGTTGCGGATAGTTTTACTGTGTTTTTGCGATTAAAGATTTAAAATAAAAAAATTAAGTGTTGTATAATTGGTTGCAATTTGCAATATGAAATATGTTTCCATAGGTAAGATTTTCAATCAAAATGCATGAGGCAGAAAACTCATTTTGTTTTATTTAGATTGCGTACAAAAAATGGATTTAACAGGGAGGCGATACGTTGAGGCGATACGTTGTCTTAATGACCAGTACATTGGCACGGACTCAGCTTATAATAAAAGAACTTGCTGCAATCATTTCGAAGCAAACTGCTACAAAATTTACGATTATATGATGAATTAAATTCTCATGTGATATTCTTGACAATCATAAGTATTTATTGATCAGAAATGCGATAGAAATATACACTAAAGTTTTATTACATCATATTTCTAAAATTTATTATGAATAACAACATAAAAACTAGTTCGCATTAAATATACAAAAATTGTGCAATTTTTGGGACAAGGAAAAACGATTTTTTATTCAAATTTGGTTGGTTCCATCTATTAATTATTTAAACTAGCATAATTTCGTGATGACATCTATTGTAAACAATGCCGCAACAATTTGAATTTCAACCGTTTCACTTGGCAAATTCACTCACGCCCAATAGGTGCCTCAAGCATTCTATGGAGAAATCCAAGATGGTTGTCATTTTGTTTCACTTTTTTTTCGCATTAACCCCGAGCGCTAGTTATGTTGGCGTCATTTTCTGGGCAGAGATTGTATGGAAGTGACATTTCACTAGCAGTCCATAAATATAAGTAAATGGTTGGAGGGTACTCAATACTTATACATATATCATACATATAGATGTTAGGCTGTGTAGGTATATAGTCTCCGATTGTCAATTAGTTAGGTATATAGGTACTTAAATGTAAATTTTTTTTCGGTTTTTTAAATTAACTTTTTTTATTATCTGTTAAATTTGAGTTACCAAAGTAAAACTTGTGTTGCACTTTAAATCTCGTCAAGCTGTTTCCCAGTTTAAGATACGTCGCGAGTTGTGCTGCTTTTTGTTTTTTTCTTAAAAGTGTTAACAAACAATATAATTGCTGTAGGTATGTTTATTTGAGGGATATTTAATCACCCATTTCCTCTTACCACATTCTTTTAAAAGCTGTCTATCTCGTTTATGCCGGTGAGCTCTAACATTTAATATTTGTTCTGCCTTTGAAGCAATTTTTGCTCTATTTTTGATAGGCAAGCATAAAATAGCGAGGTTAAAACTGTCTTTTCGCTTCACAACCTGCTCTAGATGCCACATTTAAAGAGGAACTTCTTTCCCTATATAAGTTGTTCGAAGTTCTATCATAAATTATTATTGCGCAAAATAGTCTCAAAAATGCAATTAAATAATAAATTTTTTAAAGAATCAATCAAAAGACAGGAGTAAAGGACTTCAATACATTGAATGCATTGAAGGCAAACAATTAAAAAGTATTGCAATCTCTTGACTTCAAGTGTTTCGACTGCCTTAGGTGATTGCTTCAGTTAAGACTTAAAAATATACTGCGATCTCAAGTTGGAAGTAATAGTACCGATGTGAAGTATTTTGAGTACAATTGCAATAAGTAGTCAACTGACTACCAGCCCTATTATGGCTATCAAATATCAATTATTTGATAACATCTATTAATTCATCGATAATTTGGTATTATGGGTATCAATTGATAATTTTTACGCCATTGTGAATGCTAATCAAAATATCATTGAAAATGGGTTCTGTTTTGAGGTTTGACATTTCTTATTTGTATGTGTTTTTTTTTATTTGTTTTTTTTTCGTAATAATCCCCTTCAAAAAATAACTTACCGATTACATTTCGGTCTAAAGTCGTCTTTTTCAATAATAAAAACAAGGAAATAAATTTGATGATTTGATATTAATTAAATTTTTAACCTCCCGAATATTTGATACGTATCAACAAGAAATTTGTGGTTGATAGAAAATTTGATAAATATCAAATTTTTTGACAACCTTAATACCAAGTTTATCGATAAAACCATTCACAATAGATCTTAAATCTAATACAATTCACAATTCATCAACAATTTTGATAGGTTGATAAACATAATACCGATTTATTCATTTTGTTGACATGTATCAATTATTATCAACTATCGTGTTGATATTTGATAGCCATAATAGGGCTGTACGACTTGACTTAAACGAATGCAATACTGAAGTATTATACAGTAACAGCCTTTTTTTTTGTCGAATTTAGTTGAAACTTAACAAAAAGAGGCACTTTTGAACACTTATCACTTTAACATTTTCCAAAGTATATATTTTATTATACTCGGGATGGAAAACAACTCATTATTATTTCCAAATATACATATGTGGACAGTATCTGGCGAAAAAAAAAAAACTTAAAAAGGCATGTGCGAAGCCACGAGTGGCTGCTAAAAAAAATATATAAAAAAATTACTTCTACATCTACAAATTACAAACCTTTGAAATTGGATGCCATTTCTACAAACGCAGCTTGGAAATAAAGGTTTAGGGTTTAATAGATGACTTTTTTATGACTGCACGTTTTGCACGCGCCCGCTATCGGTATGGAAAATTATTTGAATCAAATACAAAGAACCGACATTTATAAGTCTATGCGTCACTCTCACCCTAATGCACTTCTTGATTTATTTATTAGTATCTACTATCTACCGTTTAAAACTATTTTCCCTGAACCAAAATGAAAAAAATAATGTAATCGTATACCTATATACAAGTACCAAAATATTATGAAAAATTAAAAAATATTACAATTTCGGTTTAATATTTTGCTATAAATACATACCTACATAGGTTGAGTGAAAAACAATCTTCAAACCATTTAACATAAAGGTGCAGTTACTCACCGATATGCAGAGAACTTATATAAGACATTTTAGTTGAATAGCATTTTCTTGATTCCAAATGGCACCTGAATTAAAATAGATAAAAGTAAGTTATATATTTGTTTATGTTACATTGCATAAGAATCGATTAATTTTTTCTGTCAGTCAATATTGCTTTGTATTTTATTAAATTTTTGTCTTATGAGGATATGTTGTTGATTGCAAAAACATTGTAATAAAACTTTATTTATTCCTGAATTGTGTAACTATTCACTTGGTTAGCAATCCAGACATTAAGTCTTTTTATCTGTAATAGAAATATTAATAATGGTATTCACGTGTATGGTTTCCTTTATCTATTGTTCGTTTTTGAGGTATGCACTTAATTGTTAAGCAAACAAAAATTTTAAAATTGAAATTGATTAAGGATTTTGTTTTTAAAGACAGTTTTTCTGTTATTTTGTTCAAGTGTAATAAAAAATTAATGTAATAAAGTTAGCACGTAATACATCGTTCAACAACAAGAACAATTCACAAACAAAGTATAGTTCCATTAAGACAAAATCAATTTATAAAGTCCTACAACATTTCGAAATGCTGACTATATTATGGAAATACCAGGAATGCTTTAACAGGTAACAGGAACTTTACTAGATAGTGTATAAAACAATTCGCAAGCCTTTGGTTTTTTGGTTTCTGTTTTAGCAGTTAAACACGTTGTTTTGTCAATAATTAAATTATAATTATTATTATATGTTCATTAAGTTTTTAATTAAAATATAGTGAGAAATTGATGCCAAGTGAAGGATGTTGAAGATATATAACTACCTAATAAGAAATGATATATTTGAATATTGCTACTTTTAACAACATTATGACTAGAGAAATTTACAAACTTAAAAAGTTTCTTATATCAATTTAATAATGTACCTATAGAGAAATCAATAATTTTTTTATTGGTACACTTGTCAAGAAAAAAGAAAATGATACGAATGAAAAGGAGTGCCAAAAGCTCACTTTCTACACTAAAACGTAATGATTTTATATTTACAAACATAAATTAAAAAAAAATATATATATAAATAAATACATTAAATAAAATAGTAAAAACATATCTTGTTTTTTTAATTGTTTGGTCCTCATCTTATTTTTTTATTACTCACAATTTCGTTGAAAATATGCTTATATGGTATTTTTAATTTTGCATTAAAACTGCATATATGTATATGGAATCAAAACTTTGGTTATACGACTTTTACTATTTCCAGGAAGACTTTTGATTCAAAATATAAAGAATGCTTTGTAGATATGTGTCCTTTTCCGACATATGGAAACTTTGTTATTGAAATAATGGTATTTACAACTATGTTTGTATTCGGTTAAATCACTCATAAATTGGTTTGAGTATACTGTAAACCACATAATGCATTAGTTCCACTCAAGTTAAAAAAAAACATATTGCTTAATTTGAGAGATATAAGTTTGTACTCGTACTTTTTTTACCAAGAAAATAATACTTTTATAAATTTAGTCATATTTACTTGATTTAATATTTGACTATGTAAACCATTACGATTTTATTAAAAACTAACTTGAAATTGGGACTGTAGTCAATCTGTATAGTTTTATATTTTGGGTGATCTAATTATAAAAATCTACGTTTCGTTACTTTTCCTATAAAATCTAATCATTTAGAACTGGTCCAAAATACTTTAACTGTTGTTCTGATGTAAAATTGTGAACAATTTATTTGTTTTGAATATTGAAGATTAATTTTGATGTATTTCAATTTTAATTTTTTATTTTAAGTGTATATAATATAATTGAACCTTGTTATCTAGATCACAATTCAACGATATTTCTTCAAAAGCTTTAAACGATTTATAGATGTTTATTATACATATATATATAGGCACAAACTATATATTCATGCTCATATATAAATATATTGATAACTATTTAAATAGATAGTTTATGTAGACAAACATATATTTGCAAAGTTATACACTATTTTAATGCATACAAGTATTATTCTGTTGAATATAAGGTAGGTATAATAGGTATGTAGATATTTAGGAATTTAAAAAATATTGCTTTCAAATTGTTATTATTTTTTAATTGATTCAATTTATTGACGTACAGAATATTATTGTCACTTGAATTACAGATATAAGTAGGTATATAGAATCCTATTTGCAAGAACATAAAAATATATAGTCTATATTTGCAAGAACATATAAATAAAGTCTCAATGCTATATACAGTTCTTAAAAATATGTATTTTACTAACCTCTAAGGTGAATTTTGGTGTTCTTACATTATTAATAAATGATAAATGATATGATTATAACAAAATTTCGCAGTGCATTTGCGTTGTTGATGAATTAATTTTTTTTTTATTTTGTATATTATTTATTTTTGTGTCGTTACTGTTTTCTTTTATCGATTGGTCATTAATAGTGGTTTATATTAGAAAATGATTAGAAAATGTTTACTAAAATAAATAGAAACATAATATACCTAAGTGAATTGCATACATTCTATGAAACTATCCCATAGCAAGTGAACGAACAAAAACGCAGCTTTAATACATGTGCAAATTTTAAGGACATATTTTTACTGGTACATATTGCCAATAAATTTAAATTTGCTAAATAGTAAAACGTAACAAGTAAAAGTGCTATCATCTGCCTGGCCGATGATTTAATACCCTCCACTGCATACAATTCATGCAAAATTGGTTTTGTACGGGAGGTAGCAGAACTATACTTGATCGACATTTCCCAATTTGAATATCAACCTGACAACGATAACAGTAAGTACTCTCACAAAATTTCACTTGCCTAGGTCGATTTGTTTCGACGCTATCCTGTTTTCAACAGACAGAGAGACTTATGGGCCTAATATTGATTTTGGATGGGAGGTACCAAAACTTCCTCCGCTAGGGTAGGCACCTTGACGTGTGCGTCCTTGTGTCTTTGCAAGGGCGTCTGGTGCGGAGGCTTCGTATTGCAATGAATCAACGAGCTATGCTGTCGACGCACAAAGGTGAAAATCCACTCGCGGAAGCGGCAGGGTCACGGATTCTGGAGGACCCAACTTTCATGGAGGACCACACTGATAGTCAAGGGTGTAGAGGCAGATTGCTACTTGACGGCAAGCTGAATCGACAGGACGCGAGCGATTCACTGGAGGTTGAAGCCTAGTCAGAGTTATTTTCCTCTCAAGCCAGTAACAGTCTGTCCATTGACTCTGAGACGGAGGACAGACTTCTGGAGAACACACTCGTTCCTCGGAAAAGAAAAAGAGCCCCCAAAATATTGCAGCAGAAAAAAAGGGAGGGCTACAAATGTTCCTTGAAATTCCTGAGGAAAATGAAGGAAATTGAGACGGCTAAGCTCTCTGAAAGAGATAGAGCGTTAGCGAGGAAGCACACCAAGCAAGTCAAACAGTACGAGAATCGTCTTGGCAACAAAACACACCTCGTACCCGCGACTGTTGTGGATTCGGTCTCACCAACATGCCATGTGGTAGGTGAAAAAGGAGTCGAGAAGAGAGTGGAACGGCCTGCTTCGGAGGCAACCTCAACCCCATCGACCTCTAAAACGGTGGTTCCCGTCGTCCTACCACCACAAAATACAGGCTCCGTTCGAAAATATAGTGCAAAGCCTAAAGACCCGACACCACGAAAGCTGGGTACTATTCGGAAGGAGGTCAATGCCAAGCAATCCCACCAACGGTCTGAAAAGTTCAAGGACTCGACGGCCACAGGTAAGGAAACAGCTAAGCAGGCCCCCAAAAGAATCCGCTCAGCCGACGAGGTAACAGGGAACTCGGCTAAGAAAGCAAAACTTAAAAGCAGCGAAGACCTCACCCTAGCCATTATTGACCGTAGCAGCCCTGATAGGTAACTTGCGGCAGACAAATGGCTCAAGGTAGAGGCAAAGATCCTGGAAGCCATGATTTCAGAGGGAGAAGCTGCTGATATCAACAACACCTGCAACTTTGATGGGGCAGGCTGGCGGAAGGGGGTAAAGGTCGTCGGATGTGGCAACAAAGAGTCGCTCGACTTTTTAACGCGCTGCATTCGAGGCCTAGGAGAACTGTGGTCTGGTGCCAAACTGGAAGCCATACATGCCTCAGCCCTACCTCTGCGGACCCTGGTGCACGTATGGATACCTCCTCCGGTTCCGGAGTAACAATCCATACTCAAGCTGGTTGGTCTGCGGAATAAGGAGCTGAACGTGGGTGAGTAGAAGGTGGTAAGCTCCAGGCCGCGGGAGAAAGGTGGCGGTAGGGACCTGCGCATTGCGGTGGATCCTAAATCCGCCAACCAACTGAGATCCTCAGCAGGGGTCGTCAAATTTGGGTTGGGGAACATGAAGATCTCCTTCCCTTGTAACGATGACCAGCGCCGGAAAGCTCAGGGTGGTGCAGATTAATTTGCATCACTCTCAAGCTGCCACCGACGACCTGCTGCTGTTTATGAATGATGGGAGTGTGGACGTGGCCCTAATCCAGGAACCATGGCTATACAAAGCCAAAATCCAAGGACTGAGGTCAAAAAACTACACACTCCTATACTCTAGCTGTGAAGGTAAACTTAGGAGTTGCATTCTGTTAAAGAAATCAATTAACTTTCTTTTCTCTTATCGTTTCAGCAACAGTGATCTGACAGTGGCGATATGCGACCGCAAGAACGAACCCAACTCATTCTTGCATCCGCACATCTGCCCTACGAAGAAGAAGACCCCCCATCACAACTACTAAGGGACCTGGTGCAGTACGCCAACACCACCAGAGCCAACTTACTAGTAAGTATGGACGCCAACGCTCATCACACACAGTGGGGCAGCAGTGATATTAACAAAAGAGGTGAGTCTATACTTGATTTTATATTACTCTCCAACCTACATATTTGTAACAGGAGTAGTCATCCTACTTTTCACAACAAAATTAGGGAGAAGTAATTGATCTAACCCTAGCGCTCCCAGTAAACAGATTCAGGGTCAACGATTGGAAGGTTTACCCGAAGTGCTCTTTCTCTGATCATTTCAGGATAACATTCACAATCGACTTTGAATTACCCAAAGAACTTCCTTTTAGGAATCCTGCCAAGACTGACTGGAGTAAATTTTCTGAACTGGTCGAACGTCGACTACCACAAAACCCCATTGGGACACTGTCGAAAGCGACACACGTCAACGAAACAGTCAATCTTCTCACCAGGACCCTAACTGATTCCTTCAAAAAATCCTGCCCTATTAGTCGTCCTCCCAAAAGAACACACGCAGCGTGGTGGACTAGGGAACTAAGACTTCTTAGGACCAAAACCAGGAAACTTTTTAATAGAGCCAAACTGACAAAAACCGATGAAGACTGGAGTGCATATCGCAACAGCTTCAGCGAATTTAAAAAGAAAACTAGAGCAGCCAAACGAGTATCCTGGACAACTATTGCTCCAACATTGAATCCAACACAGAAGCGGCAAAGCTCCGGAAAGTCCTTGCCAAAAATCCCTCTCCCGTAGGGTACCTGTGCAAGGAAGACAATAGCTGGACAGCTAGTAATCAGGACACTCTTGACTTGCTCCTCGGAACACACTTTCCGGGATGCACAATCCCAGGAAGCCTGCTACACAGTTCTGATGGAAGCCTCTCCTCACTTTCGAATGAAGAACTGGCTATCATCAGGAAATGCATGGGCTCTTCAATCCTTCCAACCGTACAAGTCGGCAGGACCGGACGGTATTATACCTGCCATGCTTAAAAAGAGCAGTAAAAGGACCGTCCCATGGCTACAGGCAATCTTTCGTGGTTGCTTGACACTTGGACATGTTCCTGACTGCTGGAAAGAGGTGAGGGTCGTCTTTATTCCCAAAGCAGGGAAACCCAGTCACTCCACACCCAAGGACTACAGGCCAATTAGCCTTTCATCTTTTCTTCTGAAAACAGTGGAAAGGTTATTGGACCTGCACCTAAGGAACACTCTCGAAACAACCGGTGCTTTGTGTAGTGCACAACATGCATATGTCAAAGGCAGATCCGTGGAGACAGCCCTACATGAAGTAACTAGAACGATCGAGAAATCCCTTAGAGACAAAGAATTTACGTTGGCGGCCTTTCTGGACATTGAAGGTGCATTCAACAACCAGAATACTAATACTATTATATCCTCACTTGAGGAGTCAGGTTCATCACAGTTTCTGACAAACTGGGTTAAGACTATGCTTAACAGCAGAGTTATTAACAGCAGCCTAGGGGACTCTGCTATTAAGAAAAGAACTAATCGCGGAACACCACAAGGGGGAGTCCTATCTCCTCTATTGTGGAATATCTCGATCAAAAAAATTCTTAGATCCCTTGTCAGCAGAGGTATTAAGATAGTCGCTTATGCAGATGACATAGTTGTACTAATAACTGGAAAATACCTTTCCACCATTAGAGATATTATGGAATCTGCGTTATCAGAACTATATAATTGGACGGACCACAACGGTCTTGCGGTTAATCCGGTAAAGACCGAACTCATTCTGTTCACCAGGAAATTTAAGGTACCAAAATGGGACCCACCGAATCTTAAAGGCGTCCGACTTAATCTCTCGGCAGAGGCCAAATACCTGGGTGTAGTATTCACCTCCAAATTGAACTGGAAACGGAAAACTGAAGAAAGAATGAAGAAAGGACTTAATGCCTTTTATGCATGTAGGAAAACCTTTGGAAAAAACTGGGGTTTACAACCGCAAATTGTGCACTGGCTGTACACCGCGATTGTGAGACCCATTCTTACCTATGGTTCATTAGTTTGGTGGGAGGCGGTCAAAACCAAATCCTATCTTAAGAATCTGAACAAGGTGCAGAGAATCGCTTGCTTGGGTATAACAGGTGCAATTAAATCCACACCACAACTAGGTCTGGAAACGCTATTAAACCTGCAACCCATTGAGCTATTCACTAAGAACGTGGCAGCCAAAGCCGCTCTCAGATTAAGAGAGAACAAAACTTCGAAGCCTGGTTACTGCGGACACTCAAACATACTTGAAATCTTTGATCGGAAGGGACTCATGTCACTTACAGATTACGAGAAACCCAGATATGACTTTGAGAAAAATTTCAGAATCACTATACCCAAAAGACAGGACTGGAACTCACCCAGTACCATCATTAGAGGTATATCCGTCTACACGGATGGTTCAAAAACAGAAAATGGTACAGGAGCCGGCGTATTCTCAGAAAGACTTGCCATTAACCAGTCGTTTCGACTGACTGATCACTGTAGCGTCTTCCAAGCTGAGATCTATGCGGTTAAGAAAGCAGCACAGACTATCCTATCGATAAGACTACCAGCAATGGAAATAACCATCTGTGTTGACAGTCAAGCAGCACTCAAAGCAATCGGCTCCAACCTTGTTAATGCGAAATGTGTTACAGATTGCCTTTTGGCACTTAGGGCTATACGTCATCACTCAGTTCTACTCTGCTGGGTTCCTGGACACGTTGGGGTGGAAGGGAACGAAAAAGCGGATGAATTGGTCAGATACGGCTCTGATATGAACCCTCAACTTGCGGACGGAGAGGTTCTACCGCCTTTCAACACTGCTAAGACTTTTATTGACAGCGTCACCATACAACTGGCTAAGGAACAATGGAGCAACACCATCGGTTGCGACATAACCCGTAGTCTGTGGCCTGTAGTTGACACCAATAGATCAAAGCTCCTGGTCTCTTTTAACAGAAACTAAATCCGGATGCTCGTCGGGGTTCTAACCGGACACTGCACCATAAGAAACATGGCTAAAAGGCTGGGAGTTCTTGCAAATGACTTCTGCAGAAGCTGCAGAGACGAATAGGAAATAGAGTCCGTGGAACATCTTCTATGCCACTACCCAGCTTTACAAGAACGCCGCTCATCCTGTATGGGAGCAAGGTTCTTCGAAAGTTTGGACGACTTGGCTCGGGTACCTCTATCAGACATAAAACTATTCCTCAACAGATCGAAGTGGTTTTGTTAGCCACATGTCCTTACATGTATAAACAGGGTACTCAAAATGAGCCTGCACGGCTTCCGGGTGAAAATTTGCATCTGATGCAAAACTGCCCTCCCAACCTAACCTAACCTAACCTACCAAAACTAGTTGACCGACATAGCCCTCCTGTGGAGGGTATAAAAAAAAAACTTGTTTGGTTATTATGAAACATTTACATGGCCGCACAAAATACTCCCTTGATAAAAACAAATTCAGTACCTAGTCAATAATAAAAAGATCGAAAGAACGAAATCGCAAATCGTCAAGAGCCTTGTTTTTTGAGCTTCGATCTCAGCAAAGCAAAGTAAAGTAGGATTTTCAGCACGCAATTACAAAAACTACGCTCTACTTGACACTTCGAGATTCGCAGTAGTTGTTGTAATCGTGTGCTGAAAATCTTACTTTACTTTGCTTTGCTGAGATCGAAGCAAAGTAGGTAGTTCTATCGCTTACAGTCAGTCAACAATTTTGTATTTAGCATCCCACTGATATTACGTGATAGGTTTGAGTAGTAAAATTGTAACTCTTTGCATTACATACTTCCAACCAATGCATTATTTAATGCTTTTTTGATTCGGAAAATTAAAAAAAAAAACAATTCAGTTCCAAATTTAAGATATAAAAGGAGTGCAAACTATTTAGCTAATTTTTTTATTTAACCGTAATAGGATTATGTGCTATCGTTGACCTATTATCGTCTCTGAGTCGATATAGCTTTCGAAAATATCTTCGACTGGCTATGGACATACGCAAAAAGGGAAGCCTAGTCATGTCTTCAGAATGACAATATGACATTAAACTTGTTATCGATAGCCTACATAACACCTATAAAATTTTCGATTTCAATTATATCGATTGTATGGATGGAAATCCAATACTTACTATTAGGCATTAACGCGTCAAAATAGTTTCCATTCCTATCCAATAATTCGTCGGTAGAGAATTGGTTTGACTTTTTACGCCATTTTTACGTTTCGCATATAAGGTTTGCGGTTTAGTTTAAAGGAAACGGGTCGCTGGGATTTGTTTTTTATTTATTTCAAATGGTAGATACTTTAGCCGGTTGAAAGGTTGTGATGCGATGTCATGAGAACACAAGCGTTCGCACCTAGCCTCTCACTATCGACTCCTACTCTCACCTCCACGTGGTGACTTGTGGGTGCCTAGTACCTCGATTGGAGATTGGGTAACCAACCCCTTTGAAAGGTCGTTGGTGGCAGCGGACGAGAGAGGGGGGGGAGGAGTGTTGTTTTCTCAGTAAGGCACCTCCTCTGGTACCAGATGGCAGAGGAGGAGTTCCCTAGATAGAACCAACGGTGGCGTCTACAGTTCCAGTCAGGCCGAACTATTTAGTGTAATCCCTATAGAGCTGCTCTGACATATTCGGGTACCAGGTCTATAGGGATTTCCAATACCGAGCCAGGGTGTTGGAGAAGAATTGGTGGCGGATGAACCCTTAATGGGCCATCGGCGGCGCTCACATCCCAAAGTGGCACCGGAATAACCGGCCAGCTGTCCTAAGGTCAAGGGCCAGGCCCTCCAGGTTGGGGGTTGTTCCGTCGGGGTAACTTAAAGACCATGTAAAAAAACACTAGTTATGAGAGAGACGCGAGAAGCCTCGGATTTCCCTCAAACGGCAACCAGACCCGGAACGTCAACGGACAACGATTTAAGAGTATGTACGTGGAACGTGCGAACGCTGTACACCCCAGGTGCTACTCAAAAACTTGAGTCTGTCCTCACGCGGTACAAGGCAGATATTACCGCGATCCAGGAGATACGATTTATAGGATCAGGTATGATGAAAAGAAAAAATTGCGATATTTATTACAGCTGCCATAAAAGATTGCATGTATTAGGATGCGGATTCGTCGTGGGAAATCGGCTTAGGACAAAAGTTATTGACTTTAAGCCGATAAGTGATCGCCTAGCAGTGATCCGCATCAAAGCTACTTTCCAAAACATAAGCCTAATATGTGCACACGCCCCTACCGACGAGGCTGAAGACCCTATCAAGGAGGAGTTTTATGACCTCCTGGATGGAGCCTACGGAGCCTGTCCGGAGTACGATGTCAAAGTTGTGCTCGGGGACTTCAATGCTAAAATCGGAAAGGAAAACATCTTTGGCGGGTTAGTTGGTAAACACAGAATCCACGAAACGACCACAGACAACGGTTACCGACTAACTGACTTCGCGGCAGCTCGTAATACGGTGATAAGTAGCACTAGGTTTCCAAATATTAAGGATCCACACAGCAACCTGGCGCTATCCAGACGGGTCGAACCGCCAACCAAATCGACCATGTGCTAATCGACGCGAGGCACGCATCCAACATCCTCAACGTCCACACATTCCGCAGGGCAAACGTCGACTCTGACCATTTTCTTGTTGCGGCTAAGTTCAGAGCTAGACTATCCAACGAGAAGAAGCTGCGTTCCGCCCAGAAGAAGAAATTCGACGTTGGGCGCCTTAGCACACCTGGAGTAGCCAGAGTCTACAAAGAGCGCCTGAGTGAGAAACTCTCCGCAGTGCATTCACCTACCACAAATGCCAACACCCAGTGGTCCCAGTATCGCGACATCATCAAAGAGGTAGCCGAAACCACCTTAGGGTACCAGCCACCCCAGAGAAAGAGCCCGTGGTATGATGATGAATGCGTTCGCAGGAAAAAGGTGACAGAAGATGCACATATGAAGGCGCTGCAGCACAAAACAAGGGCAGCGAGGGAAGAGTATCGAGCCAGGAGGAGGGAGGAGAAGAAAATCCTGCGTAGAAAGAAGAGGGCCTACACAGTCTCCCAGCTCAAGGAAATCGAAGAGTCCCGCAATCGAACATCCGGAAGTTCTACAAGAAAGCCAAGCAACTGGCTGCTGGCTTCAAGACCGGAACGCAGGCTCTTCGAAACAGTGATGGAAACCTAGTCACCGAAGCGCAGGGAATAGTAGATGTGTTTAAGCAGCACTTCCAGCTGCTGCTAAATGCAGAGAGAGTGTTAGGGCAAGAAGAGAAAACACGTCCAGTCAATGAAGAACCAGTTCCACCACCCAGTGTAGAAGAAGTTGGCTTAGCAATAAAAAAGCTTAAGAACTACAAGGCCGCCGGCTTTGATGGTTTACCAGCGGAGCTCTTCAAATACGGTGGTGATGTTTTGGTAGGGCGCATGCAACAAATCATCAACCAAGTATGGGTGGAAGAAAGTATGCCTGATGTCCACCTCCTAGGACAGAACCTCACTTTTGACAGCAACAATTTCGAGATAGTTAAGGAGTTGATCTACCTCGGAGGAAACATGAACTCCACAAATGACATCCTAGTGGAGATCCGGCGAAGAATTACCCTAGGAAACCGCTGCTACTTCGGTTTGGCAAAACAATTAGGTTCCAAACCCCTAACTCCAAGGACAAAATGTATGCTTTACAGAACCCTTATCCTGCCAGTTCTGCTTTATGGCGCCGAATGCTGGACGATAAGCAGGAAGGGAGCTGATACTGGGCTCCTTCGAAAGAAAAATTCTTCGGCGGATTTTTGTTCTTATGTGCGAGAAGGGCAAATGGATGAGAAAATACAACCGCGAACTCTATGAGCTGTACCAAGATGTGGATGTAGTCCAAACGGCCAAAATACATAGACTACATTGGCTCGGCCACATCGAGCGAATGGACAATAATGCTCCAGCTAAGAGGATCTTGGAATCCCAACCGCCAGGTTGGAGACGACAAGGAAGACCGAAGCTCAGTTTCAAAGACCAAGCTATCGCGGATGCCAGAGCGCTTGTTCTGGATAACTGCAAGCAGCGTGTCTGGGATCGCAGAGGATGGAAGGCTACAGTGTCTCAGGCAGAGACTCTTCACGGGTCGGGAGCCCGTTAAATAAGTAAGTAAAGTAAGTAAGTATTATGGAAAGGAATCACAAAACTCGTATTACGAACGGATTACTTCCAGTAAAAAGAAATGGTGATAGTGATCTCTATGGAGGGAACCATGATGAATGGCGGAGCGGGAACCGGTATCTATTCAGAAGAGCTGACTCTTATAAGCAAGATTACCGAAATAATGCATGCACATACTGCTTCATGTAATTTGGTTAGTTCAGGTTCTTAATCAAAAGTTAATTTGAATTATAAAAATGTCGATATGTTTCAATTAAACGTCAAGTATCGGCAACCTTCCGCAAATTTTAGCTGAACCGACTTTAAATTTTTTATTGTTTGTCAAATTACTCAAATCCAATTGCACCGGGACACAATCAGAAGCTGTTGGTTAACCTCGCTTTCCACCATGAAATTGTTCGATAAGTATATAACCGCATGCAACAGCAAGTCCAATTCAGTTGGAAAGACGAAACGAAAAGGACACCAATCAATGGCAAGTGGATCAACCACTTCACCGCGCGGAGTGCTGTTCCCCATAAAAACTTTTATCCCCAATTTCATCTCCTTAACGTTTTGTTTTCGCGACAAAAATTAATTTGTGTTCTTTCCAATACAAATCCATCAAACCCAAAATCGTGAATCAAACGATCCGTTCGCGAGTTATGAGTGCTCAAACTTACGTCACTCTCTTTTATATATAAAGATACTACTCTGCACTGACATCAAGTCTACATGCGCACAGAAGACTTGTCGCTAACCTATTTCTAATCTCCCACGGCAAATATGCGACAGCCACAAGGAAATCAGTTTTAAACTGATTGGCATAGTACAAGATTTTGTAACTCTCTTCCAAAAGATATGTTTTAGTGGAGTACAACTTGCAAAAACTGTAGAAGTAACACCTATCTGCAAGCAACCGAGACGCTGTTAAAGCGTTATATCATGTATAGGTTTCCCGAGAGAAGTAGTCGCATTTTAATCAAATCAGCATTTTTTTATTTGTCCTTTAAATTTATTTTACAACACATATTAAAAGCTAAAGGGTTTTTTTCGATATACTATAAAAAAAGCTCAGCATATATCTGTAACAAAAAGCTATTCGAGAAGATAAACATCAAATCTATAACATAGTCAAAATACGTTTTCAAAAATATTTGTACAAACTCATATCTCTAATAAATAAAAATATACAGTTACATATATAATATTTAAATCAATTTTATCTTTCAAACATACTAATCGTGTATTTACGATTGCATTCTATACAAAGTCTAGTAAAACAACAAAAAATATAATAATAGCAGCGCTTCGATGTATATTGCGTTTATAATACAATACATATTTATCTAAAGGAGCATAGACTGGGTTTCTATGTAAAACAAAAGAGCAGCCAAAATTTAGGGTACACAATAGGATTGTTATAAAATGTTTGCGATTCTACTAAGATAGTGAAATTTAAGTAAAAATAAACTAAGAAAATAATCGTCTACTTATTGAGATTCTTCTTTCAAAGATTTAAGGCACCTTTAACATTAGGCTTTAAGTTGAATAAAATTTTACTGTTTGTTATGATGTATCTTTAAAAAAGAAATGTTAACAATGCATTTGACTATAAATATAGACAAACAAAGGCTAGAGCTTTTGGCAACCAGTATTACAGTCGTACGACTTTCGAAATTTTTGGAATTACGCACTTCCCGAACAATAATAAATAAATAAACATAAATAATAATAATAACTAATATAAAAATGAGATCAAAGTTTTCTATAAATATGTCACTTTTTTTTAATGAAGTATTTGAATGATATTAATAAATTAGTAACAAAATTATGTAGAATAACCACTTATAACAGAACTCAATCGGCCTTACCAATAATCTAAAAATCTAAAAAATAAAATAATAAAATAAATAAAATAATCTAATCACTTTCCAAAATCCCTTTACCAATAAACAAATATAGTTGCCAGAATACCGCTAACTGTAGGGTTAAATGTTAATGTTCAGAAACCCATGTTTATCTCGGGCATTAGCTAAATAAATCCTCCCGAAATGTCATTTTGCAGAGGAGAGTTGCCCAACCCTCCTAAATGATGGTATGGAATTTCGTAATAGGAGCAAATATACATACGCTGTTGTTCAGCCTGAACGTTTATAATTATAAACTAATTTTAGTAAATTGTAAATGTTTTCTGATTTTATTCGTTGGAATACAACAATGCAAGTGATTTTTAAGTCTAGCAAAAACAAATTTGTACAAATGTATGCACAAAATTGAAAAATAATGCATTTTTGTTTTATTTCTAAACACTTACCCCCGTATTAATAAACAAAAATGTGCACAAGTAAGTTAGCTAGTAGGCATCAGATTACATACAAAAATTTTACGTAACTGCTAAATAACGAGTTGATAACTTTTACGCAGCGTTTATTAACATGTGGGTTAAAATATGTACTTCGAATATTTTGATTAAAAGAAATGGTTAGTGCTTTTCTCTGCTTTATTTTGTTTAACCGCTAGTGCTTGCTTTATGATTGATTTTCATTTTAGTTTGTAACGAATGCATGCTAAGAAAAAAATAAATTTGATATAAGTTTGCGATCTTTCCAAGAATTTCTTGAGAGTAGTCGCTAAGAGAATAAAATATCTGTTCATTTAATATTGGACAGCTCATACCTGAATACTTTTTTTTTACAATTCTCAGTACCTTAGGCGGCAGGTAGATTTTGGATGAAGATCTCAAATATTGGTGTGGAAATGGTTGTTGTGAAAAGGTTTATTTCGCGGAAAATATAGATAGAAGAATTGTCAGCATTCAGCAAAATCCATGCGAAATAATAAATTTGGGAACTGCTGGAGGAATATCAGGTAGTATGTGCGAATTTAAGATATACAAAGTTCTGTATTACTTAGTGCGAATTCATCTAGGAGAACACATGACAGTTTATGTATATGTAGAAGAATGTCCAAGGCTTTATATTTTTTTTCCGAATTAAGTAATAAAGCTATGCAATTTTTAGAAGATCAAATTGTATTTATATTCACACCTTCATATACTTTTGCAAGTACTGTTTTGCAAACGGAAATGAATAAGCAGGTTATTATTTCTTTCGAAAATATTCATTTGCTAACGATCTAAATGTGATCTTTAGACTACCAATAAGTTTTGATTTGCATTATCAGCCAACGAATAAATCAAAGCATTCTAATAAACTGTGTTCCGTTTATTGTATAATTTAAAAGAGACCTTATTACGACACAAATTCACTCATAAATCAATCGTGAAGTATTAGAAAACAAAGGAAAGCGTACTATAAAAAGTACCGAAAATTGTGTGCGATCGAACAATAAGGCATTACTGATTTGCATACGATATTTGACAGATCAGCGGATATTTTGTGCATTTACTATTTTCTGTTTTGTTTTTTGCTTGTAATAAGCTTCAAAAAGCATTTAAAAGAAATCTGCTGGGCAAATTAATTTGCAATTTAAATATTCCTTTTTTTTAAAATCCTCGTTGTGAAATAAACCATTGACCTTGTTTTTTACGAAAACAAATTATGAAATTTGAATTCGATGACAAAAAATGTAATAGTTTCTAAGAAAGTTGTCGCACTAGCAAATGTGGAGGTCTAATTGTTTATTGGTACCGTTTCACTAATGCTGTACATTTTTACTAAAGCTGGCAACCAGCTAATCGTCGACATTAGTGTTTGATTATTAGTAAGGCCGAATATTATTTCATGTGATAGCGAGTAAATTCTTACCTTTCAAACCAAAAAATTCCACGAAAAAATAGAGCCAAAGTACAATACAAAACAAAAAAAGAGAAGGAAATAAAAACAAATAGACAATTTTTGTTGCACCAACAAATAAATTTGGAACTTTATTTACAACAAAACTGGAGTATCTAAATAAAGCAAGACATGCATTTTTTAATTCGATTTTTGTATAAAGAAAGACAAAACTACTTCAAAGTAATAAACAAAATAATTACAAAATTAGTAAAAAAATATATATATGTAGGTATATGAAAATAAAAGAATTAAATAATTACAAGAGATTTTGAATAACAAAACGTTAAAAAAATAAAGTAGGTGTATTACCCTACGGTTGATGATTCGAAATTTAAATAATTGTAAGTTTAAAACTATAAAAAATATAGCAAAAGAAAAATTACTATCTAATAATACTTTTAAAAGAGTAATAAATTTATCTCACATACACAAATGCTGTTACTTTTCTGTACCGACACAATACTAGAAAAATAAATGAGATTGGTTGGAAATGTTTTATGCTTTTAAAATATTGTTACATTTTTACTCAAAAAATAATTACCCATGTCGAATTTAACAATACGGAAATAATAATACTTGTTTACTATACATACGAGTATGATTTGTACAATCGAATGTACAACTGATGGTTCTAGCGATCATCAAAACTATATAAAAGCACTTTTTTTTTCTGGGACAAGAATTCACCGTTAATAATGTGTCGGAGAGTGACATGTGATTCGTTTTCTTGGACCATAACGTTAAGTTTTGCATTCAGTTTCAGCCAGATTTATATGCTTTGTAATTACAGTAGATGAAAAGCAAGAAATGTAAATGCTTCAGAGCAACACCTACGACAACTAGCTGTATATGCATGTCCTTCTTTTTGTACGAATGGCAGGCAGGAAACTTTTCATTTATACGGCAGAACTAGCTATCTGCGGAGAGTGCGGCAGTTGAATAACTTTAGCTGTTCTTCTAATCACCCCTATCGCGGAATAAGCCGTATTTGAGAATCACTTTCACTTTCCATATACATCGTGAAATCAACCAGGGAGACTTCATATCGGGTCGTATGAATAAATTTGCTTTTAATCAAGAAAAATGTCAAAATCGAAGCATTTGCTACATTTCGTATGAATAAAAACCAGTTTGAGTTAGTCCCAACTTCTGACATGTTCGAAAAGCGGCGGCACTGACCTTTAACTCAGGGGTGGAATCGGCTAAGGTGATAGTTGATTGTCGCTTTTTCGATAGTCGTTTTTGATTATCAACTCTTCTTTGCTCTACGTAAAGCGATCACAAAAAAATGATTGATTATTGGCAGCACTTAAATTTTCGAACGTAACTTCCTTGCCGACGCTGCCATTCCGAGCAGCTGATAGGTGCAACTATATGCGAAGTGTTTCTATTTTGTTTTATTTTATTTAATATACCTACCTATTCTTTTTTCACTAAAGTATTTCATTTATTTGGAGTTGAAGCCGATGTGCATATCTATGAAAATGACACAAATGTATGAAAGCGACACCTAAATAGGTGTCGCACGAAATTGATGCAAAAAAGCGATTGTCAATTTGATAATCACCTTACGTGGACGTAAAGCGATGAATTTGATTAGCCGATTCCACCCCAGATCGGTATGAATAAAACTTATCAGACAAAGCAAATGCTATTAAAATTCTGAGTCTGCAAAGTATGACTTAATTAGCAAAGTAAAATTCAAATTAAGAAGTATGAATGCAATCTATAGCTCCAATTGCAAATGGAAACATACATTTTATTTGCCAAATCGTTTGGTGGTGTTTGATTTCTACCTCAGTTGTCGGCAAATGTATCCAATCAATCGGCTTCTTAAACTATTTGTTGACACACATAATCAATTAGTTAAAGAAACGGTTGACTGATGAACACCAACCTAAACACATAAATTTTTCACTTGTTAAGCCATGAATTTTGAAATGTTTAGTTGAATCCCCCGATCTCCTAAATACCTTGGGAAAGATTTAGGGCCGTTTGCTCATACGACTCATAGCGAACTAAGTTCCACATAAACTCTTATGTGACAGTTTATGACCTGAAAAAAGTAGCCCATAAGTATTTAAGTAGAACTTAAAACGTTAAGAGTCGTATGAGCAAACGGCCCTTAATTTTCTGGATATTTGATAGAGCATCTCACGCATCTCAGAATTATAATTTAAAAAAGTATTAGCCAAAATGTCCAAGTTTTTACGCGTGAGAAAAAAAAATGCTTGAAGTTATTATCGTCACCAATTCTTTTTTGTTTATACTGTTTTTTTATACTCTCGACAGAAAGGTATATTCACTTTGCCATTATATTTGTAACGCCAGAAAGGATTCACCGGAGAATTATATATATTCTGAATCAGGATCACATTCTGAATCGATTAAGCCATGTCCGTCTGTCTATCTGTCTGTTGAAAGCACGATAGCGCCCAAAAGAATTGACGTAGGCGAATAAAAATTGGTGAACGGACTTATTTTTATCTTCGTTAGGTTGGTATTGGTATGGGCTATGTCGGTCAAGTAGTTCTGGTACCTCCCATACAAAATCGATATTGGACCCATGTGTTCTCTTCGATAGCGTCCAAAGGAAACAACCTAAGCAAATGAAGTTTGGTGAAAGGACTTCTTTTTATCTTCGTTAGGTCAGTATTAAAAATTGGCTGTGTCGGTCAAGTAGTTCTGGTACCTCCCATACAAAACCGTTAAAAACACGATAGCGTCCAAAGGAATCAACCTAGGCGAATGAAGTTTTGTAAGAGGACTTCTTTTATCGTCGTTAGGTTGGTATTAAAAATGGGCTATGGACAAAAACGTTAACAACAAGAGGTAAAACAGGTATGTATAATGCACAAACAAAACTTAATTTAACTATTTATAAACAAAATATCGAAAATTCGCAATACTTAGATTGTTTTATGTAAAGAATGTGCGTAAAAAATATTTAGCAAAAGGTCTGAATCAACTAAATAGCAGACTCAGAATTTGCATAGCATTTGCTTTGTATGATAAGTTTTATTCATACCGATCTGAGTAGAAGGTCAGTGCCGCCGTTTTTTGAACATGACAAAAGTTGGGAATAACTCAAACTGGTTTTTATTTATGGGAAATGTTGCAAATGCTCCGATTATCTCTTGAGAAAAAGCAATTGCTACGTTTTATTCATACGACAAATTGCAACAAATGGAATAATAATCCAATCGAAAAACTTGGTTGTCAACTGCTACGCAATGCATGTAAAAATGCTTTCTTTGTATCTAAATATTAGGATTTTATTTTAAGTATTGGGTATAGGATAGATAACATGTAAAATATAATTTCTCTTATATTCATAAAACAACACTTTTAATTATTGTTATTCATGAAACGCACCTTCTAGAAAGTGAAAAATATCCGAATCGAAAGTCAAATCTGTTAGGAACTCAGATTGAATTCATTATTTATAATAATATTCCGCAGCAATTTGTTGTCGGAGAGCTTCGGAAAAAATGTGTGGTATAGCTGCCCAAAATTTGGGGTGATTGTATGTTAGTGAACATGTATTTATGTAGTAGCAAAAAGTAGCCCTGTATCTTCACCCGACAGTATTACGTATACATCAATATAAATATGTATATGCATTCATTTACAAATAAATAAAGCAATATCCCCAAAATTCGTAATACATTATAATTACAATCTCAAAACAATTCAACTAACTAGTATATGATTAAATGTATGTATGGAATGATGCAACAAAACTAAAATACAAACTAAAAACTAATATGTAACGCAAAATCCATGTAGATACTTATTCTAAGTGTCATGTTATATAGAAATATTAAAATTCTATTAAAGTTGGATATAAGAAAATCGTTAAATAATGCAAAAGTTTGTTAAACCAAAATCGAATACAACTCACTAGACAATTTGTTTAAATTACATTTATTTGTGGCAAATATTTACACATAATAATAACTTAACGTCTTTATAGCTACAGCATTTTTTTTTTGTAATTCAACGAACAATCTAAAGTTAATCAAATTAATAGTAAACAACGAATACATTAAATTCAGAAAGATATTTTCAGCAAATAATGTAGAAAAAATTTAGAACATTACTACTACTAAATAATTTGCAATTACTCTTTAAAAATTGATGAAATTGTAAGAAATTACATGTGATAAATATTGTAGAAATGTAACTATGTTATGTGTTGTATTATTTTTCAATTTATGTATGATGATGAAGACAAATTATGATAAACGTACCAATTTTGAAAAGACTTTGGATAAGTTAATGTCTGTAAAGTATTGAAGAAAATGAACTTGTAATGTTTTTTTTAAATAGCTTACTATTTATCAATTCTAGACAATATTTTCTTGCAAAATGTAATAAAGAAAAGAAATTAAAAGTCTTACTCTAGTATCCATTGCGTTATATTGTATGGTGTATTCTGAAATCTTTTGTAATCAGTCAGTCTGAAAGTTATAGCGCGTTTCCTACAATTAATGTTTCTAGTTTTTACGACTTCTAATTAAGTACCTTCAATTATAAGATGATAAGTGTTGTAGGAAAAAGTTATATACAACTTTAGTATGCACTCTTTCCTTTGTATTCTCAATTCGTGGTTTATTTTTTTATTAATTTCATAATGAAATTATTCGCAATCACAATCGGTGGTTTTGAAATGTTTTTTTTTTTAATTGTTAATTTTTTCTTATAAATGATTTTCAGTATTTATGTTTTAACTTAATTTGTTATTCTTAATTAATAATGTATGTGTGTGTAAGATTATTTGTATTAAATCAATTTTCCTGTAACAGGTCATCTGAGTCCGCCGACTCACACTCTGTTCTAATTTTTTTTTTACAAAACCCATGTGTACATAGGTCGGCAAAAACAATAAAATAAAGAAAGTTAAATGGTTTCAAATACTACAGTCAATCCAATTACGAAGTAACAGCTACGTGGTCCTAAACATACATTCCCATACCGTACATCGATCCCCAATCAACGCCTTGGAAGCCCGACATATCCACATTTGCCAAAGTATAGCTTTGATATGGATTACCAGCAGCAGCTGCGGCTGCTGCCGCAGCATGTGCATTCATTGGATTTGAAGCCACAAGAGCTGCTTGTTGTGCAGCTGCAACATGCGCTGCTGAATTAGCGGCATGAGCTGCCGTATTGGCTGCAACTGCAGCATGATTCGATGCTTGACTTGCAGCAGAATGCTGGTTTGCTGCATTATGCTGCTGCTGGTGGTGATGGTGGTGGTGCTGCTGTTGTTGCTGTTGGGCAGCTGCAACTGCTGCAGCAGCGCTTGCTGGAATTGGATATGGTGCGTATCTGTATAAAAAAAAAAAAACAGAAAAGTTAAAAAGAATTTATTAGAAACAATATTTTTTTAAATCAATCAGTATTTGCACTCTTGGATGTTTGTCAGACGATCGCGAGAGGTACACAATACACATTATATACATGCATTATGTAATCAAATTCTATTGACAGCGATTTTCACTAGATTAGTTATTGAAAACTTTTACTGATCAATTTTTCTGCAGTTTAAGATACCTAAGTTAAGCTAAAAAAATAGCGTGTTATTAAGAAGAAAAATTTGTCGCTTATGTATTAAGTCCAAGATTATTATTATTATAACTTATTTACAAGTCAGAGTTATAATATAGGAGAAATGATGTTATATGGACCAAGATGAAAATTTCATCTTTCAGCATAGAATCAAGCTAAATCCGGTGTATTGCATACAATCCAAGCATGCGCACCACATGCCTAAAATTTGGTTGCTATAGTAAACAAATAAAATAAATAAATCTTCGGCCCCAAAACTGGAAAAAACAATTATAAGAATTAAGTTTTATGGGCTTTAATATTTATGAGGAATTTAAAAATAACTTTTTTAAAATACATTAAAGACAAAAACAGCTTGAAATACATTGGGGATGTTCAAGTAACTAAGTTTGTAAGTGTGATAGCTGTCTGACTAGATGTATTTCGGTTGTGATTGGCTGAAATCGGTCAAATGAGCAGCTGTTGCAGTTGACGTTTATGGAGGGGCAGCCGAAGAATCTAGTCAAGAACACAGTCACCCCACTAGAAATCACACCAAAAAATACCCACAACCTTTCAATTTATTACGATTTAAGACTTAAATCTGCGCTTGATCAGGGTATTATTTTGCAAATTATTATACATATATACACGAATATAATATTTCCTTATAATATAATATCTACTTAGAGCCGTTTGCTGATACGACTCATAGCGAATTAATGTCGTTTTCCATTGGTTTCGCTCAGGGATCCACTCATTCTGTAATCCAATGGAACAACGAAACTGCTTCTGAACGAAAACACAAAAGTATTGGTGAAATGCCAAAAAATAATATACGGCTGCTGACTTGTAATAAATACATAAACTACACTTGTGTGAGTGCTTCTTGAGTGGATTCTGACTTCAAATCGAGAAGCGAAATTCTCTTCTTAGAATCACCAGAAGAGTATTTTTTGTGCCAATGGAACGGTTTCAGAAGTGAATTTTTCGATTCCGGATTCTTCCGGACGCTTCTTTTTGCCCAATGGAAAACGACATAAGTGCCACATAAACTCTTATGTGACAATTTATGCCCTAAAAAAAGTAGCCCATAAGTATTTAAGTAGAACTTAAATCGTTAAGAGTCGTATGAGTAAACGGCCCTAAATGTAATAGGTACTTACATAAAAAATATATATAATTTTAAATGAACTTACCTAACACTATGGAGTGCTGCCTGAGGATATGTTAACAATTTTCCATAGCCCGGTGTTGCTGCTGCAGCAGCTGCTGCATTTTGTACTGAGAAAGGTGTATGCAGAATTGCTTGCGCGGCATGTGCTTGAGCCGCTTGTTGTGACTGCAACATAGCCAACGGATTGACTGCAGCCACTGCCGAAGCAGATCCAGGTCCTCCCACTAATTGGCCTGGAGCTGTTGGTAACCGTACTCCCAATGTACCGAACATCAAGCGTTTCTGTAACAATTGTGCGGCGGGAGTTACTGCCTCTTTCGGTTGAGCCTTCTTACATTCTACCTTCTTATTCTTAATGGTGTGGAAATGTATTTCACACACACGGTCCACAACATCTTCATTTTCGAATGTAACGAAGCCAAAACCGCGATGACGTTTAGTTTGTTGATCCATCAACATGACTGTTTCTTCGACTGTGCCAAACTGACCAAAGTATGCCTTTACCTCTTCCGCTGATGTTTCTTGTGATACCCCACCGACAAAGATTTTCTTAGTCTTATTTGCTTGGCGTGGTCGATTTTTTGGTGTTGCGTGTTTTGGATCGATCTTCTTTCCATCAAGAGTATGAATTGGCACTTTTAATACTTTCTCGACACTGTTTGGTTCTTGGAATGTTATAAAACCGAATCCGCGACTCCTCTAAAAAATTTAGAATTATCATTATAAAAAGTTAGATTAATTGTTTACAGAAACTACACTATTTATTTATTTCAATCAAAATTATCGAAAATATTTTAAATATGAAATACAGAAACAGCTAATGTATCTAAAAATATTATAGTAGGTACCTACATTTAACACTTTGTAACTACATTTAATACAATTGAAGCGCTTAGGTGAAGAAAGTGTTAAACGACATTTTCAGAAAATTAAGTTTGTTTTCAGCAATGAAGGTGTTTTATGGCAACTTACATTTTTGTGCAATGCACGTCTCTTCAAATGATCTATCTTTTCTTTATTTTGTTCCTCAGGTACTAGTCTGAGTTGTATTAAACAATGTTACATTTTAAAAACTTTAAGCCCAAGTATCTCGAAAGTATGCAAATGTGTCACTTAACTCCTTCTTCATCTAAGGGCTTCAATTATTGTCGATTATGTTGCGTACTATTCGAATATAGGAACCTATTTAAATTTCTTTGTCTTAAACCAATTTTTCCTGATTACAATTTAAAGTGTTAAATGCCATTGAAAGAAAGTCGTTTTATAATATGTAGCTATATGATTTGGAAGAAAGTGTATGTAGTACGAGTACACGTAGCAGTAATAACTACTTAATTGTTTGCTTTGGAACATTTACTTTTTTGACGAAGCTTATACATATATTTTTTTGTTTTCCTATAATATTCAATAACTCTACATTCCAAATCTTAAAAAATAATAAGTTTTTTTTCAACTGCAATGCAAGACAGCAATAAAATTCCAGGATATAATACAATATCAAGAATTAGACAATTGATTGACAGTTAAGAGATAGAAAGCCCAAGTAAAAATACATGTTTGTAGAAGTTCTGCAGAGTAATTATGTATTTCAGAAAATCTTAATACCATGTACTTAAATTATAATTTATATATCCTTGCGTGGCACTAAAAAAATAACACACACATGCAAATATGTTCTCGATAGAATCCATTCCGTCTAGAGCTCACTAAAATTTAATAAGAATTCTTTTATTTTTTAAAATTATCTTTTAATTTTAACAAAAAATCCTAAAAACTTTGGGAAAATTTCTTTGAAAAACTAAAAACTCGTTCACTTTATTCAAAAATATATAATTTTTTCTTTGGTCTTCTAAAATTTTAAAACCTTTGGTAATTATTTAGTCTAAGACGCCACTTGTTTAAGACCATATTAAACACACATAAACTATATGCTTGTGTACTTCTAATTTCTACAAATCGATCTACAATATATATTTTTTTTTAAATATAAGCCGGTTGTTTAGATCATTCCCCCATTCTACTAAAATCACCATATTATTACGCTAGTTTTCCTATGCCTCAATAAAAAAAACTTTCGAGAATAGGTCTTACGAGTTTCTAGGAAATTAAAATAAAAATAAAAACAAACAAATCAAATAAAAAAACTCAGGTAAAGGAAACTATGTATTAAACATGTTTGAATATTAACGTTTAAGAAATCCCTTTTGTATTTCGCATCTTTCTAACTACCTACGGAAATAGCTGTATTGTTCAAGGTGTAAGGTCACATTTTATTTTGGCTCCGAGTTTGAACTTTAAATTTTTCGTACTTTGGTAATAGTTACTCTATTCACTTGTCGGATCGCGTGGATAAAACGAACGATTCGCGGCGGTAAATGAGGCCAGGGAAAATATTCGGCAAAATGCATGATTGTCACAAATGCAAAAATGTTATTAGAGGCGAAACCGGGATAGAATGTGCGGGCATATGTAAAAAAGTTTTTCACATTGCAAGAGCATGTAGCGGTTTAGACTCGTATAGCAGTAATATTCTAAATACTAACACCTATTTAAAATTTATATGTGATGACTGCGTTTTGTACATTCACAACGTCGACCTAGCTCTAAAAGACATACAGGGGATAGTAAATACAAATGGTATGTACTTAAAGGAATATAAACTGGAGTTTGAGGAGACAATAAAAAGGAATGAATTGGAAATTAAAAATTTGCTCGAGGCAATAGAAGATAGGTACACTGTCCGACTAAATGCTATGAAGACTGCACAAGAAACTTGCGAAAGGAGTGTACAGGAAATTAAAAAAATGAGTGATCTCACAGAGTCATTCAAAACAGAAAGCAAGAAAATATGTGATAACGCGAAGAAAATGGTCATAAACAATAAGTTAGTGGCAGACAGTGTGAATGAGATGAAAAACGATATTCAGGTTGGAGTAAAAAAAATGAGTGAAACTAAGACAATCGAAAAAAAAATGAATTATGCTGATCAGCTAAAGCAGGCAATTTACATTAAGCCAAAAAGCAAACAAGAAAATGAGAAAACAAAAAACGAAATAAAACAAAAAATAAACCCGGCTGCTCTCTCTCTCAAAGTTGACAGCGTCTCCGACAGAAAGGAAGGTGCAATAACAATAAATTGTAGAGGGGAAGACACTGCGCAGAAAATAGAGAGTGAAGTTAAACAAAAGCTAGGGGAAAAATATGACGTAAAAATATTTAGCAAGAAGCGGCCGCAGTTGATGATAACAGATATCAGTGAAAAATGGGACAAGGTAGAATTAGAAGAAGCAGTGAGAAAGCAAAACAACCTTAGTGGTACGGTAACGTGTGTAAGGGATTTCAAAAGCAACAATAGGGATTCATATTGTGCAATTATTGAGATAGATGAATGCGAATATAAGAACTTACTAGAGAATCGTAAAATAAACATTGGTTGGGAAAAGTGTCGCGTATTTGAGTACCTCAATATAAATAGATGCTATAAATGCTGTGGATTCTACCATATCGCAAAAAATTGCAAAAACGACATTAAGTGTGCTAAATGTGGCGAAAACCATGACACCAGAGAATGTAATTCTAACGAACCGAGATGCATTAATTGTATACGACACAATGGTAAATTTGGACTTAATCTTGATACTAAGCATGAAAGTCGTGATGCAAATTGCTCAGTATATAAAAGACTAATCGAGTCTGAACGAAGCAAGTTTGTTTCATAGCAACCACATGTAATAAATGGTGTTTACTGCAATGTACAAGGACTTACCAGCAATTTTATTGAAATTGAACAGAACTTTATTGGTAAAAACATTGATTTCATAATAATGTCTGAGACTCACATAACGGAGGATATTGAAGATAGTGAGATCCTCTTGGATGAGTATACCCTGACTCGGTGTAACAGTGAATCTAGGCACACAGGAGGAATATGTATCTATGTTAAAAATAACTATAAAGTGCAATTAATTAAAAGGGACAAACTGCCAGGACACATATATTGGCTTGTGGTAAAAATCACGAATAAGAATAATCAATCCCTATACCTGGCCGGGGTGTATCGATCACCCTCTTCCTCCGAACGTACATTCTGTGACAAGTTTAAAGATTGGCTAGAGGAACTAGTAGACTTAAACAAACCTTTTATGATAAATGGCGATATAAATATCGATTGGCTTAACGAATCTGACACATATACTAAGGATATAAAAATGTCAATCGAAGTGGAAAACATATGCAGACAAATTGTAAATGAGCCAACCAGAATAACACCCACATCTAAAACACTTATCGATTACGTTATAACTAATGATCAAACAGCAATTGCCAAAACCAGCTCTGATCTTAAAATTAGTGACCACGAAACCATTCTTATCACAATTAATCTATTAAGAGCAATCAAGGAGAATACTGGAACAAAGGAAGTGAAGTTTATGAGGTACAACAAATTGTTCTTTCTGAGACAGCTAAGAGCCAGTATAATACCGACAAACTGTGAGGAGGATCCAAACGTAATTGGTAGTATACTGCAGAACGAATTAACTCGAATAACGAAAACCCTAATACACAAAAAAAGTATATCAAAGGACATAAATACATGGTATAGTGAGAGACTACAAAGGATGAAACGACAAAAAGTAGCCATATACAACGAATGCAAATCGACTAACAGCGATGATAGCTGGGCTAGATACCGTAACATACGTAATCGGTATAAGCTAGAAATAACCAAAGCGAAGAACAACAGCATAAAGAATAGTATTGCAAATGCTAGCAATCAAAAAACGATGTGGAGAACCATTAAGTCTAAAGTGTTGAATGAAAAAAACTACCAATAAAAGAGATATATTTCGAGGGTACCTATGTTTGCGGAGACAGAAATATCGCTGAAGAATTCAATAAATACTTCGTAAAAAGCATAAGTAAAATTAATGACTCGATACCATATCGTCCATACATTACAAGGCCCGACTATACTAACACCTTATTTCGATTTAAGCCTACTAATGCCCACAACATAGTAACAATACTAAAGTCGGTAAACCAAAAGAGAGATTATAACTTCCTTAATGCAAAAATGATAATAGATGCAATCAACATTATCGGCCCACAACTAGTGGTATTGATAAACCAATCGATGACACGCGGCATATTCCCTGAGTCATGGAAGGAATCAATTATCACACCAATAGAAAAAATCAAAGGGACAGATAATTGTGAAAATTTTAGACCTATAAATTCGCTTCCGATATACGAAAAAGTTTTTGAAAAAATTGTAAAGCATCAAGTAGAGGAGTACTTCGAATCTAATAATTTGTTTATTGAAAATCAGTCAGGATTTCGAAGAAAGCATTCATTCGAGTCAGCACTGAACAACGTTTTAATCAGTTGGAAAGAGGAAATCGCTGCGAAGAACTACGTGGTGAGTCTTTCTTGATTTTAGGAGAGCATTCGAAACGATCGATAGAAACATTCTTCTAGAGAAACTCCAAGCATATGGTATAAGGGGTAGTGAATTGAAATGGTTTAAATCATTCCTCAGCAATAGATCGCAAAAAACCATTGTGAATGGAGTGATGTCCAACAGTACGGGAACGGCACTAGGGGTACCACAAGGATCCGTTCTGGGAGCATTACTGTTCATCATTTACATTAACGATGTTGGACATGAACTTAAATTCTCCCAAATAGCGCTCTTCGCCGATGACGCCTTAATCTTTATATCGGGAAAAAACGCAGATGAATGTATTCAGAAGATACAAGAGGATCTAGCCAGAGTAAACTTGTGGCTTATTGCAAATAGACTTAAATTGAATGTAAGCAAATCTAAGTGTATGGTTCTCAAGCATAAACTTAATATAAATCTCCGTATAGAAAATGAGTTAATAGAACAAGTTGAACAAATTAAATATTTAGGAGTAGTCATAGACAATAAATTAAATTTTAATGCACACATAGAATATGTTATTAAAAAAGTGTCAAAAAAAGTTGGTTTCCTTAACAGAATTCGAACTAGAGTCTCATTACTAAGTGCTATAAATATATATAATACAATGGTTAAACCGCACTTCGAATATTGTTCCTCGATTCTGTTCTTATGTTGTGAATATATGTTAAGCAAACTTCAGCGGCTACAAAATAGGGCAATGAGAATTATCTTAAAATGTAGTCGATATACACCAATCAGAACAATGCTCAATACCTTACTGTGGCTAAATGTCAAACAACGAATCCTTTTAAATGTTTTATGTCTTATTTTTAAAATAAAAAACGATATTCAACCGAATTACTTAAAGAAGCATCTTCGATATGTAAGGGACTCCCAGCCATATAACTTAAGGAACCAAGAAGATTTTAGACTGCCACCATATCTGCAGAACATAACTCAAAACAGTATTATGTACAAGGGATGTCAACTGTTCAACGCACTGCCAGATGATATAAAAAACGAGAGTAACTTCAGTAGATTTAAAAAAAATACAATTGAATACATTAAATGTAAATTTCCACACACATAAAAATCATTGTACTGTAAATTAAGTTCAAATTGTTAATTATAATTTTATTTATGAATTCCAATAGCAAATTATGCTAAATAAACGAAAATTATTATTATTATATTATGAAATAGAAAATTTTAGTAACCTAACAACAATAAATATTTAGATATGCTCAACCAATACGATCAAAAACAAGATTAATCTATTGCTTACGATAAAAAATATGCGAAATAATCGGGGGAAATATGTGCATACGATGTATATGTACACAGAGAAGGTTTATATAAAATGTTCAGATTGATATTTTTGTGTATACCTCTCTCGTAACGTGCAATGTAAAATCAGTCCAGGTACTTTGAAATGAAAACTGAACTTAAAATCCATATTTCAGTTCCTGTGAAAAACACAAACCGTATTTATTTGGCATAACAAGAAGGGATTTCCACTATCCCAGGATTAGCAACAAATATCCCCTAGGAAACTAGTATGCGTAGAGAGATGCATGTTATGGATGCATGTATTTGGATATGTAAAAAAGGATACGTGGCTTTCTGCAAGTAACGTTCTAAATATGCAATGAGAAAAAAAATATTAAGATGCAGGTTTAAAAATGTGTATACTTTGTTTTCGACTTTTGAGGATGTGGCAATAAATACACATTCATATATGTATGTAGGTATGTTTGAATATACGTATATATATGCAAAAGTTTACATATATAAATACTCATTCACGGTTTTGATCCTTTTTGTAAATACTATAGCGCTATTGAATTCCTTTACAGTTTGGTGATGTACTAGAAAAACTGCTTTGACCCACATTATCAAACACTTGAAAAGGGGTAATGTCATACTAAATACGTACATACATTTTTTTTTTTGTTTTGAAAGGATCCCTTTTATATTAACCATTTTTGACACGCACATTTCAATATGCAGCTGGTATATGCCAGTTGTCGCCTACCTTTTATTGCAGGGTAAGCGCAGGATAGGTAGGTACCTACTCCGTACTCCGTTCAGATATTGAATTGAAAAATGATATGGGTACATTGACATCGGTTAATATTGCCTGTGTAGTTGCGACTGATGATATCATATCTTAAAATGCCTACCTATCAATTATTAATTACATTTTTCATTTAATTTACATTTTACGAAGCAGTATAATATGTATAAAACAAAAGGGCATTAATTATTATACACAAAATATATATATGAATAATATAGAATAATAGCTTAGGCAGTTTTTGGAATTTTATACCTTTTTTAAGAATTGCACATTACATTCATCTTTACATTAAAAAACCTAATCATTAAACCCTATACCTACAACTGGCACATGCTATTGTCCTTTTAATGTGTTCTGAGTTGATAGGGGCTGCAAATGCCGCTTTGGGTAAAATTTAGTCACTACCTAAGTGAGAAATTAAAGCCGTTAACAACTGATATTATAAATAATACATAATTATCACCCAAAGCCGAACAAATATTTTAATAGAAAAAAGGCACACTTGAAAATGTTGGCATTCAATGAATTTGTCGTAAAATGCATTTACCGACAGATGGTTTAAGACTATGCATAATGATACTGAACATAATGTATGTATGACAATATTATAATAGGCCGGAACCTTAGGAATCACACTTAACCAGTTGATTACTAACTTATTATAATTGATGTTTCAGCAGTTAGTCCCTTTGAAGATCAATTTCATTAATGAAATGACTTTTTGTTCACTTTCTTTTAATAAAGTCTTATTAATAAATGAATAGTCAATTTCATCATAGAATTTAAAACTTCTTTATACAAAAGTACATAAAGGAGCACTTGACGTACGTCAAAAGATTGTGTACAGAACAAAGTCTTTGAAAACTGAATTTATTAGATGGTAGAGTTATACATTTACGGTTTTGTTACCCGGAATTTAAATATGTAGGAAATAAACAAAGCCATGAATATTAAGCCCACATTATTAAGGTAAGTAGGTAGATTTGCTAACAAAAAAGAAATATCATTGTTTTCCTTGAAGCAATTCCTTTTCAATTCAATTCCTACCAGTCCACACAAATTCAATAGAATACCTAAAATAAGTAAAAACAAAAAAAACAAAGGGGAACAATATTCTTACCTGTGTAACAGGGTCCTTCATAATTAAAACATCTGTGACTGTTCCAAACATGTTAAAGTATTCCTTCAATTTTTCCGAAGATGTTTGCCAGCTGAGACCACCAACAAAAAGTTTTCCAGGTGCCGGATCTGTGCCGTTGTTATTTGGTGTCGATCTACCTGATGAAGAAGATTTCGCAGAGCTATTTATATTAATAGCTCCATTCATAGTAGTCTGTTGTTGCTGAACTTGTGCTAAAACGCCGATATTTTTTGCCTGCAACGGGGAACTTGCAACAGCTGCGGATGGGAGCGTACCATTTACTGCTACATTATTGTTTATTGTCGCCACTAATGCACTATGCAATTCCCGGCTATGTTGATCAATGAGTCCAGGATTGTCGATCGGGTTGCTGTGGGGGAAAAAAAGCGTGTCGTCCTTTATATGATGCTGCAACATTCTGTTTGGAAAACAATCGTTTTCCGATTTTATCTGAATCTTGACAAATTTCTTGTGAACTTCGTTTAATGATAAACACACAGATACCACACAAATCTTTTAGTCAAAGGACAAAATATAATTTTTTCAAATTCTTTTTATGTGCGTTTCTATCAAAATTGCTTTGTTTCTATGAGAACCAAGTTTTATTGTAGTTTTGAAATCGATTCGGAATGCGAGAAAATTAGAAAAAAAATAGCAGCGTTGCCTTAGTAAACTTTATTGATAACGCGAATTGCAAACGCCTCTCTTTCTCTGATTTGTATTAAAATCATATTATGAGAAACTAGAGTTGAATACCAAATCAAAATTAAGAGATATAACTGTTTTAACTAGAAGAACAACAGACAAAAAATTACACCACTATTAAACCTCGCAATTCGCAAACCACATGTGCACAAAGTACGACTTAAGTAATGAAACTGATGTGAATGTGACTGATGTGAGTTTCTTAAAAACAAACGAGAGAAAGAGAAGGTCTCTTGTGCAGTGTGACCGTTGCAGAATTCTGAAAAGTCACAAGGAAAAGGACAAATTAGAAAAATAAGTGCCATTTCTGAAGCGGAATAGATTATTTAGAATTTTTGAATGATATTAAAACAAATATCAATACTGTTGTGATAGACAACGGTGTTAGAAAAATAGCAAAAAATTGCCTCGAAAAATGGGCCACATTGCAACTTTATTCGCATAACGGTCACACTGCTGTTGTGTTGTCTACAGTGCTGCCACAAAAAAAATATATTGAGGGCTATTTCTAAAAAGTGCGGGCCACTAGCATTACCCTTCACAGAAAACTTAAATATTTATTCATATACCTACATATTGCAACTAACACTTCACACTTCTTAACAATTTGTGTTCTAAATATTATACTAAATATATTCAAAATCTTTGTATGTTTATAATAACTAATGTCGTTTTCGATTTGGCTTTTCAGATTTGGATCTAAGATTTTGATTTCTGCTGCCGAATCGAACATAAAATCCGATTTTAAAAGTCGAGTCTAAAATTTGTTATTAGTACGGCGCAATGTTTCTTGTGTGTAGATATTAAAATATATGCTGGCGAGTTATTTATTGATAGCAAGCGATAGTGCGATGAAAGCGTTGTGTAGAATTGTGTAAATTTAAGAAAAATTCCAAACAAATCTTCGCGATTGTTCGGATCCTCTAATGCTGCCCGATGAAAGATTTGTTTAAATTGAGTTGGCCGCAAAGTTGCACTGGAAATTCATTTCAATTGTTTTTTACACATTTATAAGAAATCATTTCGAAATTATTTAATATAAAAAATCGTTTCCATACTCGAATTCAGTTAAAAAAGCAATCGTTCCAACGATAAACAATTCGTAACCACCAGTGTGTCATACACATTAGTAATAGTGAAAGTATGTGTGAAATCTGAGAAAAAAATCGCAATTTCCCAAAAGAGAGCCAGATCAGAAAAAAGATTGATTGCAATCGAAAATGAAACGCAATCAAAAAAAAATTATATTTTCTCAAAAAAATGTATCCTTTTGCAAAATTGAAAACGGCATAAGGTATCAAACCTGTTTTAATTCACTAGATACATACATGACTGTCAAATAAAAAAGTTTAAATGGAATAGTATAATCTATAAAAGAATATTATAGAACATTTTATTAATCGATAATAGAATTTCAAGAATTAACTTTTAAAAATTTAATATCTCTTAAAAACGACGCACAAACAACTTTCAGACAAACAATAAAAGAATTGACAAACAGAAGTGACAGGTACAATACAAAAAATACAAATTCGAATTATTATGACGGGAACAAACGAAAATGAAACGTCAGTCAGAATCAATGAATTCAGTATAGCTTTCAATATTTGAACTTGTTTATGGAGGAAACACATTTCTAATTTTTGTGCTGAAATAAGAGAATGTCATTCTTAGAATATTTTGTTTAAGGAATACGAAAAAAGGATTTGCGGGCCTTTTCTCGTTGGCCCCAGGGCTATGGAAAAAATAAAAAAGAGTCGCATAATGACCCGATCTGGCACGTTATGGCAACGCTGGCTGTCTATTCAGTTCTCTGTACCAAAGATAATTGAATACAAAGATGGATAACTCTCAAGTTTCAAGAAAGGCGGTTGTTTTCCCGAAAAATTCATGACACACATTTACTCATTTCTTTTCTAGGGTCTGTGAGTTCATAAATTGGACTTTAATGCAAGAATTCGCTATTCCGAAATGTGTATTTCACTATTTTCTTTATTTTAATCGAAGCCTTAACAAAAACCAAACAAGTTCAATACGAAACACAAAGGAATTGAACAACGCGATGCCCAGAAAAGCAAAAGGAATGGTGGCCGGCCATTAGCAACATGCTTTTTTCATGCCACACATATTCACAGACTAGGGTTGAAATTACAAAAACAACAATGTAAACAAATGGGTTGTGGGGGGATAGAAAGGGTACGAAAGATTTCCATCTCTTTTTTTCTTTGATCTCTATCTGTACTCTGTTCTCTTTCCTTATTTAACTGTTTCTGTTCTTTTGTCGCTTCGCATTCGCCTGCGTTTTATATTTCTCATCATCATAATAGGCGTTTTTCTTTTTTAGCTCAGAGCTGAGCTCTGAACTGAGCTCGAGCATTATGAGCGCGCTCTGAAGCGAGCGGGCTCAGATTGTTCTGAGAATAAACTAATGTGGTATTCGATTGGGCGCTCTCAGAGCACTTTTTTTGCTCTCAGAGCAATTTTTATGTTCGTTTGGTACAAAAAAAAGCAATCTTTTTCAGATTTCAGAGCACTTTTGCGAATCTGGATATTTTCTCAGATTTGCTTCAGATTTACCAATACACATGCGTTCGAGTTTGACAACTAGTGGAGTTTGTTTACATTTTAGTGAAATTTTTCAACTGCAAAGAAATGCATTGCATCGGGTGGATCTATTTTTGTTAATTATTTATGTACAAATGTTTAGAAATCAATCTGGGCAAGCATTTTGAATGTTTTCATATAAAATTTAACCAGTGAATGGAAAACGCTTAGAAAAGTGTCGAAGTCTACACATATTGCAGTCGCACAAATATCAACAAGAAAAAGAGCAAGTGACGTTTTTGTGTTCGATTAGCCACACGAAATCTGAAATCTGAGAGCAAATCTGAAGAAGCCCAATCGAATACCACATAAGTATGAAATAGACTGACAGCTTTACTACGTCTCACCGATTCCCCCCGGAATTTTTTTTTAATATAAGCTCCTCCCTCCCGCTCGCAATTTTACTGTCTGTGAATTCGTGTGAATTCAGCAGTGTTCCTACATCGTTGTATTTAGGAATTTAATATTTTCGAAAAACTTTTTGTGCGTAAAAGAGAAAAAACCTCAACATTGTGGGCCACATTTGACCATGAATATAAACGCACTAAATGCACATAAAAAGAAGATTTGCCTATAACAACAATTTCTAGTACCAAAAAATAATCATTAAAGTGTTAGCAAACTGCGATTTTTATACTGAAGATTAATTAAGTGTGATTTTTGTCCGAACAATACAAATTTTACTTTTATTTAATATAAGTTTAGTGAAAAAGGAAAATGAACACACTTCGTGGGAAAAATAAAGACAGACGTCTAAGAACACTGACTGATAGTTTGTGTGTTTGGTGATTTCTGTCTGCTGATGGATGCGTTCCGAGAGTTCAAATTCGTTGTTTTATTTCACAACGAATAAATGCTCATATTCTACAAATTGTATAATAACGAATGTAATCAATATAAATAATAAAGGAAAAAATTCATTCGCTCAAATAAAATATTTTTGCTCCTATAATTATAATTGAGTCTCTTTTCGTTTGTGTTTTTGGCGAAAAATTACTCCGCAGTAATGTCCGAAGAATGAAACCTTTAGTCTCTTTTACACAGCGCTGACTTTTCAAAACATTTAAATAGGCAGAGGAATCACTAGCGAATATTCAAGAAAAAATGTGAGGGAAAAATTAATAGAAAAAGTTATGGCGAAATTCAAATATCAATAATGATAACATTAAAAAGAAATCGGTCGATGATAAATTAATTGCAATAAGTATTTTGTTATTACATACGCCGGAAAAGGTCTTAAGAACAAACAAAAATTGGCATTGAATTGAAATTTTATCTTTTGACTAATATAGTTTCGTTGTTTACAACAATTGTTTATATCATGGTGTTCTAAAATAATATAATAACTTGATACCAACGAACAAATAAGCAAGTCGAATATTTTTATATAATTATGCTTTAATGACGTTCAAAATATAACTAACGAATTCGAACACGAACTATGAACAACTTTAATTTGCCCAACACAGCCGCAACACACGATAATGAAATGACCCCCCAAATCAGGTTATCGACATCCGGTCTAAACCGGAAGAATGTAGGCTGGTTTTTTTTCAAGTATGAGTGAGTCCCTTTGATTAATGGCGTTTTTCATTCAAGATCCGAGAGAATTGCCCCGAAGTTCAGAATTGCTCTTTTCAATAAAATTCGTTGGAGCACTTTTGCAACAGTAGTAGACACCATATGTGTGATTAGATTTTCTGTTGTTACTTGTTTTTTTGGTTTTTACAGTAAATATGAATATTTTAATAGGCCAAATCAATATATTTTAATTTCAGTTTATATTTTGCACTCGTAATTGCATATTTTCGGATCACAAGCGAAAAATTTGTTTGTAATAACAAAACAAACATTTAAATCTGACATTTTGCTAGTGTGTGATGGTGAGTTCAGGGCGATTCTCTCAAAATATTCCGGACGCTTCTTTCGTGTTAAGAATTGACCTGGAAGTGCACTTTTTTTTTGAATGAAACATAGAAAACATAGAAAGAGCACTTCTAGATTTGATCTTTTCATAGAAAGGGCACTTCTTTTCTTCAATCGAAAACGCCATAACATTGGCACTAATACATGAATTCAAACTGGGCTACATCAAGGTCAAATTCAGCTTGTAGGCAATTTCTCGTAGTTAGTTTATGGTTCTGAGGTATTTATGAAACACATTTGAGCACATAGTTGTCATAAATGCGTAAATTAAAATTTATTAATTGTTATTTATTAAATTGGTTAATTTTCAGTTTCAAAATAACAAGGTTCGTCCACCATTTCAACTACTTTGCTTATCCTGTGTTTTTTTTTTCCGTCAAATGTGACTGGACGTGTGTAATCAGCTATTCGCTCAGCCTGCTCAGTCAATTTATTCTGAGCTCATCTAGCGCTCTGAACGAAAAAAGAAACACAAATTCTGAGCTCTGATGTATCTGAGCTAAAAAGAAACACGAACTTTTGTATAACAGTTCAGGTTGTGCTCTGAACTAAAAAAGAAAAACGCCTAATGCTTCATGCCGCGTTTCGTTTTTCGTATATCGTATGCGCATCTCGTATGCATTTCATATGAATGGGCCTGCCATCGGGTTCCGTGTGCCCAGTCTTCGTAACTCGTGGGAAATTTACCTTTTCATGGGAATTTTGCTGAATAGAAACCGTCTCGTGGGAAAAGAAGGAAAGAGTACAATATTGTGGGAAATTCGGTTAACTTACTAATAAAAAATGTTACTTCAGTTTCAACGTAAATTCAAATAAGAACGAATTGCCAACTACTGCGAACAAGCGAATATTCATCGCAGATGCCCGCGAAATAGTTTCATTTTGAAATTCAGGTTAGGTGGATTGTAAATAAAGTGTGACAGTTCGCAATTCGCGGATAATTGCCGTAATTGAAAATTTCGCTACATTTAAATCAAATAAGACTCAATTTTTTGAAGCTTAGAAGTTGGATTTACTAAATATAGTGCTTTTGTGGTAGAACTTAATCACTGAAAACATGAATTAAACCCGCTGGATTAAAGATGGATTTAAATGCGGATTTAAAACACTTTAACTCGTTTTTAATCCATTTTATACTATGTTCCCACCAACATGATTTAGCCGAAGTGATTTATAAATCATGAAAGGCGTCTCCACCGAACTTTACGTGTTTAAGTTTGACATTTTTGTCAACTTTCGGACCACATAGTTTTTTTTTGTGTTGTTTTTTTCTTGTTGCAATACCTAAAAGAACTTTTGAATGTATGTAAAAAATTAAAATATCAAAAACTCACCGAAGCACAAACAAAATTAGAAAATTGAATTTGCAATAATTTTTTTGACTGTTTTTTTTTATTTTTTGTTTGCTGAATCAAGTGCTGAAAAGAAGTACAGGTATGTTCGATTTTATTTTGTGTGGATTTGCGATGACAGATACGTAATTAAAAATTCAACACGTCTAAATCACGTAATTATTAATCACGAAAATGTATGATAAATCACGTAATTTATGAGATGATTTAGCTAAATCAAGTCGATTTAGCTAAATCACGTTGGTGGAAACATGGTATTAAACCCACGTAATGTTAAAATTCACAAATAATGACATGTGTTTTTGTTGTCTGTCACTTAGAAATTGATTTGATTTGTGGTGTGCCGATTTTAGTTTTTAGTGCATTAGTCAAATCTGGGAATGTATGTGCTATATATGTAGCCTTCAAAATGCCACAACCATTTCACTTTTCTACTTTTCTTATTTTTTGCGCCCCGATTCCTGATAGTAATAAAATTTCAATTATGAAATTCCCCTTTCGGGTAGGGGAAATAATATACCCGAGGTAGGCATGCCTGTCGTAAGAGGCGACTAAAATCCAACCTCCGTATACCGAGCGTATAGTGTATACAAAAAAATGCAATGAACAAAACAAAAATATTGATTACCCCAGGTGGCAGTCCAGCTTTGCTGGAAAATCCACCCTCTTCGGAGGTCGGCTCTACGGATTCTGGGGTGAGCCGCTTATTGCAATCCATTGACCCTTTTATTAAATGTTCAGGGGTATCTCGATCTCCTCCATTAAGATCGAATAACCCCGGGAAAGAAGTCCACCGGGAGCTCCAGCGCGTGAAAAAGTGAAAGATAAAAGTTTTGAGGAAGAAAATAAAGCACTCCGAATCAATCTTAAGGAAATGGACCTACTCTATCAAGATCTTAAGAAAGAGATAGATCTGCTAAAAAAAGATAATAAGGTTCTAAGGAACAATCATATGCGGAAAGAACGCCAATGTACTCCACCACGCTTAGCTAGTCGGGAGTACCACACCGAGGGAGAAGAGCTAGCACGCGAAACTAATCAGGTCGCTAAGAAAAGATCTAGTAAGAAAAGGAGAGCCGGTTCTTCTCCCGAAGTCGAGCCCCTAAAAGAACAAAAGCGTAAAGAATCGCAAGAAAAAGCAACAGCAAAATAAAAGCAAATTTTTTTATTTGCTTTTGAAAATCTATATTTATTTTTGAATGTTTTATTTGTAAACATTGTCATAGGGTTTTTTCGTTTTTTGTACACTTTTTTTCGAGTTGGGTCGATGGTAACCGAGTTATTCCCTAACATATTCACATTATTTAAGAACACTGAAAAACGGCGCGCATGCACCAAATTATCAACCAAGTATTAGTGGAAGACTGGACTATCAGCCCCCATTATGCCCCATCTACAAAAAAGGCGATACTATGTCTTGCAAGAACTATCGAGGCATATCCCTGCTTAATGTCGCATACAAGATCCTATCCAACGTACTGTGTGAACGTCTGAAACCGTTCTGCAACACACTAATCGGCACGTACCAGTGTAGCTTCCGACCTGACAGATCGACGCACTATCATGTGACTATCATGTGACTTCTTCAATCTCGTGCTAGAGCAGATAGTGCGCGGGGCAGGTGTCAACACGGAAGGCACTATCTTCAACAGATCCGTCCAGCTACTGGGGTATGCAGACGATATTGACATCATCGGTCGCTCCCAGCGTGCCGTGATAGAGGCTTTTACGGCGATTGAAGAACAGGCGAAATTCGTTGGTCTTGTAGTAAATGAGGACAAGACTAAGTACACGCTATCAACAAACAAACAAGCATCTGTCCAACGCCTAGGACAGAACGTCACTATTGATAGCAACAATTTCGAGGTAGTTAAGGAGTTTATATACCTCGGTGTAAACAAGAACTTCACAAATGACATCTTAGTGGAGATCCGGCGAAGAATTACCCTAGGAAACCGCTGCTACTTCGGTTTGGCAAAACAATTGTGTTCAAAACTCCTAACTCGAAGGACAAAATGTATGCTTTACAGAACCCTTATCCTGCCAGTTCTGCTTTATGGCGCCGAGTGCTGTACGATAAGTAGGAAGAGAGAGCTGATACTGGGATCCTCCGAAAGAAAAATTGTTCGGCGGATTTCTGGTCCTGTGTGCGAGGAGGGCGAATGGAGGAGAGCTGTACCAAGATGTGGATGTAATCCAAAAGGCCAAAATACGTCGACTACATTGGCTCGGCCACATCGAGCGAATGGACAATAATCCTCCACCTAAGAGGATCTTCGAATCCCAGCCGCCAGGTTCAAGACGACAAGGAAGACCGAATCTCCGTTTCAAAGACCAAACCATCGCGGATGCCAGAGCGCTTGGTCTGGATAACTGGAAGTAGCGTGCCCGGGATCGCAGAGGATGGAAGGCTGCAGTGTCTCAGGCAGAGACTCTTCACGGGTCGGGAGCCCGTTAAGTAAGTAAGTAAGTTTAAAAACGGTGAGCCGTTTTGTTCCACAATTTTTCAAATTTAAATTTAATTCATTTGTCATTTTGACGGGAACCATGTTTTGTTTTTTTTAGAGTTATTGACTCGCTAACAGACATCCTAAAGTAAGACCTACCGTAAGTTAGTTATGTGAAAGTTACAAAGCGTTAGTTATCTTCTAAAAATGTTTATTAATTAAATGCTTAAAATATCTCATATCTGCGCATATTTCTTATCGATACTTGTAGAATCCTTAAAATTGGAAAAGAAACGTAGATACAATCTAGCTATCCAATTTATTTTTGATTTATAATACGATTATAAAATAAGGCTGTAAGTTTTTCGTACTTATAATAGTTTTATAAATAGTTTGTTGATTGAATATAATGCGATAATGTTAGGTGTACAAAAATGTAATGCATTGATAACTATTTTCATAAGCAGGGTGCCTCTATAACATTTTTCTACCCAGCTTAGCAAAAAAAAAAGCCATCAGATAAATTCACGTTTCTTTGAAAATTATGTATAACTTCCATGAACTGTTAGTCGTTTAAAATTGACAGATGTTCTTATTATATAACGAATCAAACATTATTTCACAAATTGAAAACTATTAAAATTTTCATGAACAAAAAACCAAATATTTCAGAGCTAGTAGGTACCTACGCGAGAGACGCTTCTGCAATAGGGAGGGACTTTAAACCGATGTAAAATAACTTTCGAGGACACTGGTTTTATTCATACGGAATGGGATTGCACCTAGCCGTTCGACTAATCGGCAGTTTATTTATGAATTATTTGAAAAAATTTTCGAATTTCTGAACTTTTTTGTTAGAAAATATTACGGAATTTCTTTGCCTTAGCTAATTTTTATAGATTAAGATAAAAGATAAATTATCCGCCTTTATCTCCTGATTACATTGTTTGTGTTTAATAATTCTATTCTGACTAATTTCCTTTGCAATATATTTTGAAAGGCCTTAAGTGCGTCACACTGGTTTCAGAACTTGGTTGTATAGCATTTACTTAACTATCTTCCAAAAAGCCAATACATTTTACTGTATCGCATGATTCACAAAAAGTGAAGTTCTCAATTTGTTTCCTCCAGCTGTTTTCTTTTTTAGTAGAATAAAAGTGTGAAAGTTAAATATTGAAGTATTTTTTATTTTATAGGTAACCTAAGATATTCTTGAACTCCCGCAAACAAAAAAAAAATATTTTGAGCTTAGTCACCCTGCATAAATTTCTACACGAACAAGGAACAATCTCCAAAAAAATATTTTACTTTCGATTTCACAGCACTTTTTGGAGAGGAGTGAAAATTTCGCTTCAATCGAACAGCAATTTAAAGGAGTCAGTGAAAGGTTCGAGTAGCCAAATCAGATATAAATAGCTAGTGCTGGTAACACTGCTACTTGTGTATCAGCTGATGGAACTCTCCCTTTTCGCTGACCATTTGGAGACCACCGGAAAATTTCGTTTCTGAATAGCTGCGTACACCGTACAGGTCATAAGCAACATCAAATTTTCAAACGAATTGATTTTCAAATAATCTGGAAATGTCAAAAAAAGTTGCCAGTTCCTGAAAAATGTGATCTGAATACATTTTTAATGCATTTTTTATGTTTATACATTCTTAGAGTTTGTGTGTACGCACTTACTCCTATCTGGAATTTTCGTTCTAACTTTTCGAACTGCTCTAGTTTTATTTTAATTGCAGAAAAAATGAAAAAAAAAATTTGTTTCATACGGGCTAAGCGCACCTAAACACCTCTATAGTTATGCAGTGTGAAAGTATTTTTATACAGCCTTCCGAAAATAATTGTTATTTATAGAACATTTTTCCATGCATACTAGATATACAATACAGGGCTTGTATCAAAAAAGGTATTCACGAATTTGTACTCATAGAATACTTTTTATACCCTCCAGAGGAAGGTATATTCACTTTGCCAATACATTTGTAACGCAAAGAAGGAGTCACCGGAGACCTCATAAAGTATATATATTCTGAATCAGGATCACATTCTGAATCGATTTAGCCATGTCCGTCTGTCTGTCTGTCTGTCTGTCTGTCTGTCTGTCTGTTGAAAGCACGATAGCGCCCAAAGTAATTGACGTAGGTGAATGAAATTTGGTGAAAAGACTTCTTTTTATCGGCGTCAGGTTGGTATTGAAAATGGGCTATGTCGGTCAAGTAGTTCTGGTACCTCCCATACAAAACCAATATTGGACCCATATGTCTCTCTGTCTGTTGAAAGCACGATGGCGCCCAAAGTAATTGACGTAGGTGAATGAAATTTGGTGAAATCACTTCTTTTTATCGGCGTCAGGTTGGTATTGAAAATGGGCTATGTCGGTCAAGTAGTTCTGGTACCTCCCATACAAAACCAATATTGGACCCATGCCTCTCTGTCTGTTGAAAGCACGATAGCGCCCAAAGTAATTGACGTAGGTGAATGAAATTTGGTGAAAGGACTTTTTTTTATCGGCGTCAGGTTGGTATTGAAAATGGGCTATGTCGGTCAAGTAGTTCTGGTACCTCCCATACAAAACCAATATTGGACCCATGCCTCTCTGTCTGTTGAAAGCACGATAGCGCCCAAAGTAATTGACGTAGGTGAATGAAATTTGGTGAAATCACTTCTTTTTATCGGCGTCAGGTTGGTATTGAAAATGCGCTATGTCGGTCAAGTAGTTCTGGTACCTCCCATACAAAACCAATATTGGACCCATATGTCTCTCTGTCTGTTGGAAGCACGATGGCGCCCAAAGTAATTGACGTAGGTGAATGAAATTTGGTGAGAGAACTTCTTTTTATCGGTCGTTAGGTTGGTATTGAAAATGGGCTATGTCGGTCAAGTAGTTCTGGTACCTCCCTCACAAAACCAATTTTGCATGACTTGTATGCAGTGGAGGGTATCAAAGCATCGGCCAGGCCGATGATAACACTTTTACTTGTTTTTGCTTCATTTTAACACTACATAATTTCTTGTCCACAAAAATAGGTACCTATTGAAAATAATGTGTTTTTTTTCTTCAAGATTAGTACCTAAGTGGATAAATTGTGAGAATTTTGACTAGATGCAGAAGGGAAAATGGTGAAAAAATTAACTGTCCGTGTGAAAAACCATCCCAATGACATGTGAGAAATGCGTGTACCTACTTACTGCAGAACTGCACCACTGCGTTACCGTATTTTCATTCGCGTACGCGGTTTGAATCGAACGCAATTGATATAAATCGGTGAATGAAATTTGGTGAAAAGACTTCTTTTTATCGGCGTCAGGTTGGTATTGAAAATGGGCTATGTCGGTCAAGTAGTTCTGGTACCTCCCATACAAAACCAATATTGGACCCATATGTCTCTCTGTCTGTTGAAAGCACGATGGCGCCCAAAGTAATTGACGTAGGTGAATGAAATTTGGTGAAATCACTTCTTTTTATCGGCGTCAGGTTGGTATTGAAAATGGGCTATGTCGGTCAAGTAGTTCTGGTACCTCCCATACAAAACCAATATTGGACCCATGCCTCTCTGTCTGTTGAAAGCACGATAGCGCCCAAAGTAATTGACGTAGGCGAACGAAATTTGGTGAAAGGACTTCTTTTTATCGGCGTCAGGTTGGTATTGAAAATGGGCTTTGTCGGTTAAGTAGTTCTGGTAATTCGCATACAAAACCAATATTGGACCCATTTGTCTTTCTGTCTGTTGAAAGCACGATAGCGCTCAAACTAATTGACGTAGGTGAACGAAATTTGGTGAAAGGACTTCTTTTTATCGGCGTCAGGTTGGTATTGAAAATGTGCTATGTCGGTCAAGTATTTCTGGTACCTCCCATGCAAAACCAATATTGGGCCCACATGTCTCTCTGTCTGTTGAAAGCACCATAGCGCCCAAAGTAATTGACGCAGGTGAACGAAATTTGGTGAAAGGACTTCTTTTTATCGGCGTCAGGTTGGTATTAAAAATGGGGTATGTCGGTCAAGTAGTTCTGGTACCTCTCATACAAAACCAATATTAGAAAACATATTATGTTAAAAACACGATAGCGTCGAAAAGAATCTACCTAGACAAGTGAAATTTTGTGAGAAAACTTATTTTTATTGTCCTCAAGTTAGTATTAAAAATTGGATATGTCGGTCAAGTAGTTCTGGTACCTCCCTCACAAAACCAATTTTGCATGACTTGTATGCAGTGGAGGGTATCAAAGCATCGGCCAGGCCGATGATAACACTTTTACTTGTTTATATTAATAAGGTTTTTTTTTGTCAATGATTTATAAGTTCGTCGATTTCCATTCTTTACAACAAAAATGTTAACATCCCGTAATATATAGATTATCTAGGTAAAATGAAAGAAATCATAATATATATCTATGTGTTTTCACGTCCCTATTACGGGCAATTATTTGAATTATTCGGATTTTTTCCAATGTTACCACAAAATGAATTGTCAGGCTCCTATATGTGCAAGTGTATTCATGCGGCTTATTTACTATAACATGGCACACATAGTTTGCCACATAGAAACACGGAAAACAGCTTGTAGGCAAATTCTCTTAAGTTCTAAGAACTGACGGTCTATTTAATACTTAGTTTATGCCCTAAAGGATAAAGAATATACACTAGCCGCATTCCTAGACATTGAGGGAGCATTCAACATTGTCAAAACGTGTGTAGTAAAGAGAGCGATACTCAATTTAATTTTCAATATGATTGAAAGCTTGCTCAGTGAAAGAAACATTAATTGAAAACTAGGCGACACTGAACTTTGAGTGACAACCTCAAGAGGTACACCACAAGGAGAAGTCATATCCCCTTTACTCTGGGTCCTTGTCATAAATAAAATACTAGTGAAACTCTAAAATAAAGTAAGTCACAGTAACCGCTTACGCGGACGATGTAGTAATACTTGGTACAGGTAAATTTCTACCTACCATAAGCGAATTGCCAGAAAACGCATTAGGAACACTTAATATGTTGGCAAAACAATGCGGCCTTGGAGTCAATCCACAGAAGACTGAATAAGTCTTGTTCTGTAACAAAAGAGTGATTCCAAACTTCGATCCTCCAACTATTGAGGGCACACCCCTCAGGGTAGCCGGCAGTGCTAAATATCTGGGTACAATCTTAAGGAAAGCTTAATTGGAGAATGAATGTCAATGAAGGAGTAAAAAAAGCTGCAAACGGTTTTTTTTTTACCAGGTGGTGACCAAACCCTAAAACAATTTTTTGGACGTATACGGCTATTGTGCGTCCAATACTCAGGTACGGAAGCTTGGTCTGGGGGCAAGCCACAAACAAAGCATCGAATCTCAAAATAATCATCAAAATACAAAGACAAGCGTGTTTAGGTACAACCAGTGCATAAAGGACAACACCTTCGGCTGGAATGGAGGCAATCCTTAACATGATACCGTTAGACCTTTACATGCAAGTATCTCCCAAGTATAGCATTCGAATGCGGCGCAGGGTCATAAGTCCACAGGCCAAAAGTCCACAATGGATTTGTGGACTCATAACAAATCCATTGTGGACTTATAACCCACCTAGGTGAGCCAAAAGTCCACACAAAATTCTTGTGGACTTTTGACTCACTGACTGTGGTCTTATGGCTCACTATGGTGGGTCATTGTCCACAATTCTCATAATTTAAAGTACAACAAAATGAGTCCACAAATCCATTGTGGACTTATAACCCACCTAGGTGAGCCAAAAGTCCACGCAAAATTCTTGTGGACTTTTGACTCACTGACTGTGGTCTTATGGCTCACTATAGTGGGTCATTGTCCACAATTCTCATAATTTAAAGTACAACAAAATTACGAGGTTTTCTTTGATTCTCTCTTAGACTATAATGTGTCTCTTGAACAATATTTCAGGAGCGGATTGACACAAAATATAAACAAATACACAAGCATACAAGGAGTTGAGAAATTTGTTGTTGATACTTTTCAGGCAGATCTTATTTTCAGTTAGATGTTGATGTTTGTTTAATTTTTTTAATCTCAGAGTATATCGGTAAGCCTTCACTTGCTGATAAGAGTCTATCAAAGGAAGTTGTTGAAGCGCGTTTTTGTTAACAAGAAAAAAAGTTATTGTAGGTAAAAAATACAAGGTGGCGCAAAACCTTCCGATGTTTTTTGGCTGCAATTTAAAAAAGAAATGAAAAACTTTGATTCTTCTTGTGGATTATTTTTATCTGGTCTTTTAATTTTTTTTACATCAAGTCGAGAATATGATGTCATATAAATGGCCGCCGCCACAGTTGATTGTCATTTGAGCCCTTTTTATGGCATTTTCCATCACTTTGGCCAAAACTTCCGGCGATAGGTCCTCACATTCTTGACGGATATTGTATTTAAGAGCTGCAACAGTCTTGTTGACATAAACCCGCGACTTCAAAAAGCCCCACAAAAAGAAGTCTGGAGCGGTCAAATCAGGCGATCTTGCTGGCCAGTGCAAATCGCCAAAACGGGAGATTAGGCGCCCGGGAAATTCATCCTTCAGAATATCGGTTGTGGCACGTGCAGTGTGTGCCGTTGCACCGTCCTGTTGGAATCACATGTTTTCCAATCCCAATTCATCAAGTTGCGGCAAAAAGAACTCGTTGATCATTGCTCTGTAGCGCTCACCATTCACAGTAACCGTTTGGCCCGCGACGTCTTCGAAGAAAAAAGGTCCGATGACTGCTCCAGCGAAAACAGCACACCATACAGTGACTTTGAGCGGGTGTAATGGCTCTTCGTGGGTTACACGCGGATTTTCAGTGCCCCAGAAGCGTAAATTTTGCTTATTTACGTACCCGCTAAGATGGAAATGGGCCTCATCACTCATGATTATTTTTGATGAAAAATCATCTTCCTCTTGGTGGTGATTAAGGATGGCTTGAGCGTATGTTAGACGCGATTGGCGATCAGCAGCTAACAGCTGATGCACCGTCTGGACTTTGTACGGAAACATCTTCAAATCTTGTACCAAAATTTGCTGTAAAGACCGTCGACTGATACCCATTTGCGGGGCACGTCGTCTGGTCGATGTCGACGGCGCTTCCATGACATCTTCGGCTACAGCAGCAATATTCTCTGCAGAACGGCTACTCAGGGGTCTGCCACGCCTGGCAGCATCTCGTGTTGTGCCAGTCTCTTCGAGGCCAGCGTCTAAACGTCGCAGTGTTTCACCAGTAGGCGTTGGACGGCTAGGAAATCTGCGACGAAATTCACGTTGTGCCAAAGTCACCGACCGATTATTGCTCAAATAAATAGTCACCAATATTCCGCGTTCTGGAGCAGTGTAGCGTAACATTGTTTATCAACGTGTATTTCGCATGTGTTTACTACACAAATGTCAAAACAGAACTGACATTAGGGGCCAATCGCAAAATTTATAGCATTTTCTGATAGGAGGATTACTTTTGCGCCACCTTGTATAATAATAAATTCGCTTTATAGATTTTTACAGTATTTTATTTAAACACGAAAAGTTTTTCAAAAACAATTTATATTAAAAAATTTGTGAATTGTTCCAAAAATTTATAAAGTTATTTTGAAAAATTCGTGCGAATTTATAAATTTTTTGAACAATTCACAAATAAATTAAAAATAATAAATTATAAATTGTTTTTGAAAAACCTTTCGTGTTTAAATAAAATACTGTAATTATTAGAAAAATTATTGTGAACAATGAACACGAACTTTTTAATTAACTTTAAGAATAAGTAAGTAATGCTCGGTATACATACATGCTCTGAATGTGCTACACAGACAACTAATAATTGCTGCCATTCACCTAATGGAAGAACATTAAAGGTGCCGTCAACAAGAATTAATTAGTTGCATCCTTTTCAACATATCCGATTGGTCAGGATGTGGATGAACATATTTTGGATATTTTTTTGAACTCTGTGTCGTAAATCAAGCTAGCCTTGCAGGATTTTTTTTTTATAACACGTGTAACTTGTTTTAATTTATTTTTTAGTCATATGGATAATTGTGGACTTATGGCCTACTTTCATTTTAAAATTGTGGACTTTTGGCCTGTGAACTTATGACCCTGCGCCTACATTTTATTCCTGGCGACGTTCTGGTGTCAATTCGTGATCCCATTTGGGAACTTATGTTTAGAAACAACGAGGTAACAGTTCCGTTTTTGTTTCGGAAGTGGCGGAACACAAAGTAGGAATTGTTTTTGACGCAAATCCTATATATATACAAATTGAGAAGAAGAATATACCATATAATTTGTGACGTTATGATTTGTCATTAATTTTGTGTAGCTATGTTATGTACCAAAATAATATTCTGACTGCATCAAACATTTCATTATTAAACAGAAAACAGCTACTGAAATTTTATGGGGAACATCATTTTGCCATAAAATGTTACTAATGTACTTCGAAAAAAACCTTGATCCTTACAAAATACTCTATATTTAATCAAAAATCTCTTTTATAATTATTTATGGTATTTTAAATGCTAATAAGGAGCATTATAAAATCAGTATAGAATAAATCTACGATGTTTATATAGACATTATAGTGACATTTTAATCTATTTAATTACACCATATCCACCAAAACTTTTTTTTTTTTAAATGCAAAATGGATAAACCACAAATATCATTTGGGAATAGTGGTTACAGTAAAATATTCCCAATTAGGAATTCGTTCTTATTTGTGTAGTAAATAATATATTGCGAATTGTGTTTACCTATTCTGTGTGCCACAAACTTCATAAGAGGGAATCGCGTTTAATCTTTGTTGAAAAGAAGTTCCTAGGAATTGTGTGCATGAACACACATCTCCACACATTTTACACGCTGCGGACATAATGTTTCATTGAAGAAACAATTTTGACACAATAACTTACCTGTGTAAATATAAAATCCCTAGATGGTAATATTCCGAAATGGGAAATGTTACCTAGCATGTGTTTAAAATGTTACTTTGGAAATATTTTCTGGTAACAAAACCGTCTTAACGACGACGCTCATGACACGTGACACAAGAAGTCGCAAAATACTCCTTGAGCAGCTAATGCATAAATGTAAAGGTTGATGTGTTATTTTGTGTCTTAGATTATGATTGCAATTTAGGCTAGTAAAAAAATTAATGAGTATTGATTTTTTATTTTTTTTTATAATGGTTCCGTTTTTAACAAAACTTAAGTTGCCGACCCTCCTTCCTTTCACTAAAGGCCTGTGAAGGGAACAATCTCACGATTGACAACGATTACTCACCTTGCCGTGGTGGGGAGGCTTAAGTAGAGCAACTCATGGTAGGTCGGCTAGGATGGATTTCGCTTTCTGCCATACAGCTTACCAGCTCTACAAACTAACTGGTAGTCAATCCCGTCCTACCCCATCCCTCCTTTTCTTCCCTTCCTTCCTCCTGGACTGGATCAAGGCGTCAGACGTACCGTGCCGAGGATCAGCCAAGCCGTGGGCCCAGGTCTCAACAAGATTAGCACTGGTCGAATACGGTGTATTCACCGTGCGTCAAAAGGCACAGGTCCCTTGATGAGGTGTCCAACGCATCGAAGAAGGCTCGGAGCTCCACCGTGGGTTCCAAATCCTTCTCTGACGCGGCCAAGGATAACCTGACCTTCGCGGTAGTGGACCTTTCGGATGGGGAGGGTAAACTCTCTTACGATAAGTGGGGACTCATAGAGAACAGAGTGATGAACTGTCTCTGTGCGTACATGTCCAACAACCAGCAGCCCATCATCTTTAAGGACGCTGGATGGCATCAGGGATTCGTCAAACTGATCGCCTGCGACGATCAACGTTCGGTCGACTTCATTTCCATTGGTAGCCTTGGTGAAGTTTGGCCAGGGGCCAAGCTTGAGGTAGTGGATCGGAATTCCATCCCCCACCGACCAAGAGCTAGGGTCTGGGTTCCACTCGAACCTCGCGATCCGGAAAAGGTACTTGCCCTAATGGGCTTCCAAAATCCGGGCCTTCCTGCCAAAGACTGGAAAGTCGTTGAAAATCCCCGTGGTCCCGATGAGGAACCCAAAAAAACAGGTCGCTTGGTCATCTCCATGTCGGCTGAATCTATCCCGATGCTCTGGGATAGAAACTTCGTTATTAACTTCGGCCTGAAGGAAGTTGAGCTGAAGCTCTTCAGGAAGGATGACCTTCAAACCGCTGCAGCCAACGCGCCCAGCTCCTCTGCATCATCCTCGGCTGACACCGACTCGCCACTAGAGGATTTGGATGCTACCATTGTGGAGAGGTCTGTATCAGTTAGCAATGCCGCTAAGTCTGATACAGATTAATCTACACCACTGCAAACTGGCAATTGCCAACCTAATGGTCCGACTCACCGAGGACTTTCATCCCCCAGCATAGCACAGGCGATGTTGCTGATGCGCAGCTCACTCCGAGCGGCGGTAATCCGGTTTGGCTGGCGTCAGGATATCTGCCATACGAGGTAGCCAACCCGCCATCAGTCGAGCTACAACGGTTGGTCAAGGAAGCGGAGAACAAAAAGATCGGAATTGTGCTAGGGTGCGACACAAATGCACACCATGACCTATGGGCCAGTACCTACACAAACCCTCGAGGTGAGTCTTAATTGGGGTATCTAGTAGAAACTAACCTAGTAATCTGCAATAGAGGGGATAATCCAACTTTTATTGTTAAAAATCGGCAAGAGGTAATAGATGTTACTTTCGCCTCTCTTAATCTTTCCACTGCTATCGAATAGTCCATCTTTCTCGGACCATCGGTACATATACTTCACTCTAGACTGTAGCTACACCCCCAAAAAATGTTTTTACCGCAACCGGCGGAAAACAAACTGGGTCAAACACAACGCAATACTATCTGCAAATCTGGCAAGCCATAGACCCTCACCACCCAGCGATCAGGCTGATATAGATTTGCTGAACGATGTGCCTACCTCGGCCCTTGATAAGGCTTTCACGGGCTCCTGTCCTCCCACCATAGTGAGAGAAGGCAGGAAACCACCGTGGTTAACAGAGCCGAAACTACGAAGCTAGACACGGACTGGGAAGCATACAAAGACAGCCTAAGACTCTTTAACAAGGAAGTTCGAAAGGCACAACGTAGCTCCTGGTGCAATTTCTATGAGAACATAAACAATACGAATGAGTTCTCCAGATTGCGAGAAGTCCTTTCTAAATCCACCCCTGTACCCTGCGTACTAAAAGACCCTTAATCTGCTCATGGACGCCCATTTCCCCGGCTGCACGCCTGTCACTGGTAACTCTGATTTCAGCAGGGATGCCCCTTTGGGCACCTTTCCAAATGCAATCACCATTTGCGAGGAAAAGCTGAAGCGGGCCGTCAACAGCTTTGAACCGCACAAGTCTCCGGGACCTGATGGCATCTTCCCGGCGCAACTACAGAACGCCTTTGAAATTTGAAATACCACAGTCTCGGCATGATTCTGGCTGGCTGCATAGCTCTGGGCAGTATTTCTTCATCCTGGACCTTGGTTAAAGTTGTTTTCATTCCCAAAACAGTTAAGACCTCACACACACTCCCAAAGGACTTCAGACCAATCAGTCTGTCATCCTTTCTATTGAAAACACTTGAGAGGATCATCGATCTTCACATCAAAAGTACTGTTGACCGAGCACTAATTTCTAGCTCTCAACATGCCTATCAAAAGGGCAAATCCACTGAGACCGCATTTCATTCTATCGTCGGCACGATCGAAAGGTCCCTTTCATTCAAGGAATATGATATGGCAATTTTTCTTGACATAGAGGGGGAATTCAACAAAATATAGCCTCGTTCGATTATTCAATCCTTAAACAAGCTAAATATTGGCGAATAAATATGCTGCCTAATCGGCCATATTCTCACCCGCAGAAGGGTGACAGCCAAGTTTAGCAGCAGCACTGTCGAAAAACTTGTGCACCGAGGTACCCCCCAAGGGGGAGTGCTATCTCCACTACTGTGGAATCTAGTTTTCAACGAACTTTTGATTTCGATGGAGCTTTCCGGTTGCAAAGTCGTGGCTTAAGCAGACGACGTCGCCTTTCTCACCTCAGGAAAGTATCCACAGACTCTTTCCGATATTCTGCAACTTGCTTTATGTAAACTAGTCGCCTGGACCGAAAGCTGTGGCTTAAGCGTCAATCCGACAAAAACGGAGCTAGTTTTATTTACTAGAAAGGTCAAGACTCCTCTTATCACCCCCTCCCAATCTCAACGGCACTTCACTTGAGTTTGTCAAAAGTGCCAAATACTTGGGGCTCATATTAGACAGCAAACTCTTATGGAGGGAAAATATTGCCGAACATTCTAGGAAATCCCTAGTGGCTCTATACTCCTGTAGGAGGTATGTCGGCTCGAAATGTAGCCTCCAACCCAACATAATGCACTCGCTCTACACCGCAGTGATTAGACCGATTATTCTTTACGGCATCGTTGTATGGTGGCCGGCCTTGAACAAGAACTCCAATCTGAAGGCCTTTGAGAACTGAACGCCTGGCATGCATCAGCAACACGGGTGCACTACCGCCTACCGCCGCTCTACAAGTAATGCTTAATCTTCTTCCTCTAGACATCGTCAGCAAGGAATACGCCGCTAACGCGGCTATCAGACTTAAGGAAGGTAAGCACTGGAGAGGGTAACCAACTGGACATGCCAGCATCCTCCTACAGTTATGCCCCTTACCCTCTACTACTGACTATCTGCCCACAAAAATCGATTTCAAAAAGGGCTTCAAATATGAAATACCGGACAGATCCCGCTGGGACTCACGAAATGTCCTACACGAAGGAGCACTGTCAATTTTTACGGACGGTTCTAAGACTTTAGAGGGAGTCGGAGCAGGAGTATTCTCTGAAGAACTGAGCCTGAGCCTCTCCTTCTCTCTCCCGATACACTGTAGTGTCTTCCAAGCCGAAATCACAGCTATTCGTCAAGCCATGGCGTGGCTGTCGATTAATGCAATATCACACAGGGATATATATTGACAGTCAGTCCGCCATCAGATCCTTAGTATCCAGCGAAACAAGATCAAAAGCGGTGGAAGATTGCCGCGTATCTCTTAACGAGATAGCTGGACAGTACGACCTCACCCTTTGCTGGGTTCCGGGACACTGTGATATCCCAGGGAACTGTGCAGCTGACGAACTTGCTAGATAAGGCTCCTCTGGCGTTGATAGTGTTATTTTGCACAACACTATCTAGGTATCACTAGATACGAAAAGATCCAAAGAGCTTCTGCGTCTCAAAAGACGTACTATCTCACTTTTTGCTAATGTTATCATCGGTCATTGCGTTCTGTGCAGTCACATTCAAAGACTTGGGCTGCCACATAATGACTTTTGCAGAAGCTGTAGGGATGAAGAAGAAGAGAGTCCATCACTCACCTCATCTGCAGCTGCCCTGACCTATCCAACCTAAGGATGGTGCACTTAGGAAGCAATTTTCTCAATGATCTCAGCGATCTATGCTTTATCAGTGCTGCCAGCATTCTTGGCTTTATCAACGGAAGTAAATGGTTCACAACGAGTAACTAGTAAAGGAACCCCTAAACACCAGTGGTATGCACAATGGGCCGATTAACGGCCTAAGTGTTTCTCTCACCGAGAGCCACTTTAACATAACATAACATAACATAACATAACATAACATAACATAACATAACATAACATAACATAACATAACATAACATAACATAACATAACATAACATAACATAACATAACATAACATAACATAACATAACATAACATAACATAACATAACATAACATAACATAACATAACATAACATAACATAACATAACATAACATAACATAACATAACATAACATAACATAACATAACATAACATAACATAACATAACATAACATAACATAACATAACATAACATAACATAACATAACATAACATAACATAACATAACATAACATAACATAACATAACATAACATAACATAACATAACATAACATAACATAACATAACATAACATAACATAACATAACATAACATAACATAACATAACATAACATAACATAACATAACATAACATAACATAACATAACATAACATAACATAACATAACATAACATAACATAACATAACATAACATAACATAACATAACATAACATAACATAACATAACATAACATAACATAACATAACATAACATAACATAACATAACATAACATAACATAACATAACATAACATAACATAACATAACATAACATAACATAACATAACATAAGTTGCCGACACTACTAGGAGGGAAGTGCTAACAGTGAAACAATTAATTTTTCTGAAACCATTTACAGACATGCCAGTGTTGGTTATCTTATTATGCTCATTTCCCTCTCAACATGTTTTGATGCTTTGCGCTCGAATTTTTGTTGAGCGTTAACCTCCACCTACACCGGGAAAACATCATAAAATAGTGTATGAATTATTTTTCAGACTGTTTTTAAATTTTACACAAAAAAAATTTGTTGCCGCAACAGGTCCGTTGGGACCCGAGGACTAGTTTCTTTTTAGGACAAATAAAAGGGATCTACAATTTTATGCCAAATGGTTAATTGCGAAGCTTTTTCATAACAGTTAATGTTTGTCAGACGTTCGCAGAGGTGGCGCAGTGGAATTTGGGTATTTTCGGGTATCGAACCTGGGAGCTGGGTCCCCTCGCTTAGTGGTCCAACACACTATGCCACTGCTTCTACTCTAACTTTTACAAAGCAACATGAATGAATCAGGAAAATACACTGAATTTTTAACATATAGCTTTGCATGTGTTCTTTCATGGTACATACCTACTGTTCAAACCCGACAAGTTCTAACTATACATAAGATTCACTATATTATTTTTAAGTATCAACTTTTCCGACAAATTTGTCTTCCAAATTTTTTTATTATTATTATCACTTCTTACTGAATCTTAAAAAGAAAAGGCAATAAAAAAAGATATTGTGAAGAAAATTTATTGGAAAATATTCAAGCCCTCAACTTTAGTAAGTATACAGTCCACCAGTTATCGAAACACCTACAATAAAACAAGTAAAAGTGTTATCATCGGCCTGGCCGATATTTTGATACCCTCCACTGCATACAAGTCATGCAAAATACCAGAACTACTTGACCGACATAGCCCATTTTCAATACCAACCTAACGACGATAAATGAAGTCCTTTCACAAAACTTCATTCACCTAGGTTGATTCTTTTGGACGCTATCGTATTTTCAACGGAAAGAGGGACACATGGGTCTAATATTGGTTTTATATGGGAGGTACCAGACCTACTTGACCGACATAGCCGATTTTTAACACCAACCAAACAACGATAATAAAAAAGTGCTCTCACCAAATTTCATTCAGCTACGTCAATTATTTTGGGCGCTATCGTGCTTTCAACAGACAGAGAGAAACATGGGTCCAATATTGGTTTTGTATGGGAGGTACCAGAACTACTTGACCGACATAGCCCATTTTCAATACCAACCTGACGCCGATAAAAAGAAGTCCTTTCACCTTACTCCATTCACCTACGTCAATTACTTTGGGCGCTATCGTGCTTTCAACAGACAGACAGACAGACAGACAGACAGACAGACCGACATGGCTAAATCGATTCAGAATGTGATCCTGATTCAGAATATATATACTTTATGAGGTCTCCGGTGACTCCTTCTTGGCGTTACAATTGTATTGGCAATTATTTTATACCCTTCCTCTGGAGGGTATAAAAAGTCTTAGAATACTTAGCCATTTGTGTAATCTTTTTTATATGAAATGACAAAAAGCGGACAGTGATAAATGTATCTGAAAATAAACTTCGCTAGGAGCTGAAAAATAAAAATTTGTTGAATTGTTTTCTTAGATCAACCAAGGACATTTATAGTTTATATTGGTTTGAAACACCCTACATAGTGTAGAGAGTGGTGCCGTGACATAAGGCCATGCGACATAAGGCCATATTTCGAAATATGGCCTTATGTCACTTTCAAGTTATTTTACTGCTCTGATTAGTCAACCTGTAGATAATCAAAGCGGCAAAAGATTAAATAAAGACTTTTCATTTTGTATTAATATTTAATATTTAATAATTAATATGTACCAATCATTTCAGTAAAAAAAAAAACTTAATTCAAGTATGTACTATAATTTGCTTCACCAGAAAGTTGACATTAGAATATGCTATCAACTTTCTGTTGAAGAAAATAATAGTAAGGAATTTGCCGCAAATTGATAGCATATTCTAATTTTTACTATTCTTTTCTAAACTATGTTTCTATTACTTTCTTCAACAGAAAGTTGTTGCAACATATGTAATGCCTGCTCATTTTCGAACTATATTTAAACCGATACAGACGTTTTATATCGGGAATATAGATAGGAGATAACTTCCTTTCCTAAGGCCTTCACAAAACTCAAAATTAACAAGTAAAACTGTTATCATCGGCCTTGCCGATGCTTTGATACCCTCCACGGCATACAAGTCATGCAAAATACCAGAACTACTTGACCGATATAGCCCATTTTGAATACCAACCTAACGACGATAAAAGAAGTCCTTTCACAAAACTTCATTCACCTAGGTTGATTCCTTTGGACGCTATCGTGTTTTCAACGGAAAGATTGACACATGGGTCTAATATTAGTTTTGTATGGGAGGTACCAGAACTACTTGACCGACATAGCCCATTTTGAATACCAAACTGACGCCGATAAAAATAAGTCCGTTCACCAAATTTCATTCACCTACGTCAATTACTTTGAGCGCTATCATGCTTTCAACAGACAGAGAGGCACATGGGTCCAATATTGGTTTCGTATGGGAGGTACCAGAACTGCTTGACCGATATAGCCCATTTTGAATACCAACCTGACGCCGATAAAAAGAAGTCCTTTCACCAAATTTCATTCACCTACGTCAATTACTTTGGGCGCTATCGTGCTTTCAACAGACAGACAGACAGACAGACAGACGGACATGGCTAAATCGATTCAGAATGTGATCCTGATTCAGAATATATATACTTTACAAGGTCTCCGGTGACTCCTTCTTGGCGTTACAAATGTATTGGCAAAGTGAATATACCTTCCTCTGGAGGGTATAAAAACACGATAGCGTCGAAAAGAATCTACCTAGACAAGTGAAATTTTGTGAGAAAACTTATTTTTATTGTCGTCAAGTTAGTATTAAAAATGGGCTATGTCGGTCAAGTAGTTCTGGTACCTCCCTTACAAAACCAATTTTGCATGACTTGTATGCAGTGGAGGGTATCAAAGCATCGGCCAGGCCGATGATAACACTTTTACTTGTTAATATAATATGTTCTCTAATATTGGTTTTGTATGAGAGGTACCAGAACTACTTGACCGACATAGCTCATTTTCAATACCAACCTGACGCCGATAAAAAGAAGTCCTTTCACCAAATTTCGTTCACCTATGTCAATTACTTTGAGCGCTATAGTGCTTTCAACAGACAGAAAGACAAATGGGTCTAATATTGGTTTTGTCAGGGAGGCACCAGAACTACTTGACCGACATAGCCCATTTTTAATACTAACTTGACGACAATAAAAATAAGTTTTCTCACAAAATTTCACTTATCTAGGTAGATTCTTTTCGACGCTATCGTGTTTTTAACATAATATGTTTTCTAATATTGCTTTTGTATGAGAGGTGCCAGAACTACTTGACCGACATAGGTCATTTTCAATACCAACCTGACGCCGACAAAAAAGAAGTCCTTTCAGCAAATTTCGTTCACCTACGTCGATTACTTTGAGCGCTATCGTGCTTTCAACAGACAGAGAGATATGTGGGCCCAATATTGGTGTTGCATGGGAGGTACCAGAACTACTTGACCGACATAGCCCATTTTGAATACCAACCTGACGCCGATAAAAAGAAGTCCTTTCACCAAATTTCATTCACCTACGTCAATTACTTTGGGCGCTATGGTGCTTTCAACAGACAGAGAGATATGTGGGCCCAATATTGGTCTTGCATGGGAGGTACCAGAACTACTTGACCGACATAGCCCATTTTGAATACCAACCTGACGCCGATAAAAAGAAGTCCTTTCACCAAATTTCATTCACCTACGTCAATTACTTTGGGCGCTATGGTGCTTTCAACAGACAGAGAGACATGTGGGCCCAATATTGGTTTTGCATGGGAGGTACCAGAACTACTTGACCGACATAGCTCATTTTCAATACCAACCTGACGCCGATAAAAAGAAGTCCTTTCACCAAATTTCGTTCACCTACGTCAATTACTTTGAGCGCTATCGTGCTTTCAACAGACAGACAGACAGACAGACAGACAGACAGACAGACAGACAGACGGACATGGCTAAATCGATTCAGAATGTGATCCTGATTCAGAATATATATACTTTATGAGGTCTCCGGTGACTCCTTCTTTGCGTTACAAATGTATTGGCAAAGTGAATATACCTTCCTCTGGAGGGTATAAAAATCAAATCACTATAATTTTCCATTATACACACCAAACATAACACGTTGCACTTGAAGCTACGCTTAAGAATGAAAAGTGCGCAAATTTATTTGCTCTAACTACTTACCAATGGTCAATTCTTATCATTTTTTTAACGGTAAAGACAGGTTTTTCTTATTGACAACATAAGCATGTCCCATAGTTTTTTTTTATATATGGCCCTATGTCGCAAAAAAATACGCTTTTGCAAAACGACATATGGCCATATGTTCGAATATGGCCGTATGTCGCTTTGTGAAAGTGTCATATTTCGAAATATGGCCTTATGTCGCATGGCCTTATGTCACGGCACCGCACAGAGCGATATCCAGAAATGTATAACAACACTTTTTTAGGAGTAAGGAATTGCCAGACAATTGACCTTATTATTTACATGTATATATGATCATATCAATGAAATAATATATACATTATACACCAGTAAAAAAGTAAAATATACGGGCTTCTTCAGAACAGTTGAAAATACAAATAAAAATTTCAAAAGTTCAGTTAAAGTTTTTCAGTATAAAAAAGCTTGGAACGTGGTGGGAAGTGTTTTTTATTCCTATGTAACTGTGTTGGACATCCTAAGATGCGAGGCTTGCATAATAATGTAGAAATGTGCAAATACATTTGCTTCGTTAAGTGCATTTGCGCAGGTTCAGTAAAAATACTTACATGCTGGTTAAAGAAGTAAGCATGAATATAATACAACGAAAAATTTCCCAATCGATTTTTCGTTTTGAAATAAATTTTTTTTCCCGGAAAGCAAGTTCTATACCCACAAATTAAAGTCACTTTTAATATAACTTGGATGTGAAAAACATTTGATAAACAACCGTTGTGAAGGAAAATATAACTGGTTCACAATAATATATGCCCTTGCATAATGGGTACATTTTTTATTAAAAATAAAAAATATAACGTATATCTAATACAAATGACACACATCAAAAATATATAATGTAACAAAAATTCGACTTTATTCATGTGGTGGATAAAATGTGTGAGTGTGTCACAGCTTTTTTAATTGATAAAATATGTACAATGTACTAACTCCCAAACTAGCATCCACTCTCAATTAAATTTTAATAAATGAGTTAAAAGGAGAAACGACCGCTTTAAGCCACTCTCAATTCTTTCCATTTACTTCAAGAGATTTATTAAAAAAAACAATTGTTTCAAAATATTAAAGTAAACAAATCCTTTAGTCAAAACATTTTACTTTGTTTAATACCTACTAAATCAATTTGGTGTGGAACGTTAATAGCTAAGGGCAATCATCAGATGGGAAGTTCGTTGCTACCTGAATGATTCTCAAAAAAAAATATGCATGCTGTGTCGAGTATATAGGTAGACAGGCACATACAGAACATTCGTATGGCTTTAGTTTTTGAGACTGGAATAAAGTACTAGTACCAAATATGAAAGTGTGTATTCGGCTATGGCAGGCACTTAAGTCTTTTTCGTGTTTTAAAACAGACATACTTTACGTTAAATTGATTTGCCCGCGTTCAATTTGTTATGAGTGGGTTCAATTGATGCGGTACACAACTTGGACAGTATGATGCATTTTGCTTGCATTTTTTTGTATTGTAATGTGAGTATAGCCCTAAGGGTATAGTTTTGTGGAGGACAAGCGTAAAGTTGCTATTTGATTAAGCGTTTTTTTTTTTTGGTTATTCTCTAAAAGTGGTATCCGTACAATGTAGTTAGATTCACTCACATATTCAAAGTTTTTCGCATAAAGGGGTCATTTCGCCAGTATGCGGATGATTGCTTACAACAAAACGAAAAAAACAGGAATCATCCATTAAAAAAATGTGGGTTAAGTATTTTGTAGGTATGTATATTGATTTTAAAGTCAATCTTTCGTCACAATGACTGTTTTCGATCATTCCCTGTTTCCATATCTACTAAAGGTCTGGAAGTTTAAAGTCTCAAACCGGATTATGAGAAGAGCTTCCAAAAATGCATTTTTGAAAAAAACCTTTTTAAAATATAATTTTTAAAATACTTCTGGATTGAGGCGTTGGGAATACTTGGGAACAACAGCACTATATTGTGGCTGATGAAGGATCGCTTTCTACAAATCTTAATGGACCTACCTGGTTTCAAGTTTACTTTTATTTTTATTATTTTTATCTACATGCCTCGGTAGTTGTGGTATCGAAATGGTACTTAATTTAAATTTAACTGAGAGATAAAAATAACTTCTACTTATTCTTCCTGTACTGACAGAAAAAATCTTTCCGTTTCCATGACTGTCACTAATATATCTTCTATTCAAAATTTAGAGTTTTTTTATTTTTGGGACGAATCACTAAGCCACTGCGCCAACATGAAGCAGTTTATGCGAATTAAAAAAAATCCACCAGATCTTTCAAAATAAAATTAAAAATTATAAATTGAATAAAATGTATGTGAACAAGGAACACTTTAAGCATCACTTTACATGTTAGGTTTAATTTAATACTTATCCTGGAAAGCTGCTTCGAATAAGTGAAATATATTTCCAGCATACATTCCATAAACAGTTAGAATCTGATAAAATGTATCCATAGAGATCTAATAGAAAGAGGGGTAACTACCACATCAACGAATTCAACCTTCGCTTTTATTACCTATCTTATTTTATAACCAGAACCGCTCCCTGTTCTTCAAACACACATTCTCATATATTTCTACCCTCTTTTCCTAGCACATCTCAGAACACGTCCAACGTTAACCACCCTTACTACTTCTTTGTATGTATACATGTTTGCTATGCGCAGCATCTCAAGCTTGAAAAAGATGAGGAGTACAGAACTATTATAGTTATGTTGGCTGAGCAAGGTTTCTACCCCTACGAAATACATACACTACGACCCAGGAGCAAACAAATGTAAACACCCTCAACTTTCATGGTGTTGCCACGTATAGACCAATATTTCTCCAGCGCAAATATGTATGTGTACAATTTTAACGAAGGAATTAAAATCCTGGTTTTCAAAAGAAAAAAAATTCTACCCTCACATCGCTGCAGATGGGGTCTTCAGTCAGCTTTTGATATTCGTATGTAAGAGGTTTCACTGTTTCCGAGCTATTCCTCTTCGATATAATACCTAAACTATAATTTCGGTTACGGATTAAACTCTTTCTTCTCTAAACGCCAAAATAGGATTTACTCAACAAAATAAGTTAATTTCAAACCTTTGCTTCAATAAATTAACAAGTGAAATATTTCTATTTATTTTTATTTTTTACTCGTCAATTTAGAGAGCCAGTGATATTGTCCTGTCACAGCAGTACTGATTGATAAGTTTACTGCTGTACCGGGACATTAACATTGTTTTTCTATGAATCTTCAACTTCAAATATGGATGAAGTGAATTCAAAAACGGATATTCGGTTCGAAATAAAAATCATTTTTCTTCTTTATATATTAAAAAGGAGAAAAGTTTTTCAAACAAAGGAGACACAACGTGGTATTAGAATAGGCAATGAAACATTTTTCGTGGATTTTCCGAAAAAAAACTGTTGTTTCAATATACATACTTACATTATATATTTTTCCAAATACATAGTTTAGAAAAAGCTAGAGTTCTATAAAAAAGTGAAAATTAAAAATTATATTTGACTTTAGTCAAAGGAGGGATATAATATTTCTCTTCTTGGAAAAAATTGATTTTACATTTATTAAAGGGATCCGCGCAACAAAATCAATAAAAAGAAAGAACTCAAAGTTTCAACAAGTTTTCTTTTTGTTTTATTTATATGGAATTGAGTTGGAAAGCTTTCTATTTATTAGCTTTCAATAGTTCTGGTTTGTTCCCTTGTGCTCGACTATGTATTAAAACTGTGATACTTTTTTTATAATAAAGTCTAGTTAATAATTTGTCTATGCGACTCTAAAGTTGGATACAAACAAAACAACAAAATACAAAAATAAATAAATCATAATAATCAAAACTACATAGGGGTTTGAAAATGCCACTCCCTTCGAACGACTGTACAAACAATTTGTGTAGTCATCGCCATACACTATTGCAATACAGCTTTTACTTGGTGAAGGCCTGCAAAAAAATATTTCCAAAAGGGTGTACGCAGTGAAATAAAAAGAATAACGAGCATTCATAGAAGGAAATCAACGGTCCAAGGGATGAAAATCATGTGATACTAAGGGATACGTACATAGCTATTAAATGGAACAGGGGATGATTTACATTATTTCCTTCCATTTTATTTTTCTGGCTATTAAAAGATTCTTTTTTAATAAATCAGAAATATCACAATATAAAGAATTTGCATTTAGATGCATGAAATTGAAAGTAGGAAATAACGTTAAATGTTGGTAGTTGTTTAAATTAAATTCAAATGATGTATTTCAATTCTCAAATGCTATGCCTACGTATATGTAAAGTAATGTGCCTATATAAATAAACTACCGACGGTTTTAGTTAATCATTTTTACAAGCGGGCAGGTGCCAAAATATTTAAAAGAATATAACATTGACTTATTATATATGGACTGCTAGTAGCCAACTTCACGCGTGTTCCAAAAATACAAAACGCTACTGTTTTACAGCGGAAAACGAAATAAACTTGAAACGACCAAGTTTACTTTAAAATTTGTGAGAACTAATGTAGGATTTGTTAGTGTTTTTTTATTTATCTATTTACCAATATATGTTTCTATATTTTAGTTGGGCTTAGTACCTGCATAGTTTCGAATTCGTATTTTATTTCTGCGATCTCAATTTATTCAAACATTTAGCACAAGCCAAGCGAATTCAATACGAACGCAAAACAAGTGAACTGCTACCTATATGCTCATAAAAGCAAGAGGATTAGTGGCCGGCCATTAGCCGCTTGTAGTTCACAAGCATTGACAGACTGCCGTTATAAAAACAACAATGTAAACTTATTAGTTTTGGGGGTAGACGTAGGTTAGAAAGATACCCATCTCTTTAAATCCATTCTTTTCGTCCGAGAGTATTAACTGTCCTGGAAGAGCTTAGCAATACCAACCGCGATATAAATATTAAGGGATTGAACGATACATGGATCTCTATGGGTCAATAACGGCCATATTCACTACCTTTAATCCGGGTTAAACGTTACACCCGGGTTTAACGGCCATATTATTCACTACCTTTAATCCGGGTTAAACGTTACACCCGGGTTTAAGTGAGTTTAACCTAAAACTTAAACCCAAGTCCATAATATTCAGTCTTTTAACCGTACATAAACCCATTTTTTTAAACTTGACAGCGTTTAATCCGATTGGATTTAAACGCACTTCGGAAACCAGTTTAAGTTCTTTAACTCGGGTTAAACCTCAATTGCATAATATTGACATTTTAATAAGAAAAGAAGAAAAGTGAAATAGAAAACAAAAAGGAGCAAAGAGATAAAAAACAAATTGATTTCATTCATGAAATGGAGAGTTGATAGTAAATCAACGTCGTCCTCGATTTGGATTTGGTGGATTTTCGGTAATATATCCGAATGAAGAATGTCTCTTTCTGTAGCCTTCATTCCATGTACATTCCATGATTCTACTAATGCACAACAAACTAAAATAGGCACACTACAAATTAAATCAATTTCCAAGTGTCAAATAACAAAACACACATGCCATTATTTGTGAATTTTGACATTACGTGGGTTTAAAACGGATTAAAAACGGGTTAAAGTATTTTAAATCCGCATTTAAATCCAGCGGGTTTAATGCTTGTTTTTCAGTGAATAATATGGATGCAGGTTTAAATTATCGGGTTTAAAAAATGCGGATTAATGATGGGTTGTAAAATAAACTTAAACCTGAGTTACATCCGGAGTGAATAATATGGCCTAAGTAAAGAAATTATTATTTCGTTTTCCTTTTCAAAATAATAAAATGTTATAAAATTAATTTCAAATCACTCTTTGTAGCTTTGCTTCTTTTCTATAGATGACGTTCTTTTGTTTACACGTTACTATGGAAATAAATCTTTTCCGACAAGATGTCGCTCTTTTGTTTGCACGTTTCAATGGAAACGAACTTTTTTTGAAAAAAAAATTGATTTTTTATGACAATTTAAACTTGACGGCGGCATGTGGTTCTTTGCTAATCCGCTGTAAAACAGTACGGCCTCTGTGTTTTGGAACATATTTTCTCGCAGAAGTACATGAAAAAGACATTTCACTAGCAGTCCATATTTAGTATGTCTATGCAATATAAAGTTTTGCTTTTGTTTAACTGACATTACACTTACGGCCATATTATTCACTCCGGGTGTAACTCAGGTTTAAGTTTATTTTTCACCCGATCATTAATCCGCATTTTTTAAACCCGATTATTTAAACCTGCGTCCATATTATTCACTGAAAAACAAGCATTAAACCCGATGGATTTAAATGTGGACTTAAAACACTTTAACCCGTTTTTAATCCGTTTTAAACCCACGTAATGTCAAAATTCACAAATAATGGCATATGTGTTTTGTTATTTGACACTTGGAAATTTATTTAATTTGTAGTGTGCCGATTTTAGTTTTTAGTGCATTAGTCGAATCATTGAATGTATGTAGCCTTCAGAAATGGGCATTCTTCAGTCGGATATATTACCGAAAATCCACCACATCGTAATCGAGGACGACGTTGATTTACTATCAACTCTCCATTTCATGAATGAAATCCATTTTTTTTAACTCTTTGCTCCTTTTTGTTATCTATTTCACTTTTCTTCTTTTCTTATTTCTCAAGTCCTGCGAGAAATAAAATGTCAAAAATTATGAAATTGAGCTTTAACCCGAGTTAAAGAACTTAAACTGGTTTCAGGAGCGCGTTTAAATCCAATCGGATTAAACGCTGTTAAGTTTAAAAAAATGGGTTGAAGTTCGGGTTAATCGACTGAATATTATGGACTTGGGTTTAAGTTTTGGGTTAAACGCACTTAAACCCGGGTGTAACGTTTAAACCGGATTAAAGGTAGTGAATAATATGGCCGTTAGGCATATCAACTAGATATTCAACCCTTAAGGCTAGTACGCTGTTCGAGTGAAGTGAAATTTTCACTCCTCTCCAAAAAGTGCTGTGAAATCGAAAATTTTTTGGAGATTTTTTTCGGAGAAATTTATGCAGGGTGACTGAACTCAAAAGATTTGTTTGGTTTGTGGGAGTTCAAGAAGATATTAGGTTACTGATAACATAAAAAATACTTCAATATTCAACTTTCACACTCTTATTCTACTAAAAAAGAAAACAGCTGGAGGAAACAGATTGAGAACTTCACTTTTTGTGAATTATGCGATACAGTAAAATGTATTGGCTTATTGGATAGTTAAGGTAATGCTATTCAACCAAATTCTGAAACCAGTGTGGACCCACGGGCACCAGTTGTGGGTTTGGCTATGCCAAACGAATTGCAACAAAAATTAAGGCCTTTCAAAATATATTACAAAGGAAAATAGTCAATACATATAAATCTAAATATTCAAATGGTTGAGAAAGAAGTTAAACAAGTCGCTGAAAAGCCTACTTCTGTGCATTAAAGAAGTAGGCTTCTCAACCACGTTAGCTTAGAAATAACCGAATTATTAAACACAGACAATGTAATCAGGAGATTAAGGCGGATAAAACCTCTTGATCTATAAAAATTAACTGAGGCAAAGAAATTCCGTAATATTTTCTAACAAAAATGTTCAGAAATTCGAAAAGCGAGTGATTTTTCGTTAAAAAAATCTCAAATAGCTCGGAAGCTATTTTAGATCGGTTTAAAGTCCCTCTCTATTGCAAAAGCATCTCTCGCGTAGGTACCTACTAGCTCTGGAATGTTTTGTTTTTTGTTCATGACAATTTTAAAAGTTTTCAATTTGGCAAATAATGTTTGATTCGTTATATAATAAGGACAGCCGTCAATTTTAAACAACTAACAACAACAAAGACTCGTGAATTTATCTGTTGGATTTTTTTTTTGGCGAAGCTGGGTAGAAAAATGTTATTGAGGCACCTGCTTACGAAAAAGGTCATTATTGCCACCAAATTTTCGTACACATAACATTATCGCATTATATTGAATGAAAAAACTATTTATCAAACTATTACAAGTGGGAAAAACTTAGTATTGTCTTCAAAAAACACCTGAAATTCCAATAAATTTCTCAACCGCTTTGCTTCAAATAATTTTTTTTTAAATATAAACTATTAAATAATTATCAGTTCAAAAGGCTGGATAGTTGTACCCAAACGTCAAATAGTATATCAAAGTGTCAAATACCCGGTAGTGTCAAACATTAAAAAGACCATCCACTGCCGGCCCAATTAGAGATTTTACTCTTTCGAAAATTTCTCTTGGCTGCTTTATACGCGCACCTCCCCATAAAACAGAATAAGATTCAGCTAAATAAAGTTTGGAGTTGTTTGCAATTGAGATACATATATAAATAATTACGTACCTGTTTTGCACAATTCTTTTCTTTGATTAGAATCATCCTTCTATATTTCACACACTTAAGAGTTGAAGGATTCTTGGCATGATTCGATAGATTCGTTCACAGCTTTTAAGGCCTTTAGCCTTTTTCCCCTTTAAACTCTTGTTTATATTTCCAATGTTAGGTGAGTAGTTTTGTAATATTTTTCTAACTTCCGTATTTTGTTTTGGAAGGTGAGTGCTTGACGCGTTGCCACAATTTGGTTAATTTTTATTTTGCGGTAATCGCTAGTGTAGGCGGAAATATATATTTCTAACTCATTCATTTTGCCATAACCTACATAAATGTAAAAGCTTTGAGTACCAGTATCTATGCTTGCAAAATGGTGCCATATATCCAAGAAGGTGTTATATTTCTTATGAACTTAAATAAAATCATTTACAAAAGCATGCAATCATCTTACATTGGATATCAATCCCAAATAAATTCATACTGTATTTGTATATGTATGTAAATATATTGTAATCGGAACACAATTTTGTCTGTAACCCGGTGTCTCCAAGTAATATTAAGGCTTAGTGGACGACATTATTAAGACAGATTTAGACATCTAAATGCAAAATAATACTCTCCTCAGCGTCATTAAAACGAATTTGAAATGGCCGCCCTACATTTTATGACATACTATCGTTCTTTTTTTCTATGAAAATGCACGTGGAAGGTGGAGACGCAGTGTAGTATACACATTTGTTTTTTGTTTCACTTTCACGGAACACAAAATCGGAAAAAAAGTTTTTAGGAGTTGCTCTCGGTTCTCGCCTAATATATGTAGCTATACTATACAATGTGTACAAGCTAGATTTGTTCAGCTTCGTAAAAAATATAGCAGATGTCAGTTTGGTAGTTAAATGGAAAGTTTATTTGTGCTTTTAAGCTTCCGTATAATTCGCAAAGGGAAAGTTGCTAATATCAAAGAATATAGAACTACCAAGAATTATTATCTGACTTCGAAAATGAAATCAAATACGGAAAGCTCTTTTTTAAATAATGAAAAAAGAGCCGACTGAAAAATAATTGGGAGCAAAGCTCTTTCTCATACAACGACAACATCGATCCACATGTACGTACCTATCCATAATTCCATTACACCATATGGAAATCTCCAATACTGAAAAATGCGATGTGATATAAAACAGCAGTGAAACAATCCTAAGCAAAATATTACTTTGAAAACAAAAATTGTTATTTTTGTCAATACAATGCCATAGTGAAAAATGAAAGACAATTCGATTTTGTTCATTCATTCTTATTTACACCTGGTGTGCCAAGGAGACTGATAACTCAACTACAGAGGTTTCTTCCGGAAAGTTTTAAACACTTCATTTAAAAAATTTATGAAAATTCAGAATTCTAAAAAAGGCATGAAACTGTTAAAGAAAATAGAATAAGTACCAACATTCTCAAACAATTTTTGTCATACAGGGTGGGCCAAAAGAAGTCATCCGATGTTGTTTGGCTCTCATTTTTTTTCTGAATGAAAAACTTCGATCGATTTTTAATTATGTTTATTTGAACCTTTGGAATTTTATTGGTCAAGTCAGGAAGATGATATCGACCAAATGGGCCCCGTCACAATTGATTGCCATACGGGCTCGTTTTAGCAATAGGATGTATGACAACAGTGGACGGTGCGCGCTATAGGGCCAAGTTAACCGAGTTTTTTCTGCCGCAATTGGACGAATTAGGACTGGAGGACATGTGGTTCCAACAGGACGGAGCTACGGCACACACTGCGCGAGCCACAACCGATATTCTTAAGGCGCCGCCTCATCTCTCGTTTTGGCGATTTGCACTGGCCCGCAAGATCACCCGATTTAACCGTTAAACATTTTTTTTTTTTTGTGGGGTTTTTTGAAGTCCAGTGTTTACGTGAACAAGCCCGAGACAATAGAAGCCCTCAAGCACAACATTCGACACGAGTGAGAGAATCTGTCGTCCGAAGTTCTCGCCGAATGCCATAAAACGAGCCCGTATGGCAATTCAATTGCGACGGCGCCCATTTGGCCGATATCATCTTCTCGACTTGACCAATAAAATTCTATAGGTTCAAAAAACAGAATCGAAGTTTTTCATTCCGAAAAAAATGAGAGCCAAACAACATCGGATGACATCTTTTGGCCCAGCTTGTAGAATCCAGTAGCGGAAATTTAAAAATTTTTGCTTCTGGATTATGCATTTTTGAAATATAACAATCAGTAATACAGCATTTTATGCCAGATCGTAAGCAGTTTTTTTTATTAATTTTTTCCCAAGTAATAAATTTTCCACCATCTACATGTACTACATCAACGAAGCAAATGAAAAAATCGGCACTGTGCAGAAGGATCGTGTACGTGTACCTTTCGTCAATCCTCGTCATAGAGGAACTAAACTAGAGGGCCAACTGAGAGCAGAAACGGGAAATCTGCCTACAAGCTGCCTGTGTAACCTCAAATTGCATAAGTTTTCGTGCCTGTACAAATCAAAGGAGCGCCATTAATGCCGCACGCATACTTATACAATTTAAGGTTACAATTTTATGTCAATCGAGCCGCCATTGGAAGACTGTGTTCGTCATATTTTGTGCCATTTAGTTACACGGCGTTCACATCACAGTTGAATTTAAGAGTTTCTAATGTCTATGAACTTGTTGGAATCAAATGGAATTCCTTTTATAATTTCGTTACAATGAAATAATAATTTGTCAATATCTTGCAGAAATCTAACTCATAATAACAATCAGAGAAAAATTAACGTTTTCTTCACTTTTGTTAAAAGAGATTTTGTAAATTCAAGTTTTTTTTTGTATATTTTAAGGAAAGAAAATTTTTTTCGTTGATTTTAATGGTTTTAATTTCGAAATATCGAAACAATAATTTGAACACCGTTTAAGAAAATCCTTTATTTTTTTTCGTGAAAATGATTTTTTAGTTTTAGCAAATGCATACTTGTACAGTAATTATATTCAAGTATGCATAATGCTAAATTGAAAAATAAGTTCGATATTTTTTTATTTTTTTATACTACATATATTGCTCTCAAATTTAACTATGTATGCGCTCGGCTTTTTCCGGTAAAGGACATAATATAAAAATCCTCGTACATCGCCCTTTATTTATACCTAAGAAATACTCGGAACAATAAAAAAATGTTTTGATCACTTTTTGTATTCCAAAAACACAAAGAACGCACTTGTTTCTGTTAATTAATAATTTAAAGGGGTTTGTAAAAAAATTCAGTGCACATTTCGAAATACATTGTTATAAAATTTATAAAAGAATATATGCACAGAAAACGAAATATAGCATGCAAATACCAACAATTAACAAAACAATATGTATTTTTACGTTCGATTGAAATACCAAAGTAACATTATTCAACACTGTAAGTGTTATTAAACTACAGAATTTCCAATCATATTTTGAATTTGTACAAATATGGTGTTAAATAAACAAATTTGAAAACATTCACCAAACCTTATAAAAATTTATTGAATGTTTATAAACATTTTAGAAAATTCACTTATGCCCTAGTGAAAGCTTGGGTTTAATGCATAATTTTTGGAACAACCCCTTTTATGCAGCAGCATGAATTTTGCTGTCAAAAATAGAATTCATACAAATAAAATTAAAAAAAAACTGAAATGTGAATGGATGAACAGTTTTTGGTGACGAAAATGGGTAGAGAAGAAATTATGCTATTTAAAAAAACCATAATCAACATTTGCTTTTTTACATTTATTGTTATAAATCTATTTACAAATTGTTTGTTTTTGGAAATAGTTCCACCCGGCGGCCATTAATACACGTATTCACAGACAGGAAAAAAAGAGCGCGCGAGAGAGGGCTGTCATTCAAAATTTGCGGGGAAAATCGGGTAGGTCTAGGTGTGCTGAAAGTCGGAACTCTAGTTTAGTTCCTCTATGATCCTCGTCATCTTCTCGTCATTCATCAAGAACCGGTTATGCGGAAAGCAGACTATTCTGTTACTACCAGCGCTACAGCTGGAAAAAACAAGTACAGTGCCAATTTTTTTTTAATGGGTGCCACAATGTGCCAAACTTCCAAAACAAAACCTTAAAAAACTCATATATTCAAACAAAAACGAAAAATATTTTAATTTCTCATTACTTCATTAAGAAATTGTATGTACAAAAGGAAAAAATAAGAGATTCATTTATATGTGAAGAAATAAATATATTACTTATATACCAACAACTTAAAATGCCAATTTAAAAATTTTCACATTGGCTTCAATGGAGTTCAACAGAAGTTCCTGATCGGTTTTTTTACAAAAAGTTTAACAAATGTCATTTTGACATTATCGTAAAATGCAGCATCTACAAAATATGTTGGAATTGCAATTTTTATAAGCTAAATACCTATTAAACTTGCTATTTTGAATGCGCTGATATGTTCTAAAATATTAGATTACAACTTATTCCTCCGACATCGTTGAAGATGAAAATAAATACAGTTTTACTTGTCAATCTTTTGAGCTGTCACTTAGTTGTCAGTTTTCATTTTTCAGTAAGTCGAAATTCGGCGAGTAGAAAATTACGAAAAAATTAAAAGAGGGGAAATGGATTTCTTTCTCATTTTTTTTTTAAATTTTCTCAGTACGTGGTCGCATTCGCACAGTTTCTTAGCAAATTTTTAATAATTTTACTATAGCAAAAAAGTACCCGAACGAACCTATTAACTCTGCTAATTTTTGAGCAATTTCGATTTTTCGCCATAATACCTATTGGTGCTCTTATTAGCAGCATGTATTAGCAGCATGGGACAATGGGTCATCAATTTCCGCCGAATTATCCAATGCCGATTCCAAATCGCATTTTTCTGCAAATTCGTTAGTTATTTTGAATTTGACATAAAAAGCAGGACTTTTTGTTTTAACCACCAAACATAATGCGAATGTCAATTGCAAAATGGGGGGAGAGAAACAAATGTACTAATGTTTGATTTTATTGCGAAGTTTGGTTATTATATTTTTTTAATTCATGAGTGCCAGATTTATAGATTTTAAGTGCCAATGAGTGCCTAGGTGCCAAACATGTTTAAAAGTGCCAGTTTGGCACTAAAGTGCCTGTTACTGCAGCGCTGGTTACTACATGTGCTACCTGCCTATAAGCATATAAAGAGGTATCGATCGTAAGTTGTATTATCCTGAGGATGACTGTGTCGCTGTTTGTATTGTAACTACTTCTCGTTGAACTGTTTTATGAAATTATCTGAGAGCGCAAGATTAAAAAGTTCTTGATAAAGAAAAGCAATAGCAAAAGCTGTGAGAGCGGGCAGCAATATTGGAACCCGCCATACAAAAATTTTCAGTAGAAACATTTGTATGAGATGTGTCTTCTTGGTAATTCTATATTCTTTGCTAATATGTAATCTGTGGCAACCGTTTATAGCATAAACTGAACATGTTCAAAGACTATATAGGTTTACTTTTTTTTTATGTGAAACGAAATTTTGCACAAAGCTCTTATATAAGAATGATTAATAAAACAGGATTAAAAGGAAAGGGTACCTATTCGTATAAATATGTTACATGGAAACAAAATGAGATTAAATATTTGAATTTATCGGAATAGATTTTTTTTCGGTTTTAATAAGGAAATGGAATAAAGAATACCTAAACCTAATACCTAAGGTTTTAATTTTAACCCAAATATACAACTTAAAAGATCGCGGGAACAAGTTGGCTATTGCAACTAACGAAAAGAGCGGCCCTTAAAGAAAGATCTTAAGAAAGAGAATTATGGAATATGCATAGGTCAGCGTCTAAATGTGTTGGTGCGCATGAAACTTTATCACCACCTATTAGTCCCTCTGTATGCTGTCAATTGGGTTAAGCGAATGTTTTAGGGTCGAACAATCTTATAAGTTCTGCAGTGCGTTCGGTTTCTCAACCACGGCTGAAATTTTTACAATTGACGTCTCGTAATTCATTCCCCTTGTTACTTCACCATACTCTCTCCGACTTGACTTTTTATTGTCAAACATAAAATATTTATAAAGGGTGGTTAAGTTTTAAGGGTCGATGTTCATTGTAAATAAAACACAAATTGTTTAGGAAATTATTGTCATTTCTTTTTATTATGATAATATTGGTATGGTTCAATTATGTATGGAACAAAATATCGGCCAAACCTCCATCCACACCTCCATGCGATGGTCCAAATTTTCGATAACGCTGAGGCATAATTGAGGTTCTATGCCGTTATTGTGCCGAATTATCTCATCCTTTAGCTCTTGAATTGTTGCTGGCTTATCGACGTACACCTTTTCTTTCAAATAACCCCAAAGAAAGAAGTCCAACGGTGTCAAATCACATGATATTGGCGGCCTTTTGACATCGCCACCACGTAAGAAAACGCGGCCATTGAATTTGTAGCGCAAAAGAGCCATTGTGTCGTTAGCTGTGTGGCAAGGGGCACCGTCCTGTTGAAACCACATATCGTCCACATCCATATCTTCCAATTCGGGCCATAAACACCACCAAACAGTCACTCTTTGTGGGTGCATTGGTTTTTCGACAATCACTCTTGGATTATCATTCGCCCAAATGCAGCAATTCTGCTTATTGACGAATCCACTGAGGTGAAAATGTGCCTCATCACTGAATGACCATTTTCATAATAAGCCTGAATAACTTTAACGCGTTGCTCGATTGTGTATCTTTCCATAGTTCAAATTGAATTAGTCTGAAATGGAGAAATTAAAAATTAAATGCAGAAAAAAATTTGACGTTCAGGTGTGGTTCACATTCAACATCGGCCCTTAAAATTTAACTATCCTTTAGGCGCTGTGGTGTGGAATTTAGCTTGGAACCGAAAATGCTGAACAACCCATTAGTTACCAAACAAGTTCCACTTTCAATTGGAGACTCGAACCTGTCAAATAAGTGGAGAGTTAAGTGAGCTAATTCAAGAACCAGCGAGTTTGTTCGGGACGTAAGGTGTAAAGGCCGGTACGGAGCTGATCAGAAACGAAATTTTCCGGTGGTCTCCAAATGGACAGCGATACGTCTGCGAAAAGGCAGCGGAAAATAATTCGGGGAGAGTTCCATCAGCTGATACACAAGTAGCAGTGTTACCAGCACTGCCTTGTTATATCTGATTTAGTTACTTGAACTTTTCACTGGCTCCTCAAGATTGCCATTTGAGATTTTACCTAATTTACGCTATCCACTTTAAAGTTTGGCGATTTTTAGGCTCCTTGGGAATTTATTAATATACTTCTATTGAGAAATCTACTACAACTATCCACTTTTCCGCCGTCGTTTCGCAACAGCTGCGTACTGCAAAACGAAAAGGAGAGCGGAATTTTTCGTTCAAGATTTCGTTGTGTCATTTTTGTATGGGATTTTTCGTTTCTGATCAGAATTAAGTGACGCTGTGGAATAATTTAAGAATGCTAAGAATGAAAATCGATGACGACAACGATTGATGAGAAATTAAACCAGCATGAAACAAATTGCTAAATAGCTCCAAAGGGTCAAAGAATAGAAGTATCGGGAATTGACTGCCCAAGAATGAAAGACATGTAACAAATCGCTTTTGATAGGCAAACATCATGGCCAATATATAAGAGACAGTTGGAAGTAGCTGCAATAATCAACGGATGGGATGTCGAGGAAAAGTCGATTGCACTAACGCTCGCATGCACTTACAACAACAGAACATGATCCTGCTTCTCATCGAGATCACAAATCATGATCTGAAAATTATTTCCACTATTTCCCACTAGATGTTTTTTTTTAATTTTTAAGTGTTGGTGTGCCTGTAAACGATAGCCACACAATCACATTGCCAGACTAAAAAATGGAACACAAAAAATCAATTGATTTTTTCGCATTTGAGTTCCGAGTTAGTTAGTTATTTTTTTGCGTACTTTAAAGGTACCTATGTCCAGACCAACCAAACACTTGATAAATTGCTAGTTTGCGTCTGGAAACCAAAAAACTCTTATGAAATGTTTCACGGTTTTCCAATAGTGATGGGAAATCATTTTTGTTTAACAAGTTTCCCTGCAAAAGTGAGTGCTGTTTTTCGATTATTTTTTTTTGTAAATAAAATAGAAATGTCAAGAAAAGCTTAGAATACCTAATGAGAAAGTGATTCATTTAGTACAATTATTTGAATTAAATCGCGTGTCGCGTGATTCCCGAGACTAAAATTACAAAAATAAAAACTTTACTCCGGATCAGATCATGCTGATAATAAAAAACAGCTAATATGAGTTTAATAGATAATAAAGAGGGGGACCTGTTTCGAGCTAAAGAATGTCTTTGCTCAGATGGTGACTTACTAAAAGTTTGTTGGTTATTCCCGAGGCCTGAAAATGTTGTCATTCCAAAAATCTCTAAATTCTAATTATTCGATTAGAATACACATTTTACACATTCGAATTAATTTCCGTCCGTTTTTCGAGCACGTTGCTTTTTAGTAGGTATCTATAAAGGTTTGGGCCAACCAGCGGAACATATTATAAACATTTAAATACATTTATTAAACGAAGAAATGATTATGAAATGTTTATGAAATGTTTCGCTGGTCTGGCCGCTAATGCAACATTATATTTTTGTTTTACAAGTTTCCCCGCAGAAAGGTAAGCGTTGTTTTCTTTTTATTTTTTTAATATATCATTTACTACTTACTTACTTAACGGGCTCCCGACCCGTGCAGAGTCTCTGCCTGAGACACTGCAGCCTTCCATCCTCTGCGATCCCGGGCACGCTGCTTCCAGTTATCCAGACCAAGCGCTCTGGCATCCGCGATGGCTTGGTCTTTGAAACGGAGGTTCGGTCTTCCTTGTCGTCTCGAACCTGGCGGCTGGGATTCGAAGATCCTCTTAGCTGGAGCATTATTGTCCATTCGCTCGATGTGGCCGAGCCAATGTAGTCGACGTATTTTGGCCTTTTGGACTACATCCACATCTTGGTACAGCTCATAGAGTTCGCGGTTGTATCTTCTCCTCCAATCGCCCTCCTTGCACACAGGACCAAAAATCCGCCGAAGAATTTTTCTTTCGAAGGAGCCCAGTATCAGCTCTCCCTTCCTGCTTATCGTCCAGCACTCGGCGCCATAAAGCAGAACTCCTTCGAGTTAGGAGTTTTGAACCCAATTGCTTTGCCAAACCGAAGTAGCAGCGGTTTCCTAGGGTAATTCTTCGCCGGATCTCCACTAGGATGTCATTTGTGGAGTTCATGTTTACTCCGAGGTAAGTAAACTCCTTAACTACCTCGAAATTGTTGCTATCAATAGTGACGTTCTGTCCTAGGCGGTGGACAGATGCTTGTTTGTTTGTTGATAGCATGTACTTAGTCTTGTCCTCATTTACTACAAGACCAACGAACTTCGCCTGTTCTTCAATCGCCGTAAAAGCCTCTATCACGGCACGCTGGGAGCGACCGATGATGTCAATATCGTCTGCATACCCCAGCAGCTGGACGGATCTGTTGAAGATAGTGCCTTCCGTGTTGACACCTGTCCTGCGCACTATCTGCTCTAGCACGGGATTGAAGAAGTCACATGATAGTGCGTCTCCTTGCCGAAATCCGGTGCATGTTTGGAATAGCTCGGAGGAACTACTTCCAAATTGCACGTTGCAGCGTGTGTTCTCCAGCGTCACGCTACATAGCTGGATCAGTTTTGCCGGGATCCCGAATTCGGTCATCGCCACATAAAGCTCCTGACGATGAATGCTATCATATGCGGCTTTGAAGTCGATGAATAGGTGGTGAGTCTCGACTTGAAATTCATTGCCTCAGTGTGAAAATTTGGTCTATAGTCGATCTGCCGGGCCGGAAGCCACACTGGTACGTGCCGATTAGTGTGTTGCAGAACGGTTTGAGACGTTCACACAGTACGTTGGATAGGATCTTGTATGCGACATTAAGCAGGGATATGCCTCGATAGTTCTTGCAAGACATTTATCACTGAGATATAAATTACAAAAAACAGTGGCATTCCGGGAGTGCCGACAAAAATGAAAACTTGAACAATTATAAGTGTATATTTTTTGAATCGTCAGGAAATATTTTTTATTCATTATTATCAACTACTACTACATTGTACATGAAAAATAATGCATATTATTTTACATACAAAAATTGCAATCTATTGCTAAAACGTAAATTTGAAAATACCAAAGAAACTTATGAAACCATTAGCTCCCGCGTTCCTACCCGATTGCCCCGAGAAATCTTAAACTACTTTAACATTGCACCTACACTTTCCGACATGAACAGGGAAAACAGCTTGCAGGCAAATTCTCTTAAGTTGTGTGAGCTGGCAGCAGCGTTGCCAACCACTTTTAAGGAAAAAAATGCCTTAAGCTAAGATTAGACTGTATGCCAATTATGCATATGAATGCCAACAGGCAAAGGACCAGATTACTTGTCAAATGACCAAAATGTCAGGATTATCAAAACTGTATATTAGACTATATGACCAAAATTACCAATATGGTCATATTTGCCTAGATGGTAATTTAAGGCATTTGTTATTTATTATCAAATACATATTGTAGTGGGGTAACGCTGTAAAGGAAAACAAAGCAAAAAGTTGAAGTTGGAAATTTTTATTTATGTTACGAAACCTTAATTCAAGATCGACTCTGTATAAACGAATATTTACAAAAATTTACAAATAGATAAGCTAAGATAAGACTGCATGCCAATTATGCATATGAATGCCAATAGTTAAATGACCGGATTACCTGTCGAATGACACAAAATGTCAGGACTATCAAAACTGTATATTAGACTATAAGACCAAAATTACCAATATAGTCATATTTGCCTTGATGGTCATTTAAGGCATTTGTTACTTATTATCAAATATTGTAGTGGGGTAATGCTGTAAAGAAAAACAAAGCAAAAAGTTGAAGTTGGAAATTTTTATTTATGTTACGAAATCTTCATTCGATGACGACTCTGTATAAACGAATATTTACAAAAATTTACAAATAGATAGCAAACAATTTCTACACAAGCAACATTTCATAACAGGAAAACAGTATATATTTATAAACACAATTACTGAAAAAAAGACAAGACCACTTATTAAACCTAAACAAATTACAAGACGCATTTAAATAATTTACCCAAATGATTGAATAATCCACAAAAAAGAGAACGAAAATGAAAGTAAATCTAAAATAACTCTTGTTCCATCCAAAATGCCAGCAATGCCATAACGAAATTTCAAAAAAGTGCATATGGGCATATACGATAGGGCTTTTGTCGGCATTCGAGCTTATTGTCCGATTACACTATATGCTATTTGCATTTGGGAATTTTTATCTGTCAAAATCAGCCTGGTCATATGTGGCATTTAGGTCATTAGAGCATATGAGATATGCCCATTATATTGTATGACCATATTTTGACAAGAAAACTGTCAGAAACTGGCATTTGATGACCACTTGGCATACAGTCTAATCTAACCTTTACTTAAAAAAAGATGCCTTTTTCAATAAAATTATGCCTGAAATAATTTTTTAGGTAAAGCATAAAAAAAACAAGTAAAAGTGTTATCATCGGCCTGGCCGATGCTTAGATACCCTCCAATGCATACAAGTCATGCAAAATTGGTTTTGTATGGGAGGTATCAGAACTACTTGACCGACAGAGCCCATTTTTAATACCAACCTAACGATGATATAAAGAAGTCCTTTAACCAATCGTCATCCGTCTAGGTTGATTCCTTTGGACGCTATCGTGTTTTCAACAGACAGAGAGACACGTGAAACTAATATTGACTTTGTATGGGAGGTACCAGAACTACTTGACCGACATAGTCCATTTTCAATACTAACCTAACGATGATATAAAGAAGCCCTTTAACCAATCGTCATCCGTCTAGGTGGATTCCTTTGGACGCTATCGTGTTTTCAACAGACAGAGAGACACGTGGATCTAATATTGACTTGACTTTGTATGGGAGGTACCAGAACTACTTGACCGACATAGCCCATTTTCAATACCAACCTGACGACGATAAAAAGAAGTCCTTTCACCAAATTTCATTCGCCTATGTCAATTCGATTGGGCGCAATCGTGCTTTCAACAGACAGACAGACAGACAGACAGACAGACAGACAGACAGACGGACATTGCTAAATCGATTCAGAATGTGATCCTGATTCAGAATACTTTATGAGGTCTCCGGTGACTCCTTCTTGGCGTTACAAATGTATTGGCAACAGTGGCGTGGCGTCCATATAACCCGATTCCTACCGACTTACCTTTTCAAATCTCCACCAGTCAACACTATCTATCTACCAAAAACCAAATATACCTATACATGAAACACAAATGAATTTTTATTCACAAAATGGTACACACACATAACCCTGCAAACCAAAAGTCAGTTAATAAATAATATTGTGTATCCATTTTCATACAACAACAACATCGTCATCGTCTCGTCACGACAAAGCGAAGGGAACCCAAAATATGTCGGGTTATTAAAGCTCTCACTTGATAGTTGATTTTGAGAGAATACACTGCGCGTCATCAGATTAGCGCCCCCTTTACAGTCTCGTATAATGTTCAATATTATTCAAACTATTCGAAGTAGGGTTTTACAATTTTTACCCATTAAAATCTTCTCAATTCTGCTTAAAAGGAATCAACAATGACTACTGTAACATTTATAGGAATATTTTAATAAATGTTTAAGTAGAAGTATACAAAATAAACAGAAAATAAAATTGGTCATCAGGATAGCGCAACCTGCGCTAATTTCAATTTTTTTTATTTTAGAGCAACATTAGTGTTTCTTTATAATTTCATTTTATATTTTAAATATTTTTTAGCAAAATTAATAATGTGTGGTCCCGCCTTTGTTCACAATGACTTCGTAGATTCGGTTGGGAATTGAATCATAAAGTTTTCCAATGTAATTCAGGGAAATGGTTGACCAAGCGTGTTTAATGCCTTCGATTAACTCCTTTTGTGTGTTGTATTGTTTTCCGGACTCATACACTTTTCTGGCTAACCACCCTCACACGTTCTCGATGATATTGAGATCAGGAGAGTATGGTGGCCACTCAAGGACATCAACTTTTTGGCTCTGAATCCACGATTTTACACTTCGGGCAGTGTGAATTGGCGCATTATCGTGCTGAAAATGCCATTCCAGATTTCCAAATAAATTTTGAAAATGGGGAAATGCAGTTTTTAAAACGCTTTTGTAGTTCTCCGCATTCATTTTCGGCGTTAAAAACTTCAACTCGCAGGTGCCATAATAAGATATGGCTCCCCACACCATTACACCCCCTACCCGGCTGTGCAGGCGGTTCAATTGAAGCTCCTCTTTACGAATATCATAAAAATAAAAATTGTAGCCATCGGGCCCTTCCAAATTAAATTTCTTTTCATCGGAAAAGACAACGTATCGCCACTCGGAAGACCAGGACATGTAAGTGCGAGCAAAACTTAACCGCATTTCTTTACGCCCCATATTGAGTGGTGGTTTTTTTTTCAATTTTTGTCTTCGTAAGTGTGTAGCTCCCCTTATAACTCTTTGCACAGTTGATAAGCTTGCTTTAACACCCGTGTTTTCTTTGATTTTGGAGGACGAGTCTTTTGAATTTGATGCCTCTCTTAGTATAGCTCTTCTGTCCGCTTGGGAGACCACTTGATTATTACCGCCCTTAAAGTTTTTTCCATACTTTTCCTTATTTCGAAGAAAACTGGCAATCGTTTTTCTATGTCTGCCCGTTTTTTCAGCAATTTTGTGTATTGATAGCCCAGAGTCGAAGTATGCTTCAATCTTTGATCGTTCCTCTAAAGACAAGATTTTTCTCCTTCCCATATTGAGTTTAAATTAAAGAATGTTAATCAATTACACAGCAAAAAAAATATTATAACTATGCTTGCCAAAATAAGCGAGATAACTAAAATTGCATTTGAGGGCGCTAATCTGATGACGCGAAATAAGTGCAACGTTTTTAGTCGAAAACAAAACATAATAGCGGAAAATATATAACGGGTCTTCTGGTGAGCTTTATTTTTTTTGTAACAGAAAGCGCATATGTGGATCTCAAAAACAAAAAAAAAATTACGAAAGTGCTTGCAACAGGAAAATGGATATTTAACAATGAGAAATGATTCAAAGGGGGGCGCTAATCTGATGACGCGCAGTGTATAAGCTTGTTATCTCTTTTTTTCTTCCCTGAGCACTGTGTCTGACACCTCTTTGTTCAACACCCACTTGGTTATGTAGAAAATAACGCGCTTTTCTTCGAGTTATTCTCAGTTCTTACCACTTACTACGTTAATTTTGAGTGCTGACTGCTGACGCTGAGTGAACATTTGTATCTATCTCTTTTTTTCTTCCCTGAGTACTGCGTTGGGTTTTGGGTATGTGTTTTACACCCACTTGGTTATGATATGAACAAAATAACACGCTTGTCTTCGACTTATTCGATTTTCCTTTACTTCTTGTTTTCTTATTGTGTCTTGTGTGGATAATTGCAGGTACTATGTTGAGGTAGGTAGGGTAAGTGTTTTGGTTTACAAATACAGTTGGCAGATTGCAGGGGGCAAATTGTAAATTTTAAATATTGAATAAATATTGACTTGAAGTATAAACAAGTAAAAGTGTTATCATCGGCCTGGCCGATGCTTTGATACCCTCCACTGCATACAAGTCATGCAAAATACCAGAACTACTTGACCGACATATCCCATTTTTAATTCCAACCTAAGGACGATAAAAGAAGTCCTTTCACAAAACTTCATTCACCTAGGTTGATTCTTTTGGACGCTATCGTGTTTTCAACGTAAAGAGGGACACATGAGTCTTATATTGGTTTTGTATGGGAGGTACCAGAACTACTTGACCGACATAGCCCATTTTGAATACCAACCTGACGCCGATAAAAAGAAGTCCTTTCAAAAAATTTCATTCAGCTACGTCAATTACTTTGGGCGCCATCGTGTTTTCAACAGACAGAGAGACACATGGGTACAATATTGGTTTTGTATGGGAGGTACCAGAACTACTTGACCGACATACCCCGTTTTCAATATCAACCTGACGCTGATAAAAATAAGTGCTCTCACCAAATTTCATTCACCTACGTCAATTACTTTGGGCGCTATCGTGCTTTCAACAGACAGACAGACAGACAGACGGACATGGCTAAATCGATTCAGAATGTGATCCTGATACAGAATATATATACTTTATGAGGTCTCCGGTGACTCCTTCTTGGCGTTACAAATGTATTGGCAAAGTGAATATACCTTCCTCTGGAGGGTATAAAAAGGTCGCTTGAATTGATTTTGCTTAGTTGATGCAAAGCAAATGAACAATGTATGATTTTGTTTCAAGGTACACAGATGTAGAGTTTTTTTACATTTGTATGTGATTAGTTTTGCTTCGACTTCCCATTTTAAAATGTTCACGCCACGCCACTGATTGGCAAAGTGAATATACCTTCCTGTGGAGGGTATAAAAACAGAGAAAAATGTAGCGGTACCTACAGAGAAAAGAGAACAAAAAGAATGGATCGTTGCTCTGCTCTAACACACATTTGTTGTGAGAATCGCATAACTGTCCAATATTGAGAAAAAAGTCTGTTGAAAGCACGATAGCGCCTAAAGGAATTGACATAGGCGAATGAAAATTTAGTGAGAGCACTTATTTTTATCGTCGTTAGGTTGGTATTGAAAATGGGCTATGTCGGTCAAGTAGTTCTGGTACCTCCCATACAAAATCGATATTGGACCCATTGTCTCTCCTTCTGTTGAAAACACGATAGCGTCCAAAGAAATCAACCTAAGCAAACGAAGTTTGGTGAAAAGACTTATTTTTATCTTCGTTAGGCCAGTATTTAAAATGGGATATGTCGGTCAAGCAGTTCTGGTACCTCCCATACAAAATCAATATTGGACCCATGTGTCTCTTCGTCAATTGAAGATACGATAGCGTCCAAAGGAAACAACCTAAGCAAATGAAGTTTGGTGAAAGTACTTCTTTTTATCTTCGTTAGGTCAGTATTAAAAATGGGATATGTCGGTCAAGTAGTTCTGGTACCTCCCATACAAAAACCAATTTTGCTTGACATGTATGCAGTGGAGGGTATGAGGCCAGGCCGATGATAACACTTTTACTTGTTTTTATTTTAAATATGTTTTTAGCAATGTTTTTATGTCTTTGGCAAAAACAAATTTTAAATGTAACTTCGGTCTTAAAGAATGTGTTTCCACCTTCAATCTCTCACCAGTTTTCCGAACACTCTATCTGTCCGGAGATGAAAGAATAAAAGAGATGGTTATTTTTCGTACGTCTATCCCCCCAAAACCCATTTGTTTACATTGTTGTTTTTGTAATTTCAACCCCCCTCAGTGAATACGTGTGACATAGAAAAAAACATGTTGCTACTTGCTAATGGTCGGCGGCCTCCATTCCTTTTGCTTTTATGGGCATCGCGCTATTCAATTGCTTTCTGTTTCGTATCGAACTTGTTTGGTTTTTGTTAAGGCTTCGATTAAAAAAAAAATTGGCAAATACACATTTCGGAAAAGCGACTTCTTGCATTAAAGTCCAATTCATGAACTCACAGACTGTCTCATTTCACTCATTTAAGCGATTCGATAAAACGTTAACCTTAATTGTCTTAATTGTTGTTTTTTTTCGCACTTGGGAAAATATAATTTCTAAACTGGGCAAAAAACTAAAAAATCGCAGATCGCTTTGAAAACACTTTCAGCTCTCCTGCAACCAACCATACACATCCACAACATTTCATTGAAATTGGTTGAGTAGTTTTGGAAATCGACAGAAGCGCCACTTATCGGGTCTAAGACTATTCCATCTTCCTATCTGCAACCAAATATGCCCATCCACAAAATCCCATTGAAATCAGTTGAGTGGTTTCGGAGATTGACAACAGAGCCACCTCCCACCTATAAATAACTAGCTGGTACCCGCGAATTAAAATATTCATATCCTATGTCATTATTCTCAGAGGTCCGATCTATCCCTATAGGTACCAAAATTAATAAAAGTTGGTTTTGCGGCCGTGAAAAAGAAACAATCTGACTTTCGCATTTATAATATTAAGATTATATCAAGACTTCCTTGAATTTTCAGTGCAAATGACAACTGACAACAAAACTATGTTTTGAAATAACAAAGTGATGCCAAATTCGTACAGTTATTTTGTGATCACCGAAAGTATTTGAATATTACAAAACCATCATCTATCACCTTACCTTACACAAAATGTTGTTCATAAACTAAGCTCCAGCGCTCCTACCCAATTCCCCCGCAAATTTTACTGTGAACAGTGAAATGTGAAATTGTGATTTGTGAATACGTGTGAAAAGTCATAAGAGTATCATGTTTTCACTATAATACTCTTGTATCTGTAATCCATTTTGCCGTCGACTCTCTTTCATTGCGTCGTTTGTACGGGCAGGATGAATGAAATAAAAGTATTACAATGAATCATAGTTTGTACACAGAGTTTGCGTAGATGAAATTTAATGTAGTAAAACTCAACTTTTTCAATAATTGTTAATATTTTCAAAAAGTAAAACTAAGAACTTAGAAAATCTCTATTTTTTGACACGTCTTTTGTTAAGATTGGTTGAGCTTGTGAACCGCAAGAGGTAAATATATTACAAAACTACAGAAATAATATAGACTGGATTTTAAAAGTAAACCACCTAAAAATTATTTGCACAATCCGAAATTAACGTTTGGATTGATTGTCGATGCACACGAACATAACCATTAGCAGTGTGCACTTCATCAAACTGAACTTACCTCAATGAAATCACTTTTCGCTGTAATTTTCACAAAAAATCGGTTCAAGACAATGTATTTAATCAAATTGAATTACGATAACTGTCGAAAGCTGATAAAAAATTGATAAAACTTGGAAAAAATTCTGATAAACTCGCAACGCATTGCATTACGGGTTCGATGCGAAAGGTTAGATCTTCTAGCTCGCGGCATTGTGAATAACACTGAGAATTATAGAATGTTCTAACTTCACAAAATAAATAATATCTTCGTTGGTAACTTACCGTTTGAGAATATAATTCAATGAAAAAATGGTAAATCATCAATTAATTGCTTAATCCGAAATTAACGGTTTGATTGATACAAAAACAATTGCCTCACATATTTTGTGAATAAATAATTGGCGTAAAAAAATGGGAAAAAATTGTCAGAAAGTAAAGTAGAAATAAAAGTCATAAATGTATGGGAAAATTAATTTTATTCGGGCATTTTTCGGGAATTTTCTTGGGTATTCTTCTTGTTTCGCCGGAAACCAGTCAGAATTGGTGCGAATCATCAAAATCGGTCCAGGCGTTCTCGAGTTATAAGCGTAGTAACTAACATCACTTTCTTTTATATATTAAGATTTGGAAAAACAACAAAATGTTCTAAAATTCAAATGTTTTTTCTCGCACGCACAACACACACATACGTTTTCCAAAATCTACCAAACTTCACAAAAATGATATATAGACCAATACCAAAGATGTGTGACAGTTTGGTTAAAATCGGTAGATGCATTAAGGCATGAATCGGTGACAAACGAACACAATTTTAAGGCTCAATTTTTAATTCACAAAAACTCACAAAATCGCAATGAGTTGAGTTGAGTTGAATTTATTAAGACTTTTTTTTTTTTTTCGATTGTAGTACAACTAGAAATACATTTGTTTCGTTTTTATCTTAAAAATATAACGAGAGAGAGAGGAGTGGCTGAATCGTATGGCCTACTCAAGAATAGCAATACATAAATAAGTGTAAGGAGAGTAATCTCATGGTGAACATTGTTTTTTTTTTTTTTCTTCGTGGTTAGACAGCTCTTGCTTGCGGAGCTAAATACATTTAGTTGACGACATTGTCTATCACAGTGATTTTTATGTACAAGAGTATTAAGACTAGAGTGGGATAGGGAATATATATACAGAGGGGTGTAAATGAGAGAACGAGTAGAAAAAATACAGCAATCAATGTTGTGTTTCTCTTTTTTTTTTTTTTTTGACATTTTGGTGTTTACGATAGCAATGTGGTTGTTGCTTTACATTTAGTTAGTAGTTTATTATTAATATAATTGTTGTTAATTAATTTTTTTTTTTTTTTTTTTTTTTAAAGAATGTAGTATCAATATGTTTGTATCGTTAAGTATTAGATTAAACGATTTCGATTTCGAAGTGAAATGCTGTTTCATTTGTAGGATACTATAGGGTCTATATTTAGAGCTTGATATCTATATAGTGTGTTTTGTAGTAACAGGGTTACGATATTAAAGTAGTTTCTCTCTCGTTTGATTAACAGAATATGATATAAAATAATATGAAATAATACAATTTTATACAGTTAATGGAAAGTAAATTGTAGCAAATTCTGATAACAGTGGAGGGATAGAACCGTGGTTATTATTATTTATTAAATTAACTTTTTTTTTTTTTTTTTTTTTTTTTTCAGCAGATGAGATCAAATTCAGGTGTGAAACGGAGGGGTTAGCCCCTATTCTGGCCAATAATAGCTTTGGAATAGAACTCTAATTGTGGTCCATCAGGTCTCGATGAGAGGTTTTCGTTGATAATACCGATTGGAGAAACATAGATGGAGTTACTCCAATTGGAATTTTTATTGATAGTAAAGATTGAGTTGATTAATTCATTGTCCAGGTGTTGGAGCTTTGATATCGTTTTGTGCATTAACGACAGTGAGTAAGTAATAAGGGGGGTGACTCCAGCGTCAGCATATAAGGTTTTATTAGAGAACCTTTTGTTTCTAGATTTAAAATTTAGTCCTGTGCAAAGTCGAAGAATCTTTCGCTCGAATCTCTCTAGGCTGTCCGCGACAGTGGGTGAGATGGAGAACCATACCGGGAACGCATAATTAAGAATGGGTCTTATTAAAGTTTTATAGATTAAAAGTTTGGTGCGTTTGTTTAAGTTGTTGTTACGAAGAAGAGGTGTGAGTATGAAAGCCGCTTTTTGAGCTTTAGCCAAGGTAGTCTTGGCGTGCGGGTTAAATTTAAGTAGGTGGTTAAAGTTAACGCCCAAATACTTAATGTTTTTACTGAAAGACAGCGGTGAACCAGTCAAGTTCAAGGAGATGGAGTTACTCTCACTGACGACTCCCCTTCTTCCCTTTGTGCTGGAATTTCTAAAGCAGATACATACAGATTTGTCGTTATTAATTTTTATGCCCCATTTGTCATAGTAATCGTTGATGATAACAAGGTGGTCTTTTAACATTATTAGCGCTTCATGAGGAAAATCGGCGCTGGCATAGGCAAAGGTATCGTCTGCGTACAGTAAAGCATTAGAGCTGATAGTGTTATGGGTATAGTTTGTGTGCGGGAAGTCATAGAGGAAGAAGTTATACAGACGGGGGACCAGGATAGAACCTTGGGGAACTCCGCTGTTTGTGCTAATAACGTCAGATTGGATGCCGTGATTTTTCAGATAGAAAAATCGGTCACTTAAAAAACTGGAGAGTATGTGGACAATAGGGGGAGGAAAGTCCATTTGAATAATTTTAAATAGGAGACCATCTCTCCAGACGCTATCAAAAGCCTTTTCAATATCAAGAGAGCAGGCCACCGTACATTTTTTTTCTCTAAGATTTAGTGTGATATCGTTATGTACTTTAAGTAAAGTGTGAACGGTAGAGTGAGACTTCCGGAATCCAAATTGGAAATCCGGAATGAAGTCTATGTTATTATCGATGTGGCTATCAATCTTTTGGAGAATTATTTTTTCAAGGAGTTTCCCGAGATTGGATAGGACTGAGATAGGTCTAGGGTTGTTGAGTTCGAAATTGCCTGGTTTTTTAGGAAGAGTAATTAACCTGGCAACCTTCCAGTCGGACGGGAAGTAACAGTTATTTAGACAATTATTTAAGAGGATGGTCAAAAAAGTAACTGCTTTCGGAGAGAATTTACGGATAATAAAGTTGGGGATATTATCGGGACCCGTGGATTTTTTTGGGCGTAGGTTCCGGATAATAAACAATAGGTTACTCTGTGAAGTAAATATATCATCATAGACTGGGTTTTCCGCTGGATTGTTGTTATCGAAGTTAAAAATTCGAGAAGGGTGGTTTTGGGTGGACTCCTGAATAGTTTGTTGAACCAGAGATTTAAGAGGGGACGAAATGATAGGGGTAATACCGTTGTATATGTTCTTAAAGTAGTCAGCAGATACTTTTACAATTTTATCCTGGTCTGTAATTAAGGTACCATTATGGAAAATTTTTTCGCATCCAGGGTTATTTTTCTTGCCTACAATTCTGAAAATTTCTTTAAAAGCCCTGGGACCAGGGATGATAGAAGATAGTTTATTTGAGAATTCGCTATTGATCCAAATTCTGATTTTCTCCTTTATGATAATTTTCAAAAGGTTAATTTTATTTGAGAGAGTAAGGTACTCTCTACATACCCTATTATAAAAGCGGTGGAAAATTTGCTTCAGCGTTTTTTGCCAGATGTGTTTGATTTTAAAAAGTTTCTGAATGGGGTCAGGTAAGTTATGGTACTTCTTAAAAGAGGTACATACTGGGGAAGAATGGGTGACCATAGTGGAGCAGACGCACCTTGAGAATTGTCTTATAAGTTGGTCAAGTTCGGAGTTCGAAAGGCAGCTGTGTGAAGTAGGAAAGAAATTAGACAGCCCGATGTCCAAGTCGTCTTGGAAATGCTCCCAATTAGTGTTTTTAAAAGATCTGGAAGATCTGTTTGTTTGAAAAATAATTTCAAAGTTGCCTATATTTAAGTTAAGCAGAATCGGAAAATGATCCGAGAAGGAAGACTCGGTTGATATTGAAAAGTTAGGATCAATTAGATTAATAAGATCGCTAGAAATCAGGAAGTGGTCCAAAAAGGACCCAGAGCTGGGAAACGTAGGTGTGGAAGGGGTGAGCCTTACCAAAAGGGGAGAGTTGGACAATAACCAGTTCTCAAGAGCCCTGCCATTCAGATTGATTGTGGTGTCCCCCCATAGGGGATTTCTCGCGTTGAGATCACCGCCGATAATTGCACCATCAAAAGATTTACTGAGATTTGAGATTTTTGACAATTCAGTAGATAAAAGGTTAGACGGGAAATTGCTGGGGATATACAGAGATCCAAACAGAATTTTCTTAAGAACTCCATTAAAGGAGAAGTTGATAGTAATGAAAACGTTAGGAAACAAGATATCGGTATTATCCACTGGCGAAAAGCTGAAGTTATCTTTCAAAGCAATCGCAACCCCCTGGTTAACGTTACAACTGATGAGTTTATAATTGCTCAGTTGAACTTTTTTATGGTTAGAGTTAAGATGTGTTTCTTGGAGAAACGCAATATCGCAGTTGTGAGCCAGTAGAGATTTTTGGAGCTCAATCCTTCTGGCATGGTTGACTAGGGACGCAATGTTGTGGCATAAAATTTTTAGAATCATTTCGATGTAACTAAAATTTGGTTTACCAAATCCAAATACGCTAGTTTCTTTTGTTGCAACGAGCCCGCATTATTAATGTTATCAAGGAAGGACTTAACTTTGGAAAGAAGATCTGATAGATTAATGCCAAAAAGGCTTTCTGAAAGATTGAAAAATTCACTGAGACAGTTGTTCGCGTGGTTGGGTGGCGGACCGGACGCAATTGGCGTGTTATCTTTAAAAAGACTGGCGAAAGATACCTTAGGTGTAGTGAGCACCGGAGAGATATTAGTCAATTTGGTAGTCGCTCTTCTGGCGATTTGTTTTTTACGACTATCGTACTTTTTAAACGAAGGACAACCCTTATAGTTAGCAGGATGATCACCTCCGCAGTTGATGCAAGTGGGCTTAATATCCTCATCTTTTACAAGTGTGCATTCCCCCGGGCCATGGAGACCAATGCATTTAACGCACTTATAGTTGCGTGCACAGTTTTTGGCCAGATGTCCAAAAGCCTGGCATCTTCTACACTGAAGGGGGCCCCTGTTACCTTTGGGTTTTTCCCAGGTAATTTTAGTGTGAAGGATATATTTAACCTTTAAAATATCTTTATTTGGGGTGCCAGGGATTAGTCTGACTAAAAACAAGTTGTGTAGGAAACCACCTTTCTTGGACGAGAGAGTTTCGAAATGAGAGACTTTTTCGACATTATTGGGCACAAGAGAATCTAGTTCTTTTTTAATTTCATCCGGTGAAAAATCTGGAGTCAACCCCCTTAGAACTAAATTGACCGTCCTATCCTCATTCAACGTGAATGAGTGGGCTTGTACTTCCTTGTTCAAGCGAAATTTCTCAAGGAGCTCGCGGTGGACCGCGCTATTATCGATTAATATTTTAGAGACGTTATTTTTAATGTTATGGACGCGAAATCTGAATTTGATCAGGTCAGCTTTGATTTTAAGTTCGTTTATAAAATTTCTAAGGTTCAAATTAGTTACAAAGATAGGGGGACAGAATTTGCTACTTACATTTGAGACATCATGCGCTGGGACAGCATTAGGGTGATTTAGGTTGGTACTGGGGACGCTAGACGATGAAGTTTTTCCAATACTATGTGCGGTAGGTGAGCAGGAAGATGAATTTTCCGGAACTGATGTTGTAGGAGCTGGAGCGCGCCTGGAGCATTCGATAGGCAGATCACCAAGTAGGGCGAAGCGATTCGCTTTGTCGAAGGAGTTAGAGATGAAGTTGACGACGGAACAGTTAGGACTGTGCTTATGACCCCTTTGTCTTTTACGGGGGACGATAAATTCGTCCTCTAGATCCGAGAAGGAGGGAGGAGTTTCGTCCATGGAGGAAGCCGATTGGGTTGTGACGTTATGTATATTGTTCCGTGACTTGTTGTTTGAACTCGATCCAAGGTGCAGCAGGATCTCGGCTGCTGACACCAGGCCGGGGCTACCCGGAATAGAGGCCATCATGCGGCTGTGCTGGGTGGAGGGCTCAAGGAGTTACAAAGGATTTGCAACCCGTGTGTTCCACATTTAATAATTGTGTTGATGAATAATTACGGTGATGAGAGGCCGGCAAATATAATTGGTAGATTGATGATCGCAGCAATATGGCGGCTGGATAAAACGAATGAAGGCACGCAGCTGGTTGGCAAACACACACTACGCGGTAGATTAAATCCGAAGAAAATCCGATTGGGTTGAGAGGTCCAGTAATAAAAATATATTTAAAACAATAGGTTGATTTAGGGCTTAATAGCCTTACAAAAATTTCATGGGACAATTTCCCAGGGAACACAAAAAAAGTAATAATTTTGTACAACGTAAAATTTAATGGCGGACTTGCACGTCCGTCTCGGTCAGTAGCTCGTCGAGGAAAAGCCAAAATCGCAATGAAGAAATCCGAATCTGTAATGCGCAATGGCCGGCAAACTTTATCCGATCGAACAAAACACGAATTCGGAAAGTGCAATATGGACGCTGAAACAGCAACGAATGAAGAAACTGCGTAACTGAATCAAATGGCACAGTCAACGTGGACAGCGCCACCACACATGAAACAAAATTGGCTTCTCCATTGATCGATAATAGATGGCGTTACGTTGCGTGTCTATCTGAAAATTGTGATACGATATGTTACATTCAAATTTGATTCTTTTTTTGGTTGTTGCCAAAATAAATAAATGCAAAATGAAAAAAATTTTTTTTAAAGAAAACCTGTCGTAACACGCTGGGTGGTCAAAATAAGACATTTTGAATTTTTTTTTTTATTTCTTAAAACCCGTACTGAGAAAATACCTTTCCAACAAAGTATAGGTAAATCATCAAAATCGTTTCGGCCAATCTCGAGTTATGGGATTACATCGCTTCGGACACTTTCTTTTATATATATAGATTAAATATGTACATCCTTATTTATAAATGTATTATAAAGAGTGTATAAAGTTATGCACGCTCTATAATGCCTCTAAACGCAAAAACCTTATTTATAAAAAATTTTCAACGTTGTACAGAGCTTGTATAAGCTAAACGCACTTGGACGTTGTTTAGAGCCTGTATAGAGGTGGAATAGTCGAAATGTCACTTTGACTTAAATAATTTGTCACATTTTATTTTAAATGAAATCAAAAATAAATTCGAAGTATCGACGTTTTCGTTTTCAATTCAGATTCTGCAAGTATCCTCGATAAGTTGGCCTAGAAATATGGGCAGACATGACATATTTTTAATCGCTATATATATTCGTTTTAATATGATAAGACTACCGGCTCATGGAGTCCCAAATATCCCATCTTTTTCTTTTTACTTTTCCATTTTTTTATTTTTATTTGTATTTGAATTTGCATTTCCCACAAGCGGCTAAGGTTTTTTTTATCATTTCGGACAGATAAATGTAATAGATTTCTCTTTTTCAGTACTTTTTTTGATACAAGCCCTATATAACTAGTATGCATGGAAAAATGTTTTATAAATAAGAATTTTTGGAATTGTGTATAAGGGCTGTATAAATACTTATAAACTGCATAACTATACAGGTGTATAAGCGTGTTTAGCAAATTCTAATAAATAAGGCTGGTAGTATCTAGTAGTAGTATGTAGTATCAGTAACAATAGCTGTTTTTTTATTATCAGCGTGATCTGATCAGATAACGATAATAAAACAATACGGATCATTGAAAAGTTTAATTTCTGAATTGTGGCAACAGTTTCTTTCAAAAACAAAGCAGATAATACAGGGGTATTACAAACTTCATATTGCTACCAGCCATATTGCAAATATTCTGCTCAACGTGACGTCACACAAGGCAAATGACATTTAACTTCAAATATCGGTGGTGTTAACATATTTAATCAAATTTGCATAATTTATCTTTACCATATTTTTTTAGGAACAAATTTATTTTATATACAATTATGCAACACATGAACAATATTTTGCAGCTAGCACTTGAGTTTATCTTGGCATATTAAGGAGTGTCCAGACCAGCCAAACATTTCAGAAATGTTTATGAAATGTTTCTGAAGCAAATCGGAAACATTTCATAAACATTTGTAAAAAAATTTCCGAAATTTATTTATAATGTTTATGAAATATTTAAATTTCATTCTTTTTTGGATAAGAATCACGCGGCACGCGATTTAATTCAAATAATTGATTCATTCATCACTTTCTCATTAGGTATTCCAAGCTTTTTTTTTTTTCTTTAATAATCGAAAAACAGCGCTCACTTTCTGCAGGGAAACTGGTAAAGCAAAAATTATTTCTCACCACGATTGGGAAACTGTGAAACATTTCATAAATGTTTTTTTGGTGTTCAGATTCAAACCAGCAAAACATTTCATAAACACTTCATAAAAATTGTTTAGTTTAATAAATTCTTAAGAAATATTTATGAAATATGTAAGTATTTAATTGTTTATCAGGTGTTTGGCATGTCTGCATACACCTTTAAAGAACGAAAAAAAAAATAACTCGGAATTCGAATGCGAAAAAATCAATTAATTTTTTGTGTTCCATTTTTTAGTCTGGGAACGTGATTGTGTAGCTATCGTTTACAGGCACACCAACACTTAAATATAAAACAAGACATCTAGTGGGAAAAAGTGGAAATAATTTTCAGATTTCATGATTTGTGATCTCGATGAGAAGCAGAATCATGTGCTGTTGTTGTAATTGCATGTAAATCGATGATCTATATGGATCATAGCTGATAATAAAAAAACACCTAATATAGCAAAATGTCAAATGAAATAAATACAGAAAAATAAAATATATTGTCACTCGATCGACAGACACAGAACAGAGCAGACGTATAATTTTACATTGGCGACCAGGATGAATAAAGGAAATTCAAATTCATATTCATATGCAATAGTTGATTGCAAAACTAAGATGCGGCTTGAATGTTCTCAGATAAAATTTAAAAACAGTTAGTGCGACTTAGATACTCGCAAATACAAATGAAAAAAAAAAAACAAGTAAAAGTGTTATCATCGGCCTGGCCGATGCTTTGATACCCTCCACCGCATACATGTCATGCAAAATTGGTTTTGTATGGGAGGTACCCGAATTACTTTTGTTGGTGCATTTAGCAGCAACCGAGATCTTTTGTCAACCTCCGGGTGGAGAATGAAATGCTTCTCCTTTGGGATGGTTACAAAACCTGTTGTTTATTGAATTAATATTATAAATTGTGCAAAATTTTACTTAGATTTTAGATGAGCGCATACTTACAATATCTTCTTATATTTTAAATGAAATGATACAATTAAATAATGAATAGATGTGATGAAAAATTGCGAAGTTTAATCAATTGAAACAGCGAAACCTAACCTCCTGACCAAACGAACCGCATTTTGCTGACATCTTAGCTTTTAGCCATAAGGAAGTTATGTATGTTTAGTTATGCCCTGCTCACACTCGGCGGCGGGCTTGTTCACAACACTCCCCCTCAGTACCAACACCCGTTGGCTCAACCTCCGAAGGAGTCCGAACATCGAGGACCGCCAGTTTAACTACGGGCCTCTCGTAAATGCCACTTTGGGTCTGGATGGTTGCGCTTCTCACTTGCCCGTCCTTCGAGGTTTTTGTCTGAACAACCCTTCCTTTCGGCCAGGAGTTTCTAGGGCCGTTTGGATCCACAATAAGGACGATGTCTCCTACCTCTACCGGTTTGGCGGGTGTAAACCATTTTGTTCGTCTGGTTAGTGTGGGAAGGTATTCTTTAACCCAGCGCCTCCAAAAGCCGTCCGCGAACTGCTGCGATGTAAGCCAATTTTGCCTGAGTACTTTGCCATCATCATTTAACACCGTAAAGGGCTTCGAGCCGTTCGACGATCCCAGGAGGAAGTGATTAGGGGTAAGTGCCTCTGCGTTTTCGTTATCGACCGGTATATAGGTCGTGAGTTCACAATATGTTCAGCCTCTATCAGCATGCTTTTTAGAAGCTCATCTGAAGGATTGCGAGTAGGCATTATAGCGTAGAGAACAGTTTTGATCGACCGCACCATTCTTTCCCAACTTCCGCCCATATGTGGTGAACCCGGTGGGATGAACTTCCACGAGGTGTTTGCTGTAGTAAACGCCTCTGCCAACTTCTCTCTCTGCACACTTCCCAGCGCCTCCCTTAGCTCTCTTTCTGCTCCTTTAAAATTAGTTGCATTATCACTATGAAATTCTATCGGGGTTCCCCGTCTTGTCATGAAGTTACGTATAGCGAGAATGCAGGAGTCTGTTGTTAAGGAGTGTGCGAGTTCTATGTGAACAGCTCTTATTGTCAAGCAAGTTAGAAGAACTCCCCACCTCTTTTCTGTTCTTCTGCCTACGGTAACATTTAGTGGCCCGAAATAGTCGATTCCGACATATGAGAAGGGCCTGCAGAAGGCAGACAAACGCGCACAAGGCAGCGGAGCCATGATAGGATTCCTTGGTCGAGCAGTCTCATTCTTGCATTTTTGACAGGACTTTCTGATGTCTCTCACGGCTGCTCTCATACGAGTGATATGGAACCTCTGGCGAAGTTCATTGACCACGGTTTCGAAGTTTTTGTGTTGGTACTTTTGATGATACTCCATAATAATTAGAGTGGTTATCGGGTGTGATCTGGGAAGAATAATTGGCTGCCTTGCTTCTATGCTCGCTGCTTCAGCTAGACGAATTCTCCCATCTGCTCGGATTATATCATTCTCATCTAGGAATGGACACAAGTTAAAAAGTGGACTGCTTTTTTGCACAATCTTAATTGTTTTCAAATCCGCGATTTCATCTTGGTACTCGATGCGCTGCGCTGTTTGAAATAATTTGTTTTCGGCCATCTTAAGCTCTGGTTGCGTTAAAGGTCGGCCCACAGTGTAGGGTATCTTATGCTTTCTCATAATGTATCGGGATCTCCATCGGAGGACGTAGGCCGTACTCCTTAGTAACAACTTCCAGCTTGAGATTTTATTGAGGGGCAAGTCGAGTTCAGGTTGTACGGTTGAGCGGAGATGGACGTTGACGAACTGTGCCTTTAGATCCTCGGCGGTGACGTTATCTGCTCGAAATTCTTGTGGCCAATGTTCTGAGGGAGATTTAAGGAACTCGGGACCTGCGAACCATCGACTTGATGACTTAAACTCCGGAGGTCTTTGCCATTTTGTAGCCTCATCAGCCACGTTGTCTTTGGTAGGAATCCAGCGCCATTCAGCTATCTCGGTCGATTCCAGTATTTCGCTGACACGAAACGCGACGAACTGCCGATATTTGCGATGATCGGAACGAAGCCAACATAAGACGGTCTTAGAGTCCGACCATAAAACCTCTTAACAAACGTAATTGTATGCGACTCAGCGATGGCGCTAGCAAATCGTGCTCCAAGAACCGCTGCTTTTAATTCGAGTCGAGGGATTGATAGGGATTTAAGGGGTGCCACTCTTGTTTTAGCCCCTATCAAGGTACACTCAGTCGATCGACCTTCGACATTCCTCACGTAGGCTACAGCGGCGAAGCCATTTTCGCTCGCATCTACGAAAATATGAAGCTCTATGTCCTTTCCCCATAATGATTGTGATATATAGCACCTTGGGATTCTTATCGTTTCCAGTTCGGGTAAGTATCGGATCCATTTAAGCCATTTCTCATGTTCTGCGTCTTCTATTTCTGCCTCCCATGTGATTTTAGATCGCCAGATCTCTTGCATTAATACCTTAATGTACATGAGGAAATGGGCCAGCAAGCCCAAAGGGTCAAAAACGGTCATTAAAGTTTTGAACACCTCACGTTTTGTAGGGCGTCGTGAGCCGAGTAGGAAGGCTGCAGAGTTGGAGTTAGCTGTGAATTTATAGGTGAAGCAATCCGAAGATGTGCACCACCACATGCCAAGAACTTTCTCGGTCCCCAGCTCGCTGTCCCCGTCAAGACTCTTCTTATTGGTGGGTTCGGAATTAAGAGCCTTAAGAACTGCTGGAGAGTTTGAAATCCAGTTTCTTATATGGAATCCGCCATGCCTGTGGATGTGTCGAATTTCTGTAGCTAATTTAATGGCCTCGGCTTCTGTAGGTAAACTGTCCATTAGGTCGTCGACATAATGGTTGTCCTTAATTGCTCGTACTGCTCTTGGAAATTGTTGTGCAAATTGTTCCGCGTTGGTATTCTTTACAAACTGGGCTGCGCAAGGTGAGCATGTCGCTCCGAAAGTCATCACCATCAGCACGTAAGTATCTATGTTATCCCCTTCAGTGTTGCCCAACAGGAATCGTTGAAAATGCTGGTCCTCTTCTCGGATGCGAACTTGATGGAACATTTCCATAATGTCCCCGCATATGGCCACCTTGTTCTCTCGAAACTTGAAGATCACAGATGTTAACGAGGTAAGTTGGTCGGGACCTTTGAGCAACATCGAGTTGAAAGAGATTCCTTGAACCGCGGCAGCTGCATCCCAAACGATCCTGAGTTTCCCTGGCTTGTTAGGGTTCTTAACCGGGAAGATCGGAAGGTACCACGAACGATGTTTTTTCTCCGCTATTTCTTCGGAGGAAAGTTTTCTAGCATAACCCTTGGAGACATATTCGGCTATTTTCCTATTAAGTGACTCCGCAAGGTCCGGCTCCCTGCACATGCGTCTTTGAAGACACTCTACTCGCCTTCTAGCCATAGGTAGACTATTATGCAGCTGGAATTGATTGGACCTCCAAAGCAGCGCTATTTCCAATCCACAATTTTTTCGAATTGTATGCGCATTTAACATATCTAAAGCGCGTGAATCATCTGTTGACATTAGCAGTTTTGACGAGTTAGACACTCCGAAATTATCCGTGCATATAAAGTGTTTAGCAAGCCGCAGAAGGTCATTGCAGTCGCAGACATGAAAGCTGTATTCCTTTGCTATGGATTGATATAGTCTAGGTTCAGCTGAACCGATTCCATGTACAACTCAACCGAGGCGGGTTTTAGTTGCCACAGGCTCTGTTGCGCCTCCTTCTTTCGATCTCAAGGGAAGTCCGAGCTTAGCATTGTTGAGCCCAATTAACAAACGTGGTACACCCTTATCATAACATTCAACAGCGAGTCCTCTTAGATGCGGATACCTTGTTTGTAGTGCGCGCGAGTTTAGTGATTGTGATGGTAGATTTAAGTTCTTAACTGTATGAACGTCAGTAAGGGCATACCTCTCTGCTCCGGGCGCTGTACTCGAGATTTCTATGCTGAATACCTTGGAATCATTTTCATTTCTAGACGTGTTACCGGTTTATTTAATGCACAGTGGTTGCGGTGTGCCTTCCACTTTGAGCTGTCCTGCCAATTCTTCGTCCATTAACGTGAGCGAGGATCCGTCATCTAAGAACGCAAGCGTATGTATTTTGGTACCCTTTCCGAAAAGAACTACTGGGACTATGCGAAATAAAATAGGGTTGATGTTCGGAGGTTTTATGCCGTTTGACGAATGCAGACCTACTGTTCCAAAATTTCTGGTATGCTCGGCGACTTCGACTGGCTTGTCTTGTTCTGCTCTCGGGACGCGCTCATCGTTACGTCGCCGCCGAACGTTAAGGGTTTTCTCTCGATCATTGTGAAGCAGTCTGTGGTGTTTAAAGGTGCAGTTGCTTATTCCGCAGACCGATGTAGAAGAACATTGATTGTCGGAGTGCCGTATTAAACAGCGCCGGCAAAGTCGATGCCTTCTTACCTCCGACCACCTTTCGGTTCGATTAAGTTTCTGAAAATGCATACATATGGCAACAGACGCACATTTTCCACCGCAAATGCAGCACTGGTTAACACAGACGGGCGAAGCCTCATTATCTGTTTCTTTCGTTTGTTCGTAATGCGCGCTGATAAACCCATTTTCCGAAGTTATTTCACAGTGGGCATTTGTAAAGCCCTTTCCTTTGGCACTTCTGCCACCGTGTGCGGATTCGTACATATTGTACGATGTAAGCGGTACAATAACACCGCTGGCGGCCTCAGCCATCTGGTATATCCACTTACTGAACTGTGATAAACAACACGTGTGTGATGGCAACGTTTGTTTGTAGATTGCCCAACTGAGGCGTATGGCAGGCGGCAATTTATCGACAAGCTCTTGCATCAAGGTAGGGTTATTTAAGTGCTCCAAAAGCCCAGAAGCTTCAACAGTAGCGCAGAGATTTTGTACTGCCAGAGCGAATGCCACAATAGTCTCCAGCTTCTCAGCCTTTGGCGGTGGTGTGGTACGAATCTTTTGAAGCTGCGTGTGAATAATTATTTCCGGTCTTCCGTATAGCATTTTGAGAGTCGAAATCACTTGCTGGACACAATTGGGTTGTAACAGCAAACTTCTGACAGCATTTAACGCCTCTCGAACCAAATTCTCTTCGTTGTTGAAGCCACATAGCTCAGTAGTCCTCTTAAAATCAGACATAAAAAGCGGCCAGTCTAAAGGGTTTCCCCCGAATGGGTGCAACTCGCGTGTCAAGTGACGTGCCGCAATTTGGTTTCTATTTAAAATGTGGGAAACGATTTCAGTTGGGCTTGAGTGATGTGCGAGTTGCGGTAACAACTGTGGCTCTACATTGTTACTTGGATGCAACCCCGTGCCGTTTGACCATACCGTTTGGGTTTGATTAGGTTGGGAGCTTATATGAGCCGTGAATTCCGATCGGTTTGCGGCGTTTACTGGAGGTTCATTAGCAGTGAGGGGTAAATGCACACCAATTTGTGAGACCGAGGACTTGAATGGTTGTTGTTGGTGTATGAGTAGAGGCTGAGACGGCCTCGTCACCATATTACATGCATTCGACTGTACGTGTTGTTTTGGCTGAAGCCCTGCAGCAGATCCCACCTCCGCACCGCTCACCGCACACCTAGTCGGTTTGTTTGACTCGTGGATATTAGTGGAAGTTAGAACAGCAGGAGGCTGGTATTGGTGCTGATCGTATCGACGTATTGGCAGAGCATTGAAGAACGACGATTTTTCACAGGTGGGCAGTTCGGCTGATGGTGGCTTAGCAGTCGACTGTTTGCAGTGCTGAAATGAAGAAACTTGGGGTGTCGAACTAGAAGTACCCGCGCTTACCATCGCTGTTGATTGCATGCGATTCCATGACGATTTTCCGAGCCAGCAATTGACTTTCAACTTAGATGCATTTTCCTTCTCTGGATTCTCCTCTCCTTCACTCTCTGATTCTTGTAGTTGCGTTAACATTTCATATTTCCTAGCTAAGTATTCGGCATCCCTCTTTTTCCTTCTCCCCATTTCTTCCTGTTCGCGTTTTTCTAACAAACTCCTTTCCTCATCTAGTTTTTGTAGTTCCAGTTGAATACGCCTTGTGGAAGAGGACTTTGATGACCTGGAGCAACTTGAAACCTTAGAGCTTCTGCGATTCTCTATGAGTGGAATTAAGTTTTGGTTAGTATGAATGGGATTACTATCAGAAGCTGCAGTATTTTTTCCAAGCACACAACTATCTGCGACGAAGGGAGGTGCAAAGGGGGACAGACTAGCGTGAGCGAGTGAGGTAATTTGCGCTGGTTTAACTGGGAAAGAACCGATCGCAGTAGCTCTGTTGATATTGGTTTGGGTCAACGCGCTTCCTGTAGCGACCGTATGCAGTGCGGGGTTCTTCTCCTTACGGGCTGAATCGAAGTCAATTCCCTTACCTGCGAGTACGTTATTTGCTTCTCGCACAGCACTTCGGTCTTCGGCATCGCTTGTGGTTGTTGGGGCGCTAACAGCAATTGAAGTCGATTCTACTTGGGAGGTAGGGTGAAAATGTGGCACTAAAATTGGTAAACCACTTGTTGTAGGGGCTTTGGAAGTCGATAATATTAGAGACGTAGGTATACTCGTGGCAGTTGAACATTCACCAGGATTTGCGGCAATATATGGAGCAGTGTTTTTGGGTATGGCTCCCGTACTTGTGGCAGTGGTTTCGGCTTTTTTGGCAACAACTTTAGCAGCAGAAACGGATGGGGCTTTTGATGGGCTATTAGTTAAAGAACAATTCTTACCTTCACACATGGGACACTCCCAAGTATCCTCACTGATGTAGCTGTCCACGTTTACACAAGCGTAGTGGTGCCAGGCGGGGCATCGATCGCACTGTACCATATTTCCAGCGCTGTTCGGTTTATCGCAGGAGCGGCAATCATATTCATGTGCCGAGGTTGGCGAATGATGATCTTCCTGGGTTGGCGATCTGATAACTTTTCTGGATTGAGCAAATGGCGGTGGAGTCGATATTTTTCCCTTTTTAGGCGGCATTTTTTGGCGACTTGGTTGTTAATAATATTGTTTTGTAATTTGTTGGTGCATTTAGCAGCAACCGAGATCTTTTGTCAACCTCCGGGTGGAGAATGAAATGCTTCTCCTTTGGGATGGTTACAAAACCTGTTGTTTATTGAATTAATATTATAAATTGTGCAAAATTTTACTTAGATTTTAGATGAGCGCATACTTACAATATCTCTTCTTATATTTTAAATGAAATAATACAATTAAATAATGAATAGATGTGATGAAAAAATTGCGAAGTTTAATCAATTGAAACAGCGAAACCTAACCTCCTGACCAAACGAACCGCATTTTTCTGACATCTTAGCTTTTAGCCATAAGGGGGTTATGTACGTTTAGTTATGCCCTGCTCACACTCGGCGGCGGGCTTGTTCACAACACCGACATAGCCCAGTTTTAATACTAACCTAACGACAATAAAAAGAAGTTCTTTCACAAAACTTCATTCGCCTAAGTTGATTCCTTTGGACGCTATCGTGTTTTCAATGGAAAGAGAGACACATTGGTCCAATATCGATTTTGTATGGGAGGTACCAGAACTACTTGACCGACATAGCCCATTTTCAATACCAACCTGACGACGATAAAAATAAGTCCTTTCACCAAATTTTTATTCGCCTATGTCAATTCCTTTAGGCGCTATTGTGTTTCAACAGACAGACATACAGACAGACAGACAGACGGATATGGCTAAATCGATTCAGAATGTGATCTTGATTCAGAATATATATAATTTATGAGCTCTCCGGTGACTCCTTCTTGGCGTTACAAATGTAATGACAAAGTGAGTATACCTTCCTGTGGAGGGTATAATAACAAAGCTGATTCACTGTCACGATTGCTGCCCGATACATTAGGAAGTACATTTGATGAAATTTCTGAGCAATGTGTGAACTCTATTCTCGAAGTAGCCGCACCAATTGCTGTAAAAATATTAGATATTGAACAACAATCAAGAAACGACAAAGCGATGTGTAAAAAAAACCAAAGCGCTACAGTTATGACAATAATTAATATATAAAAAGGAGAAAGTGATGTATCTAGTAACAATATAGCAAAATGTCAAATGAAATAAATACAGAAAAATAAAATATATTGTCACTCGATCGACAGACACAGAACAGAGCAGACGTATAATTTTACAATATAATGAAAATATATTTCAAAAATTCAATAAGTTCCTGTTATATTATTGCATTATGTATTATTTATGCTTGATACAGGGTGCGGCAAGAAAACTTGCTGATTTTCAAAGGAAATAAAACCAAAAGTAGTGGACATACCATTACAAAACTTGTTTATTCTAGTTACACACGATCTGAATTTTTCATTACATGGTATTAAAGATGATATCAGACAAGTGATGGCCTCGTTTTCGATATACTGAGATACCCTATTTTCGAAGCTCCTCTGAACTCTTTGAAGCATATCGATGGGTATGTTCGCTATTGCTTCACGAATGTTGTCCTTCAGATGATTTAACGTTCGAGGCCGATCGGTGTAAACGATAGATTTAAGGTAACCCCATAAAAAAAAATCGCCAAATCGACTGCCGGCCAGGAACGCGACCTGCGGGATGGATGTTGAAGAGAGTACGAAAGCACGTTGAGTGGAAATCATGGAACGACAGTTGGAAAGGTAAGCCTCGCAGGCAAATGCGCGTTGCTCTTTCGTCCAATACATGATGTCGACTGACTGCGGCGTAGATGAAACTTCAGAAGTCCCCTAAAAAATGAGGCATTCTCCACCCACATCTGACCACTCCCCCACCCCGCTTGGCGGCAAAAACAAATCAGCAAGTTTTCTTGCCGCACCCTGTATATCACGTAAAGACCTATCATTGGGATCAAATATTAGGTGTGCTTGTATTATAATGATTGCGAATGAAACTCAAACATTTAAAGTTGATCACAAACATTGAAAGGTAAAACATGAAAGTTTATGAGCAAAAATATTGCTATTGGAATAATCGTATAAATGATACCTTTGACATCACTGACCGTGCTTGACTTACTTGATCACTTATCACGTAAGTAATAAAAAAAATGACAACGTCACCTTGTTGAATTCATAATGTTTGAAGTTGACACATTTTTAACTAATGAAAAAAGTTGATTTTCACCAATGAAATTCTTTCGGTGTAGGAGATGGCAGTTATGCTACTCCACTATTGGCCGGTTAGCTCGTTCGAGTACACCATTTGACTGAAGATGGTAAGTGGTAGTCTGCAATTTTTTTATCTTAAGTAGTTTGCAGAGCCCTTTAAATAAATCAATGACAAAGTTTGTCCCCTTATCCGTGAAAATCCGTTTAGGAATAAGGAAAATTTGGGATATGAACCTGAAAATTTAGGATATACAAAATCTAGGTTCTGACTGGGCCTACGATACTAAATAGACCTTATCAAAAGGTTTTTCGGTGATATCAGTGATGATCATTGCCATTCATACCAAAGGTGTCTGACATTTTTTGCATTTTTTTATGTAATTTTGTGTATCTCTGAGCATGTATCGCTGCTGTATTTATCGGTTTATTGATGAGCATCAGCATTTCTTATATTTGCCTGACTTATATTTTATTTTGTTATCAAATTCCGATAAATAAATCCCCTTATGGGATTTTGCCCCGTGGAATTCAATATCTAAAATTTTTGTAAGCCTATACTATCGCTGATAACTCTTTGTTAATAGTAGCGTAGTTACGTTCGGCTTTGTTTAAAATGTGACTAGCATATGCAATGGGCTGTCCTTTTCTCACGTCGCCCTGGGAAAGTACAGTACCGATCGCTTCGCCGGTTGCATTTCTAGTAAGGTTGAAATGTTTTGAAAAATCTGGATTAACTAAAAGAGGTGGTGAGACCAATTATTTTCTTTTACTTACTTACTCACTTATGTGGCACTACAGTCCGGGGTGGACCTGGCCCTCAACTCAGTTATTTTCTCTTAGTCTATCAAAAACTTAAGTTTGTTGTTTTGGTCCATTAGGTTTCATAGAGATATGCAAAGCATTCAATACCTTGTTACATAGTTCATCAAGAGATGAAATGTAGCCGACGCTCAGGAATCCCAATATTTTTTCCCCTTTTTCAAAAATAAAAATCCCTTTTTTTCCTTCACAAACAAAAAACCCTTATTTAAGTTTTATTTAAATATTTTAGAACTAAGCAAACAAAACGAACGCATTAAATTCATTGAGTATTAAATAATAAAAAACAAAAGATATCGATATGCCATATGAAGCGCCAAACGCCAAATAATGAATGCATTTAACATGAAACAAAGTTGTAAGTGAGACGTTACATGGGCCTTTTAAAGATTATGACCATTAAATGAGTTAAAAAAAAAAATAGTCTTTCGAAGACTTTATTAAAATTTTCAATGTTTCTTTTGTCCTCTTTTTAGATTGTTTTCCCCCAATAAATCCATTCCCCCTTTTTCGCCTTTTATTAGAAAAAATCGACACACACTTTCCCCACAATCTGGGATCACTGCCGACGCTCCTTTTAACCCAAAAAAAATCCTTTTTTCCGACAATTTGAAAGGAACTGTTTTTGTGACCGTTTAGGCAGGTAGAAGGGTTTATCTAATAAAGGGTTTTTCAATAAGAGCGCTACAAAAGTTTTTTTAAATAAAACAAAAACGGTTTTGGATATCAATGAAATTGTTTATTCCTGTGAAAGTACGTTCGATGCCTTTATGTATGGAACTCGATTTCTTTCGCATGGCCACCACGGGCACGCTTGCAGAAGTCCAGACGCTGAAACCAATTTCGACGGTTTTCAAGCATAAATCGGCCGATACTGCTGCAATTTCACGTTCGATATTCGTACGAAGTTCATCAATCGTCGCTGGCTTGTTGGCATAGACCATAGACTTGACGTAGACCCACAGGAAATAGTCTAACGGCGTCAAATCGCACGACCGACGTGGCCAAGCGACTGGACCATTTCGTGAGATAACACATTCTCCAAACTTGGTTTCCAATAAATTGATTGTGACATTCGCTGTGTGGCTTGTGGCGTCGTCCTGTTGGAAATACATGTCCTCCCAGTCCATATCATCCAATTGGGGCCAAAAATATTCGGTTATCATTGAACGGTAGCGATTCCCATTCACAGTAACGTGCCGGTCTTGATCATCACGGAAGAAGTACGGCCCAATGACGCCGCGCGCCGGCCCATAAACCACACCAAACCGTAATTTTTTCGGAATGCTGATGACTCATGGAGTACGTGTGGATTGTTGCCTGACCAATACCGTATATTTTGTTTATTGACGAAGCCATTCAGCCAGAAATGAGACTCATCGCTGAAGATGATAAATTGGACGTAGCGCTCTTAACGTTGAGGCCACTGACTCCGAATTTCGGTAGTAAATTTTAATAATTTCGACTCGTTGTTGGCTCGTATATCTTTCCATCATGAAATGGCAAACCTTTCTAAAGAGAAATGTCAAAAGGGCGGCAAGAAATTCGCCGTCGTTTGCTGTCCCTGTCGCTCTACTTTTGCAGCGTCCCTATTGAAAAACTCTTTACAATTTCAACTATTGTGATACTGGAATGTGCTTTACTATAGAAAGTTGTTACTATGTTTGACCGTTTAATACTTCGCTTTAAGTAAGGTTTGTATAAACCGAATGTCAATGAAAGAGTCAATAAAGCAGCGAATGTTGTCTACGCATGCAACCGCATCTTTGATAGGAGTTGGGGACCAAACCCTAAAATAATCCTTTGGATATATACTGCGATCGTGCGACCAATACTGACATACGGCAGTGTAGTCTGGTGGCAAGTCGACAGCAAAGCAACCAATCTTAAGTCAATGACTAAAATATAAAGAATAGCATGTATATGGACAACCAGCGCAATGAGAACCGCACCTACGGCTGGACTAGAGGCAATTCCTAATCTGACGCCTCTAAACTTATACATTGAAGAATCTGCTGCTAAAAGTGTCTTAACCAATTTACCACTTGGAACAATTGCAATTTCAGGCATACACAGATATTGGGAAAATATGTATGGAACGTTGTCACTTCTGACTATATGTCTCCCCATCTGGACTTTGACAGACCATTCGCCTGCTCCTTTCCGAGTAGGGAAGAATGGAACAATAATTAACCCACAAAAATAAAATCAATATATATCTATACAGATGGTTCAAAGATGGACTGTGGAACCGGAGCCGGAATATTGTCTGAGGAATTAAATATACATTGTTCCATCAGACACCCTGATAGGTAGCAGTAGTGTCTTCCAGGTGGAGGTTCCGGCTATTGCTGAAACGGCCCATAAGGCGTCAATATTGGCAATGCTCCGCAGCGATGTTACCATCTTCATTGACAGTCAGGTGGCTGTAAAAGCAGTTTCTGCTAATGAAATTAAATCCAAACTATTTCACCGCTGCCCTGAAGAGCTCAAGGTTCTTTGCTCGCAATATACCACGAATCTGAGAGTTATAGAGTGAGGATGAACTGGCGAGAAAGGGGTCCGTAATGGATCTTGATAGAGCACTTCAATCCATCAAACCACCAGTTTGCAATCTTAGAAAGCGAGTGGAGAACAAAATTTTAATGAAAACCATCAACAGGTGGAAAGAACTCCCTACCTGTGAAATATCACAGAAGCTCTGGCCAGAATATAATAGAAGCCGGACCAACAAACTATTACAGTTTGACATCGCTATCTAAGTGAGTAGGGGCTCTAACTGGTTATAACTTTTTTAGAAACCACGCAATGAAACTAAAACTCAAAGGTAAAACAAAAGGTGGTGTCTCACTGTCTGATCTTTACAGGTTTTTGAGGACATCGGGATGGCTCTCAGACGACTGATGTCATGCGTAGGTGCTTTTCTAATGTTAATGTCGAGTCACAGCTCGTAGAGTTCGTTGTTAAATCTCCTCCCCCAAAGCCCGTCAACGAAAAGGGGACCGAAAATCACTCGACGAATTTCGGGTTCGAAGCGACCAAGCAGATCTTTATCTGCCTTTGATAACGTCCAAGGTTCTGCACCATATATCAGGATTACTAATCAATTGCCTTCTTAGGCCGAAGTAAAAGTGGTTGGCAAGTGTAATTCTTCGCTTAATTTCTGATGTGATCAATATGGCAATCAATTGTGACGGCGCCCATTTGGCCGGTATAATCTTCTTCACTTGACTAATAAAATTTTAAGGGCTCAAATAAACATAATCTAAAAGCAGAATCGAAGTTCTTCATTTAGAAAAAAAATGAAAGCCAAACAACATAGGATAACTTCTTTTGGCCCACCCTGTAAGTAAAACGATAAATTTCGGGAGCAGTGATTGATATTAATCGATTCGTATGTAACTGGAGTACTTTGTCGTGCCGTATCATTGTTTAGTGGTATAACTTTAGACTTCTTTACGAAGCGATCGAACTTTAGAGATAATCCCTGGACCCTGGCCTGTAAATTTTTCAGTAAGTACTTCTGAGCACATTTTAAGAACAACATAAAATTAATATCACACCCTACGAACTCAAACCAAACACCAGTTTCTGATTTGAGGTTTCATGGAAAATAATATCTCAAGAGCACTTTAATTTTTCCAAAAACAAAAAAACGACACTGCGCTAGTATTGCATGTTTTTTTCTCCCTTCCATGTTTTTTCTTGTATTTTTGACACTGCTTGCAAGTTCTTAAGTTCTAATTAACATTTTTTAACATTTTTTGTGCTTGCAACTTTGAAGTGAACCACGATTTTATTAACATTTTATACAAGGGTGACTTTTTGCATCGATATGAGATGTTCGATGGTTTACTCTCGTTTTGTATGCTGCCTATCATTTTCAATCATCTGCTGGTAAGCTTAGTATTATGATTGATGGAAAATGCTGACATGAGATTTTGGTGTAATCTCATGCCGGGAAGAGATTTGATGGTAAAGCATTGACATCGAAATCACCTAGCATTCTATATATATAAAAGAATTTGAAGAGTATTTGCTCATAAATATTTCAAGTCTCAAAGAAAGTTGTAAATTTCACAAATTTCTTAAGCAACTTGCACATTCGCCATTCCAGCTATCCAAAAAAACTATGTCTACGTTATGTCTTATAATATATTTTTTTTAAATATGGATAGCACATTATAAGGTATCATAGAATTTGCAGGATCTTTATGGAAAACAGCAACAACATCCAATTTGTGATTTGTACACAATTGGTGTTGACACAACAGCCTCTCAGAAAAATTTGTTTCGGTTTTTTTTTTTTGGACGAATTGTATGCCCGTTGCCCGAGTCCGAACAAACGGTTTAATTGAGAACAATTATACTCTCGGATGTTTGAAGAACGTTCACGAATTGTGTTGCAGTGGGTAAAAAATCTTAAATTGTAATTTGTGTTTTCCGGGAATTAAACTTGAGACCAATCAGTCCAACATACTAACCAATGTGCAAATTTAGGTAACTACGTAGATTTTAAAATGTATAACACACCAACCTCCAGATTATCATTATTCCATCTTATATACTGTCACAAGTTCCATCAAGTAATCAAGTAATGTTTATCAGAACATACATCTACATTGTAGAGGGCATAGTACTATCATCAACACGAAAATTAGTGTGTAGTGAACCAAAAAAGTTGGTGGTGGTTCTGGGATTGGGATGGGACCAGCGTTGCCGTCAACTTTTCGAAAAATTTATCTTTTTATACCCTCAACAGGAAGGTATATACACTTTGTCATTACATTTGTAACGCCAAGAAGAAGTCACCGGAGACCTCATAAATCATCTTCTGAATAAGGATCACATTCTGAATCGAATAAAGTTCGGTAAAGGACTTCTATTTGACTTCGGTCAAGTAGTTTTGGTACCTCCCATTCAAAATCAATATTAGGCCCATGTGTCTCTCTGTCGGTTGAAAACAAGAAAGCGTCGCAACAAATCGACCTAAGCAAGTGAAATTTTGTGAGAGGACTTACTTTTATCGTCGTCAGGTTGATATTAAAATTGGGCTGTGTCGGTCAAGTAGTTCTGGTACCTCCCATACAAAACCAATTTTGCATGACTTGTATCCAGTGGAGGGTATCAAAGCACCGGCCAGGCCGATGATTACACTTTTACTTGTTTTTTTTTTTAATGTATCAAAAGTATCTTAATTTGAGCCTCTAAAATGGACCAAATGTATCATAAGAAAATATTGTTATTTTACGAAATCCTTAAAACAAACATCATATTTCACATCTCCTGATTCATTCATACATTTCGTACATATTATTTAAAAGAGAAAAAAACAATTTTGAAACAAACTTAAAAATTTTTTTTTATGTCAAATGTGGCTGAAAGTTTGTAATCACATTTTCACTCAGCCTGCTCAGCCAATTTATTCTGAACTCATAGAGCTCTGATTATGTTCTGAACCAAAAAAAACACAAATTCTGAGCTTTGATGTGTCCGAACTGAAAAAGAAAAAAACGCCTAAGGTAAAACCTAAGTAAGAATCGCAATGATATCAATAATATAAAGAAAGCCCTGAGTTATTTCTTAAATTCAATTAAATGTAGATGAGCAGGTACCTATTTTTTTACTTAGATGTGTTTATTTTTTTTAAGAATTTCTGCATTACGATTTACGAGATTTTTCACTTCTGGTTCTGGGGCACATGTGAATTGCGAATTGGATTTCTATCTTTTACGGGCATAATGATGATTATCTTGATTTAATCGATGTATTTAATTTGTTACAATTGTTAATTGGGGATCATTTTGTAGGGAAACAATTGCAAAGCAAATTGCAAATTTATTTCAAAATTCACATCAGTTACTGTTGAATAGATTTTGGAAAAATAAAACAACGTCAGGTGCGAAATGTATGCTATCAGCTACCAGTTATTAGTGAAAAAGTAAAAATATCACTTTGAAGTTTTCATTATGAATAAGTGGATAGGTCTGCATTTTTGAAAGTGGTTAAATTGGTATTAAGGTTTTTTTTCTTTCTCTCCATGCTTTTTGTCATACTTCTTTATGACTCATTTCAGAAAACTCAATAAAGCCATGAAATATTGATTCATAAACCTCAGCTGATGCCTTAAAAAGATATCATATTGGCTCTATCCAATGCCCATGATATTACCGATATTACCTTTCCTTAAGGGGTATATTCGGCGTCGAGTGTAAGGTTTAAAAAACCGGACTGTTTTGCCGAATATAGATTGTTATCTGTGTTTTGTATCTGTTTTGTTTTGTGTTTTTGGGCATCGGTGTTCTTTTTACCAGGGTATAGCGCTTCATTGCTTATGTCTGTTTTATACTGCTGCTATCTAGCTCACAAATCTCAAATATGATTGACGTATGACGTCAATCTCTCTTTCCGAGAGGATGATTAATTATGGTAGGTTAGTACACCGATTTTGTTAGAAGAATATGTAAGGCTTGATGCGCTCTGACATACCTACCTATATTTATCATCTCTTCTGAGCAGACTTGCTCTCTCGCGCTCTCTCAAAACTCAAACACAAAGGCATCACCTAACCTACCCGATTTTCCCCGCAAATTTTGAATGACAGCCCTCTCTCGCGCGCTCTTTTTTTCCTACTGTGAATACGTGTATTAATGGCCTCCAGGTGGAACAATTTCCAAAAACAAACAATTTGTAAATAGATTTATAACAATAAATGTAAAAAAGCAAATGTTGATTATGGTTTTTTTAAATAGCATAATTTCTTCTTTACCCATTTTCGTCACCAAAAACTGTTCATCCATTCACATTTCAGTTTTTTTTAATTTTATTTGTATGAATTCTATTTTTGACAGCAATTCATGCTGCTGCATAAAAGGGGTTGTTCCAAAAATTAGGTAACAATATGCAAGTAAACCCAAGCTTTCACTAGGGCACAAGTGAATTTTCTAAAATGTTCATAAACATTAAAAAAATTTCTATAAGGTTTGGTGAATGTTTTCAAATTCGTTTATTTAACGCCATATTTGTACAAATTCAAAATATGATTCGAAATTCTGTAGTTTAATAACACTGAACAGTGTTGAATAATGTTACTTTGGTATTTCGCCTATTCAATCGAATGTAAAAATACATATTGTTGTGTTAATTGTTGGTATTTGCATGCTATATTTCGTTTTCTGTGCATATATTCTTCTACAAATTTTCTAACAATGCATTTTGAAATGTGCACTGATTTTTTTTACTAACCTCTTTAAATTATTAATTAACAAAAACAAGTGCGTTCTTTGTGTTTTTGGAATACAAAAAGTGATCAAAACATTTTTTTATTGTTCCGAGTATTTCTTAGGTATAAATAAAGGGCGATGTACGAGGATTTTTATATTATGGCCTTTACCGGAAAAAGCCGAGCGCATACAAAGTTAAATTTGAGAGCAATATAGTATAAAAAAATAAAAAAATATTGAACTTATTTTTTAATTTAGCATTATGCATACTTGGATATAATTACTGTACAAGTATGTATTTGGTAAAACTAAAAAATCTGTTTCACAAAAAAAAAAAAAAAAAGGATTTTCTTAAACGGTGTTTGTAAGAGATGTATATAAGTGCTAAGTTAGCTATAAGAGAAAATAAGCTTTCTCTCTCTTAGAGACATAGACATGTTGTATTGTAACGTGGAAGGTGAGCGATGAGGTCAGTTGGAGTTGAGTATAAACTAAGTATTAAATAGACCGTCAGCTCCCGCGCACCTACCCGATTCCCCCCTCAAATTTTGTAAAGAAAATTCTCTCTTAAATTTCCTATCTGTGAATACGTGTGAAGCAGCAAAAAAAGAAATTCTAATTGGCGGGAGTAGTAAAAAAAATAATGACACTCAGCAGTGTTCCTACATCGTGGTATTTCTTCCTTTTTGAGGGAATTACGATTTCTGAAAAGCTTTCCATGCGTTAAAGGAAAAAACATCAAAATTGTGTGAATATCAACAATTTGACCAGAAAACATTCAAACTACATTTCACCATGAATATCAACGCACTAAATGTACATAAAAAGGAGATTTGCCTTTAGCAACAATTTCTAGTACCAACAAAATTCATTTTAATGTTAGCAAACTGCGATTCTTATGCTGAAGATTAATTTAATGTGATTTTCTTTCCGAACAATACAAATTTTACTTTTAAAGTACGGTTTGTTTCATTAAAAAATCGAGGGAATTTGAGTTTAGTGAAAAGGGAACAATTAATACGCTTCGTGGGAAAAATAAAGAGAGAGCGCTAAGAACACTACTGAGAGTTAGTGTATTTGGTGAGTTTCTGTCAGCTGATGGATGCGTTCTGAGAGTTTAAATTCGTTGTTTTATTTCACCACGAAAACATGTATTTTACAAAATGCGTAATAGCGAATGTAATCAATATGAATAAATAAAGGAATAAAGTGTCAAAAATGCATTCGTTAAAATAAAATAAGTTATTTTTGTTCCTATGCTATAATTATTGTGTCTGTTTTTGTTTTTGGTAAAAAATTATTTCGCCTCAAATGTCGACAGAAAAACGCTAACCAATATAAAGATAAGAATTGATTAAGTACATTCAAATTTAAAATATGCTCTCTAGGGGAAAGATGTAAACATTTCTGTGTGGGTATGATTTTTAAGTTATACTGCGCGTACTAATAACAAATTTAATATCGACTTCAAATTTACGGAAGCTCATATTTGCGAAATTTGTATGGAAAATATAACCACTGTGAACTACTCGTACTTAAATTTGGTAAGGCCCAATCTTTTCGTGAACATTCCGTTATTAAAGGAAAAAAAAAATTTTACGGGAAAATTTGATACCAATTGTTTTATTGGTACCTTATTATTGAAATCACATTTGAAATCAATTGCGTCAGCCCAGATTATGAATAATGATCATTTATAATAAAAAGAAAAAGTCTAATGGACACAATCAACGAAAATTTATTTTCTTTAAAATATACGGGAAAGAACGAAACTCTAAATGTAGGTATATAAGCAAAATTGGATAAAAAACTGGTTTACTGATTTGTACCCTGATATGTCTCACGCGTTTAAGTTTTGCTGCTCAAACTTTTCTTTTAATTCATTCGATTCATAATCATTACTTAGTAATCAGATTTATTTTATGTTAACAAGTTTTTATTATTGTCAATGATTCATAAGTTCATCGATTTCCATTGTTTACAACAAAAATGTAAACATCCCGTACTATATAGATTATCTAGGTAAAATGAAAGAAATCCTAATAATGTATACCTACCACGCGTTTTAATATAATTTGGTACTAAATTCACCACACCATACCCACAGTTTTCTTAACACGTCCCGATAACGGGCAATTATTTGAATTATTTGAATTTTTTCCAATGGTACCACAGAATGATGTGTCAGGCAGCTGTCAGGTTAGTATGTGCAAGTGTATGCGTGCGTCTAATTTACTTTAACATTGGCGCACATACTTTGGCACATAGTAACACCGAAAACAGCTTGTAGGCAAATTCTCTTAAGTTGAAAGAGCTGACGGTCTATTTAATACTTAGTTTATGAGTTGGAGTTGAGCCTTTGTCAAAGCCAGTTGACAAATATACTAAATATAACAAATATACAAAAACATAACAGTGTTTAAATATTTTGTTTCGATATGATTTCGAAATTAAAACCATTAAAATCAACGAAAAAAATGTTCTTTCCTTTAAATATACAAAAAAAACTTGAATTTACAACATCTCTTTTAACAAAAGTGAAGAAAATGTGATAATTAATTTTTCTCTGATTGTTATTATGAGATAGATTTCTGCAAGATATTGACAAATTGTTATTTTATTGTAACGAAATTGTAAAAGGAATTCCATTGGATTCCAACAATTTCATATACTCTAAAAGCTCTTAACCTCAACTGTGATGTGAACCAGAGACAATACTGAGACCACCAACTTCGGCCGATTTCCCGTTACTTAGCCTACAAGCTATATTTTTTCGGAGTGGTCACGATTTACTGCGCTAGTATTGATACATAGAAATTCGTATTGACAAATGTCACGTAACTTCAAAAGTTCTGAGTCACCAATACACTCCCAAAAAATATGAGCCACTTCCGCTTTGGGCAAAGTGGCTTGCAGCGTTCATAGAATTTTATCAGTTAAATTTGAAATTGTTCGTTACGTGTGAATAATAATTTTTTTTGGGAAAAAGTGTACATTTGCTTAAAATATTTACGAAAAATTAAGAATGTATGTTGGTTGAGGGAAAATAAAAACATTTTGAGCAAATTTTCTTTATTATTTAAGAAAAAATTACACACGAAACCGAAGTTAATTTTATCCAAACGCGGGAAATACACAACCATATTTGTCCCAATATATTTCTAGTATGTAAAACATCTCCTTTAGATAGTTTTATTAACAACATAAATAAAATTATTCACCTTTAAAAAATTTATAATAACTAACCAATGGCATTCAGTTATGCTAAAATGTGGTATTCCCGAACTCTTTCACATTTCCCCACTGCTGCCGAGGTTGGCAACATTTATTTTTGTATTTTTTGTATGTTTTTGCATGTCATTCGGATTCCGAATTGACATAACACCGATAGGAATACAAAATGGCGAATTTTAAAAAAAACTGAGGGGGCCAGCGGCAAGAGGATTGTGAGTTGGGGGTCTCAGTATGGTTTGTCTATGATGTGAACGCCGTGTAGCTAATGGGCTCAAAATATGCCGAACACAGTCGCCGTCACTTGAAATTCCACCAGAAAAGTCGTAGCAGCAGATTGTATAAGTATGCGTGCGGCATTAATGGCGCTCCTTTGATTTGTACAGGCACGAATACTTATGCAATCTGCTGTACCCCAGGCAGCTTGTAGGCAGATTTCCCGTTTCTGCTCTCAGTTGGCCCTCTAGTTTAGTTCCTCTATGTGCATGAGGTAATGTAACGATGTTCGCACTGAGCGCTGACTGCTGACTTACTTTATTTTCGAGCTAAAATCACCTAGTGGTACCAGTCAAATTGAGCTCGTAAACACCACGTCAGTCGTGGTGATCGTGAAATGCAAGCAACATCTAGTTGGGAAGTAAACCGAGCGCGTCGGGACACGGGTGACGGAAAAATTTTTACTTGTTCTTAAAAAGCGTTTAAATTCGTTAACGTGCCCGTGACGTTGCTTCAAAAAAAAAAAAACATTTGATTGTTCGGAAATTAACTTGATACCCTCTTAGTGACGCGCGCAAACTTAGTGGCGTTCTAATTATCGCTTTGCGACGGGACTAAAGAGTCCGCAGAACCGATGAAAAGGGTGCAAATATACGTACTAGGGCTAGTGTTTTAGCAGTCGGCCTTACCAATAATCCACTTTAGTCTGGAAGTTTACGCAAAGACCCCACACTTTCCAAAATCCCTTTACCAATAAACAAATATAGTTGCCAGAATATCGGTAACTGTAAGGTTAATGGTAATGTTCAGAAACCCATGTTAATCTCGGGCATTAGCTAAATAAATCCTCCCGAAATGTCATTTTGAAGAGGAGTGTTGCCCAACTATCCTAAATGATGGTATGGAATTTCGTAATAGGAGCAAATTTACATATGTTGTTTTTCAGCCTGAACGTTTATAATTATAAACTAATTTTATTAAATTGTAAATGTTTTCTGATTTTATTCGTTGGAATAGAACAATGCAAGTGGTTTTTAAGTCTAGCAAACACAAATTTGTACAAATGTATGGACAAAATTGAAAAATAATGCATTTTTCTCTTATTTCTAAACACTAAACACCCCCGTTTTACAATATTTAGCATACAAAAATTTTACGTAACTGCTGAATAACGAGTTGATAACTTTTACGCAGCGTTTATTAATATTTGGGTTAAAATATGTACTTCGAATATTTTGATTAAAAGAAATGGTTAGTGCTTTTCTCTGCTTTATCTTGTTTAACCGCTAGTGCTTGCTTTATGATTGATTTTCATTTTAGTTTGTAACGAATGCATGCTAAGTAAAAAATAAATTTGATATAAGTTTGGGATCTTTCCAAGAATTTCTTGAGAGTAGTCGCTAAGAGAATAAAATATCTGTTCATTTAATATTGGACGGCTCATACCTGGATACTTTACTTACAATTCGCGGTACCTTAGGCGGCAGGTAAATTTTGGATGAAGATCTCAAATATTGGTGTGGAAATGGTTGTTGTGAAAAGGTTGACTTCGCGGAAAATATAGATAGAAGAATTGTCAGCATTCAGCAAAATTCATACGAAATAATAAATTTGGGAACTGCTGGAGGAATATCAGGAAGTATGTTCGAATTTAAGATATACAAAGTTCTGTATTACTTGGTGCGAATTCATCTAGGAGAAAACATGACAGTTAATGTATATGTAGAAGAATGTCCAACGGTTTATATTTTTTTTTTCCGAATTAAGTAATAAAGCTATGCAATTTTTAAAGATCAAATTGTATTTATTTTCACACCTCCATATACTTTTGCAAGTACCTACTGTTTTGCAAAAGGAAATGAATAAGCAGGTTAATATTTATTTCGAAAATATTCACTTGCTAACGATCTAAATGTGATCTTAAGACTAGGTACCAATAAGTTTTGATTTGCATTGTCAGCCAACGAATAAATCAAAGCATTCTAATAAACTGTGTTCCGTTTATTGTATAATTTAAAAGAGAACTTATTACGACACAAATTCACTCATAAATCAATCGTGAAGTATTAGAAAACAAAGGAAAGCCTACTATAAAAAGTACCGAAAATTGTGTCCGATCGAACAATAGGCATTATTGATTTGCATACGATATTTGACAGATCAGCGGATATTTTGTGCATTTCCTATTTTTTGTTTTGTTTTTTGCTTATAATAAGCTTCAAAAAGCCTTTAAAAGAAATCTGTTGGGCAAATTAATTTGCAATTTAAGTACTCCTTTTTTTTAGATAAAATAAAATCCTCGTTGTGAAATAAACCATTGACCTTGTTTTTCACGAAAACAAATTATGTTTCGGCGATAGACTTAATTAAAATTCACCCGCTCTTTTCCATGAATCCTCCATTGTCTGAAGACCACGCTATTCGAGCGATGTGAGTGACTGCTTCCACGAACTGCGTCTCCGTCCAAACTGGAATCCATGCAACCAAATTTTAAGGTTCGACAATAACGGTGTTGTAATCAAGTGTGTAGTGCAAATCACGTGCATTATAATCCCCGAACTGTGACTCATTTTATGTACTGTTCCCCTAGAGGATGTGCATTGTGTACCTCACCCGGTTCAACCGTTTTTGTGTCATCCGGTGACCAGTGAAAAAAAATTTCACTCCCGTACTCTTTGAATCCACCTCCGTCTGAAGACCACGCTATTCCAGCGGTGTGTGTGACAGTGCATCTATAAGTGCATCTTAGATAGACAATTAATATCACAAGGGCCCACCGAAAAGGTCAAAGTGAAAACTTCAACAAGTCATCTGTAAAGAGACCCGGCGAGAACCCAGAAGGAAGATCATCATCATCAAATAGCCTTAAGTATTACCTTTGTAAATTTAGTGTAGATTAGAAACTTATATCGAATTATAAGGGACTTAATTTTTTTTGTGTTTCACCAGTTTAACGTTAAGGGCCTGAAGAGCCTTAGTATGATAACTTGAGTCATTAAGACATGACATTCGTTTTTTTTTTAGCTTTAGTAAGACAGGAAGACAGGACCCAGGTTTACAGAAACAACATTTTTTTTTATTCATTGTACCTTGTGCGCGACTACTCGTTATCCCATTAGGGGATACTATAGTTAGGACACGTTTAACTCTACGTCAGCGCTGCCTTTAATTTAGGGTGTTAGGGATACGTAATAGTTTTCTTTCATATCATACGTTCCATGTCTGATTGCAATATTCTCGGCTCGAACGTTTCTCTTAACTTGCTGTTTATTTTTTTTTTTGTTTGAAGGATACTATTTATAATTTTAAATGAATTTGAAATGCAAAATTGTAAATTTTTGATTAGTTACTGCTAAGGTTGTACAGTCTTATAATAATTAAGGAAAAACTTAATTGCCGAATAAAAATATGTTAGCCATGAACGTATACATTTTTAACTATTTTGGTTTTCGTGTGGTGAAGAAATACAGGTATCAGCGGGTAAGCAAATTCATTATTGGTCACCAACTTCTCTTAAGTGACCAAGAAATGGCGGGGATAGTCCCAGGAAGAATCGGTTTGCCATCATCAGGTGTGTCTTCACAAATCGTGGTGATATAGTTTATTTTGCCTTTGTTTTTTTTACATGCACGCATTCTTTAGTTAGTTTTGTGGTGTGAGCCTTGCAACGATGAACCGCTCGAAATCCAGAATAAATGCAGTATATTTCCATCTTTCGCTTGAATCCTTCTGGTATGATACCATGAGGGAACATATATTCGCTGCATACTTCACATTCCATTACAACTTGTAATATATATAATATGGTGTGAAAAATGTATATTAATTATCAATTGAGAACGGCTGGGCCAATTTGGCTCAATTTTTTTTTTCAGTTATTCGTAATTATTTTTAGAAAATTTTGGGAAAACCCTCCGGGAAATTGAAAAATCGAAAATAGATTTTTTGTATGGAATTTTATGGCAAACGATGATGCTCTGCTGGGAACAATTTCAATAATAAATAGTTCAACTTAGATTAGTTTAGGTTATCACTTCTGTCGCGCGTCCCGAGACGCACACATTTGTTTGTGTTAAGTATATTTTGAGTGAAGAGAGAGTGGCTATGTGATAGATAATTTGGTAGCAGCGCGAATGATAGAACAGCATTTGGGTTTCTTTTGAGTGAAGACAATCAACGGCAGTGCGCCGAGCTATGCGAGAGTTTGGTGCGGAAGTAAAGCGAACTGAGCTCTAATAAAGCCGAACGCAGAAGACACCGGCGGCAGTGTGCCGAGCCGCCTAGTTAAGCCACGTTTATTTGATTAGAGCGAAATGATTGTGTTTTTTATAGGTCATGAGAGTTGCAGGGATAATAGACAAACATTTAAGTGGGTTCCTCTACAGACCAGATATATTCAACGCCAGAGCGCAAAGCTAAACTAGGGTTTGTAAGGGGAGTGGAGCGGATTGGGCTCTCATAAAACAGGGGGCACCAAGCACCAACGGCAGTGCGCCAAATCAAGCCACTTTTTGCGCGAGTAAAGCGAAATGTTTGTACGAATTATATACAGTATTAGTATCATGGGCTGGTGTTTCTCACAAGAGCGTCTTAATTTAATTTTTTTTCTTTCATATCTTTAGAGCTGAAGCAGCAGAAAAAAAGGGGCAGAGGGGCTCGATTCTAGTGGTATCGCTTCAGAAAGCGATTGGGCGATTGGAATTCCATGGATTGGCAGTGAGGCTGTCATCGTTCGAGTTCAGCGACAGGTAGATTGGGTTAAGGCAACTGCAAGTGAAGCCATTGGTAAAGAGCTACTGGAGGCACGCTTAGAGGCGCTCGATTCCACATAGAAATCTTTTGAAATGCATTTCGAGAAAGAAAAGTTAGTAGAATTCATCGAATTCGAAAGAGAATATCTGCAAATAAACTGAGTTTTGCTGCAATGGCGAAGGTGGGTCTTAAGCTAACCCAACCAAAATAGAGCCTGCACAAGACTAAGCTGAAACCACCAGGTGAAACTTCAAGAGCTACAAATCAACATCCAGCATGGAGTGGTTGGCCAGTGACGTTTTTCCCCCCTTTTTTGACTTGATCTCCAACCGGTGACTGGACATTCTTTGGGACAGGAACTGTTTTGTTGTACCGATGTAGCAAAGGTTACAACTTTCATTGGTGTTACCTTTGCAGTAGAATGTACTAACGTAGTGTACAAAAAAATAAATCCGTGGCATTGGCTACCTCTACTTTTCAATTATGCAGTATATAAGGAAACTTCGTGTAATTACCTAGAACATTAACTTGTTATACAGCCTCCACAAAAGGACGGCTTTCCATCTATTCATGAAGTCCAACAGCCCAGCTATTGCACTCATCAGTGAAACCATGCTGACCAGCCGCAATAAGATGGACTTAAAAGACTACAACTTCTCCAAGACGGACAAATTTGAAGACAAATTAGGAACAGGCATCTGCGACAGAAACTATATAAAGAAATAAATGATAAGAGAACTCGCCATTCCTCCACTCAAATCATTTCAAGCTACTGGAATAGTATCCGAATGTCTACACCCGAAACTCTGTCAGTCATCAGCTTATATTTACAACAAGAACGGCCACGTAACCCAACACTCACATGGTATAATAGGCGGGCTCTTTAACAGATGAGATGTGGGGGTATAAAGTTGATAGCGCTGAAGGTTTGGCAATGGTCAAATCGATATAACACAACACCGACGTCCACTCCCTCGTGCTAATATCCCAATCCCAGGACACCATCATTATTGGATTTCTTTTTGGCAACCTCGATCCTAGTTAACGCTCTCCATGAGATTCAGAACTACGACTGCAAGACTCTCACCCGCGAAGCAGTGCAGCTAACCATCAAACAGAATCAACCAATCTTTACGAATGAACAAATAGGAGCTAAATTTATTAATTTTCAGGAATTTGATGTTGACCTATTTCAAAGAGAAGTCGTAAACAACATTACTCTGCCCCCAGCGACCACAAATCGGAGCCGGGAATGTAATACGGTCAACAGCGATTATCAGGCTTTTCAACGCTTGAAGAAATCACTGAAATTATTCATGGCGGTCACTCCAAGAAATCAACCGAACCGGACAACATTTCAAATTTTGTCCTAAAGAAGTTACTACAGACCATCATGATCCTGCTAGCTATAGTGATGAATAACTGCATTAACAACACTTACTTTCAAGCAAAATGAAAGACTGCTAAGATAATAGCCATACCAAAGAAAGGCGACCCTAGCAGCGTAACTGGATACAGGCCAATATCGCTTCTATATAATATCAAAATACTCGAAGAGCTGATTCTGCGGCGATTAAAGGATGTTTGGCGCCAACTCAACATTATACCAGACAATCAATTTAGATTTCGCGAAAAGCACTCCACGCTACATCCGCTTATGAAATTTCGTAACGATGTCACAATGGGTCTCAACAACTATCAGGTTACAGTCGCAAGCATCCTAGACGTGGATAAGGCATTCGACTCAGTATGGATTCAAGGACTCGTCCACAAATTAAAACAGCTAAGACTACCTAACGCTCTCATCAATATTATTTTTAGTTTTCTTCACTGCAGGTAATTTTTTGGGCAGATAGAAGACCGCCAATTATAAGTGAAAAGCATCAGAGCTTGTGTCGCCCAAGGATCGAAGCTAGGACCACTGCTTTTCAACATTTTCACGTCCGACCAATCCCAGCTCGAAAACTCAACTAACAGCTGCCTATTCGCCGATAACTCCGTCACATAAAAAAACTCGATGTCTCCAGCCATAACAGCACGAAGAGGTAGAAGCCCAAGTTAGGAAGGTATCGCAGTACTACTTAAGATGGGGCATACGAATCAACACGGGTAAATCGGAACTGATCTGTATAAGAAGACCCATCAGAGGAACCAGAGTTAGGTCCGTTTGGGGTCAAATCAAGAAGATGATATGGGCAAAATGGGCGTCGTCACAATTGATTTCCATACGGGCTCGTTTTATGGCATTTAATGGCCCGATGTCTCCACCTGCGTAAATAGCGCACCATGCAGTAACATTGAGCGGGTGTAATGGCTCCTCGTGCATAACTCGTGGATTTTCGGTGCCCCAGAAGCGATAGTTTTGATTGTTCACGTACCTGCTGAGGTGGAAATGAGCCTCATTGCTGATTATGATTTTGATCGAAAAATCGTCGACTTCGACTTCGAGATTGAGGATGGCCTGGGCGTAGGTTACACGCGTTTGGCAGTCGACAGGCAGCAGCTGATGCACAGGCTGGACTTTGTACGGGAACATGCGCAAGTCTTTGACCAAAATTCGCCTTAGGGTCGATCAGCTGATGGCTAATTGCGAGGCACGGCGTGTGGTCGATGTTTCCGGCAATAGCTCGATATCCTTGTCAACAGCGGCGATATTCTCGGCACAACGGGTTCTCCGGGGCCGGCCACTCTTGGCAACGTCTCGTGTGGTCCCATACTCTTTAAGGTTAGTGGCCAAATGGCGTAGTGTTTGCGCAGTCATTGTCGGACGGCCGTGGAATCGGCGACGGAATTCGCGCTGCGCCAACACTATAGACGAATTGTTACGCAAAAGAATAGACACGATTACTCCGCGTTCTTGGGGAGTGTTTCGCTCCATGGCTTGTTCACTTGTATTCTACATCTGCCTAGTCCACAAATGTCAAAACAGATTTGACATTGGCCTCCATTTGCAAAAATAAAAGCACCTTCCAATAGGATGATCTCTTTTGGCCCACCTTGTACAAGTTATGGGAACGCTAAGTTTCCCACGAAATTCCTGACAATATGATGCCGAGCAAAGTTTCCCACGAACAGACAGCAGCATCATGTTCCCCAAACACGCGCAACAACCTTTATGCTGACGCGACAAACTGTTTCTTGGGGAAACTCATTTTCATTTTCATCAGAGGTACTTAGTTTTAAGTCGTTCTAGCAGTCAATAAAGTCAAATTCCTCATATGAGGAAAAATTATGGAATAGTGCATTATCAAATTTTAATTGGCGCCCAACTTTAACAAACCCACCGGTACTTACCCTCATAAGAAACGGGAACAAAAAATATTTTATTTTAAAATCGAGTGAAAGTGAAACACCCTCATAAGAAAAGGGAAACAACTTAAAACAACAAGAAGTACTAATAATAAAACCAAGTGAACGAGAAAAGCATTGATAGAAAAGTGAGTTGACTGGATACGCAGTTAGCGAAACAAAAAATATATATTTTAAAATCAAGTGAAAGTTAAACACCCTCATAAGAAAAGGGAAAACATAAAACAACAGATACATAAATAAAACCAAGTGAACGTGGAAGCCTTGATAGAAAAGGAACTTGACTGGATACGGAGAGAGCGAAAAGCCGTGAACGAGATGCAGATCATTTTTATTTTGTAAGTTAGAGAATAGTTTTTGATGATTTAAGTTAAATATCTAGTTATATTGATTTTGTTTGTGAAATTTGTGAAAGTTTAGTTATATTGATTTTGTTTGTGAAATTTGTAAAAGTTTCTGAGTAAGTGAATATGGATGCAGATCAAATTAGAGCAGCAATAGCTGCTGCAGTTCAAATAGCAACAAGCAGGCAACAAGTAGCTTTCCAAAGGACATTAGATAGCCTTTAACAAGGTTAAACGCTTTAGATACTACTGCTTCCGTAGAAGAGTATGTAGCTGTGACTATTGACCCTGAAAAAGAATGTGAGGAATCTTTGGATTTGGTTAAGTCACTACCTGAGTTTTCAGGCGAGCAAATTCGCTACATATCTTGGCGTCAAGCTGCCTTTGCGGCGTACAAATTATTTGAACAATCGACGGCAGTTCGAAGCACTATCAAGCGGTTGCCATTATTCGGAACAAAATCGTTGGTTCTGCGGACCAAGTTCTAGCTTCATTCAGCACAGTTCTTAATTTCAAAGCAATAATTGCACGTTTAGATTTTACATATGCGGACAAGAAACCAATATATTTAATAGAGCAGGAAATGTCAACATTGCGCCAAGGTAGAATGTCGATTGTTCAGTTTTATGATGAGGTAGAGAAAAAGGTAACTCTTATTATCAATAAAACGATAATGCTCCATGAAGGTAACAAAACCTTAATTGATTCTTTAAGACAAAAGTATAGACAAGACGCCCTTCGAATTTTCATCTCAGGCTTACAGAAACCAATGGGTGATATTCTATTTTCCTCACAACCTGTTGATATGCCAAGTGCATTAGCTCTTGCGCAAGAACTGGAAGCAAACCAGGAGCGCTATATTTTCGCAAACTCTTTTTCTAACAGAAATGAGCGGCAAAACTACGCGATATTAAAGCAGTCGTATAGCAACAACCAATATATTCCTCACCATTCTCCACACTACAGACAAATCGCTCATCCAGTACAACCCAAACAAGAGCCAATGCAGATTGACCCTAGTCTTTCTGGCTTAAGAAAACCTACTCAGTACCAAAGACCCGTAAATGATTTTAACCAGAACTCCAACTTCACTCAAAGTCCTTTAAACAATCCAAATGATCAATCAACCAATTTTAACCCGCAAGCCGTTGCACTCAATCAACAAAATAGAACATTTAAGCGACGTTTCGACTCAGACAGACAGACACTTCCGAAAGTACAAAGAATCAATAATATGAATCAGTGTGAATTTCTGCCTCCGGCAGCTGATATGAACTATAACGAACATTATGCAGACAGTAGTCAGCTATGTAATTGTTCCTTCAATGATGAGGAAAGATATTTTAATGATCAACAAGATGAGTGTCGCACCTCTTTACAAATCCAGGCAGCAGAAGTTACAGATGAGATTAATTTTTTTGGAGTAGGTCCCTCCTGCCATACGTCTCCCGGACATTAACAGGAAAAGAAATTAAACTCATAATAGACACTGGCGCTTCAAAGAACTACATTAAGAACCTCGCTTCTTTAAGAGCCATCAAGCCAGTTAAACGACCTTTTAGTGTTAAATCAATTCATGGCACCGATCAGGTTATAGCTAAGTGTTGTATTAATATTTTCAATAGAAATGTAGATTTCTTCATACTTCCTACATTGAAAACATTTGATGGTATCATCGGATTTGATTTTTTGAAAGATATTAATGCACAGTTAAATTTAAATAAGGGCATTTTGACTTTTAGTGGTGGAGAAGAAAAATTAATGTATTTTTATTGTTGCGATGTAAATAATATTTCATCAAAAAATGAAAATAATTCTTCAAGTTCAAGAGACGAGTTTTCTTTAATGATAAAACGTCAATTTGGAGTTTTTGCCGACCCCAATGAGTTATTACTTATTACCATTCAATACAAACGTCGTCGCAACTATCAGGACCACAGATAATGAAGCAATTTATTCGAAGCCGTATCCATACCCAATGGCGGCGGCCGAGTTTGTTAATGCTGAAATTGCTGACTTGCTTCGAAACAAAATAATAAGACCTTCACGGTCTCCCTACAACAGTCCTTTATGGGTTGTAGATAAAAAGGGAAGACTTTCAAAAACTTAATAGCAAAACTATAAATGATAAATATCCGATTCCAGATACTGGAGTTATTCTTGCAAATCTAGGTAAAGCTTCGTACTTTACAACACTCGACTTGAAGTCTGGTTTCCATCAGATTAATTTGTCCGAACGCGATAGAGAAAAGACCGCATTTTCTGTAAACAATGGAAAGTACGAATTTTGCAGGCTTCCATTTGGGTTAAAGAATGCGTCTAGTATTTTCCAAAGGGCAATCGATGACGTTATCAGAGAAGAAATAGGTAAAACATGTCATGTATACGAGTATATCGACGATATTATTATATTTTCGGAAATTAAAGAAAAGCATCTCGAAGATGTAGAACGAATCTTAATAAAACTGTTTAAGGCCAATATGCGTGTTTCGCTGGAAAAATCTACATTTTTCAAAGAAGAAGTCGAGTTTCTGGGATTTGTAGTTTCAAATAAGGGAAAAAAACCTGTCCAAGCAAAGTGAAAGATATCGTTGAATACAAAGTGCCTACAACACTCCGTAGTTTGCGTTCTTTTCTTGGATTATCAGGATACTACAGGCGCTTCATAAGGGATTATGCTAAAATTGCTAA